>OV651818.1:45249339-45589339 GCA_927349885.1 Psylliodes chrysocephalus
CAGATAAATCATTGGTGTTGGTCATATTTGTTGATTTTCAAGATTGAAGTGGGTAATGGACAGTTGCCAAATCAATATTTAATAATAATAATGTCTTTATTAAATAAATTATTACATTACATTTGAACCAAGAAGGAGAAGATTAGCTGAAGCTACTTCTTAACTTTTAACCTTCTTGGTTTACAAAAGAAAAGAAAATAAAAAAAAAAAATGGAAAAAGTAGTTAGAAATGGACAAAAGCATTAAAAGAGTTGTCAGGCAATAGTAATTAAGCGAATAATATAAAATAGAATTTGAATTAAATGTTCAGAAAACAATTATTTATTGCCCATTAAGGAGAATATTTTTAATAGTGTAACGAAAATTGTTAATTGAAGGAAGATACATAAGATGCTGAAACAAATTATAAAACTTAACTAAATTATAGGTAAAAGAATTGCTCAAACAGTGCAGTAGAATGGTGTGGCCATGGTAAGAGTATTAAATCGGATATTACAATTCTGGACAGCATTTCTAAAAATTACCTTTTCAAACAAATATAAAGGAATCCTATTTTTAAATAAGCGATACAAGAAAGTTAGAAAATTTAGCTGAAATAAATTGTTAACGTTTAACCACTTAAGTTCATTAATGTTAAAGGATATGTGATCGTATTTCCTAAGATTAAAAATATACCTACAAGTGTTTTGTACACGTTGTAGCTGGTTTTGTGAGGTTTTATCAATGTAAGGGTAATAAAGTGTAATGCAGTAGTTTAGAACTGAAAGAAACAAAGACTCACAAAGCTTTTTATGCATTTTGAAGTTTAAGATATGCTTGTTGGCATATAACATCTTTGAAGTAACATTTGAATATGGTCTTTGAATCTAAGTGATTGGTCTATGATTAATCCTAGATTTTTGGTTTTCTCAGAAAAAATTATTCCAACTCCACCCAACTCGAGCCTTAATGAACCTTCACATATATTTATTTTGGGTTTACTACAAAATAAGATTGCTCTGGTCTTAGATGGATTGAGTGTTATGTTCTCTGGAACATTTAAAAATGGCAGCTAAATCCATATTTATATTATTGGTATTAGGAATATCTGTAGGTTCAAAACAATGAACAATCTGTGTGTCGTCGGCATACAATTGTATTTCCCTATTTCTAACAACTTTTGGCAACTCTGAAGTATATATAAGGAATAACAAGGACCCCAAAATGGATCCTTGAGGCACCCCCGGGACAATAAATTTGGAATTTGAAAAGCTACAGGGTGGAGCTAGTTGCTCCCTAAACTTAGGACAGTTTATTTAATTAAACCTGTTTGTTTTTGAAAATTAATTTTAGCATATGTAAAAAAATTCTTTTCTGTATACTTATTTCTAGTATTTTAAACCGTTAATTATTTTTCTTTTTTTTTGCTCTTGACCGTTTTCTTACAGGGTATAAGGAAGATAAGTGCTTTAATCCTAATTTAGTGGCTACCTTTAGCAGTGACAGCCTGGAATTTTATTTTTACTCCACTTAGTTTACCTTGAGTACACTCTGGTGTGCTACAGGGTCGCAGAGTAAACTGTGTTACCAAAATTGGCGCCAGAGCAACCCCTATTCATAACTCACCATCATAGCGCCACACAGACTTCCCGATTCTTTGTAAGTGGATTCGGAAGCGTGTTACACTGGGTTTGGCCATTTTACTTAACTCGATGTTGTAACTCGTACTTAATTTTTCTTTAATAGTTTTTTATAACGTTTCAGTTTCTTCTTTGGTCAAACATTTAATAATTACGGATCCGGAATTACAGGGTAACCTCCTTAATCCAAACACCTAATTGTCAGACCTTCTGCGGATTATCGAATTGTTCGGATTAACGAATATACAATAAAACACCTCTTACACATTTTTAGACCTTTAGATCTATGTTTGTATATTGATTTTTGTACATTTAAATGAATTATCAAACTACATATGGGCGACGCGGGCCACGCTGCAGGTCTTTTCCTGTCAGCGTTCGGACTATCTCGCATCACGATTTGCGTTCGGATTAGCGTGGGTTCGGATTATCGAGGTTGCACTGTAGTTGTTTTTTGTACACCTATTTTTAAATTTTGTAGCTTAACCTCCCCCTCAATGTCTTCCTTTGTTTTCTGTCGATTCTGACGCATTTTTGGTCTAATAATTATCTTAGGACGATTGTTTTTCACATTCTTCGTATTATTTTTGGCAATATGAGCATAGGTAGATGTAGAAGCGCCATGGTTAGCAGATTCACTAATTCTATTTTCCAAGTCTGTAATTTTACTTTTCAGTATTTCAATAATGTCCTCTTTGTCCTTTAATATTTGGCATTTATCATTGATTTGGTCACGCAAAAGTTCAATAAATTCATAATTAAGGCACTTAATGCACTGGATTTTTAGGACACGACAAGATAATGGTAAGCATCTTATTTCAGATGCAGTTAATTTGGAGCATTCCAAACAAATTAAGTTTCTACAGGAATCACACGGGTAGCATGGATTCAGTTCTTTAGTAGGTTGCTTGATTTGATTGCACAAGCTACACTCCATCATTAACCATATTCTATATGCAAAAGTATATTTTCCCGCCCGCCACTGCGTGTACACAAAACTTCACTGATTGTTCTGTCCAATGATTCCCTTCCACCAAATGATAGGTGTTACATTCTGCGAAGCAGTCCAAATGAAATCTTTCGCCCACATACCTTCGTGCGCTCTATAATTGGCAATTTCAACAAGCAACTGTTCATGATCAATTATTGGAGAAATGGTATCATCAGAGAAATGTGAACTTCTTGCGAAGCTAACTATGTGTTCAATGGCATCGAGTTGTTCTTCAGCACTTAAGTAGCAACCTTGTGCCTTTGGATCTAATTGACAAGATGCTTTATGTAATTTTGCCTTGCGCAAATAACACCTAAAAGTGCCACTGGCCCCCTACCAATAATATAAGTAAAAAATGACATTTACGGATGTGTATTTGGAACTCAAGAGTAAGAAACATAACAATAATTTTTAATTTTAACAGGAAGTAGGATTTGTGCATTATTAATAGATATAATTATTAACGGGAAATGCCTATTAGCATATTTTTTGTTTTTGGAAAAATCAAATTAAAAGTTTTAACATGACAGAAACTACTGTAATAAAAACCAATATTTTATTATATAAATTTTATGCACGATAAGTAAGGTAAAATAATATTTTCAATTTCAATATATTTTTTCTCTGTATATCATTTATTGCGCTTTATTAATTTTTTTCTTGGTGTATTATACCGGCCATCCGTCTCATAAGTCAAATCAAGGTTACAAAATTTTAATCTCTGAACTTCAAAGGACCGACAGTTATTGTCGCGTCTCTGTGGTTGTTATTCTCGGATACAGGTTTAATGAATTACTTATGTAAAGTGTCAAAAGATGGAGTTCAAATTAAACATTAGTTTTTATAAAATGTTTCTTGAGATCCTCGAATTTTGTAGCAACGTGGCAACGTCTATTTTCATGAGTTTATGAGGTGCATTGGAAATTTCATTGCAATGACTATATCTATTAAAATTAATGAATCATGCATTTAATTAAAATTATAACCAAACAAATTTAACTCTGTCTACTTTAGAAACATTACTTTTATCATGCAATAAACTATAACAAAGTATCATATAGATATTTTGATTTGAAAACATTTATAAATCAAATTTTCCTGTGAAGAGAAAAAGTACTGTTGCTTAAACTCAAAAATAAAAAAAAAACTACTAGCGTGTCAAATTTAATTCAGTGACTGAAAAATAAATTGAATACTTAAATTTTGAGATAAAAATCAGGCAGACTGGACTGTAATTTATGAACAAAAGTAGAATTTGTTTGCTTTAAGAGCAAGTCAGGCACATTATCAATAGAACCCCGCCCACCGCCGTTGGATTGGTGGATCACATTTATATTAATTTAACATTTAATTTAAAGCCCCGAATTGGTCAAAGTAAAACAGCTTCTCTGTAGTTGGGCATGTCCTGTCAAAAAGTTGATGACACGCTTGAATTATTATTAAAGCAATAGAAGTCTATTCCCATTATTTAGAGTACAATTTCAAGTTTACTAACCTTTCGTCCAGCCTCTCATATGCTCCATTATTCGATCCCGGATTGGCAGCCTGTAACATTCTTCCTAAATTATTACTATTAGGTGACAAGTCAACTCTTCCAGCGCCATCTTTTGTGTTGCTTCTGCTACTATTGCTAGGAAACCTCTCACGCCCATTGCTGGCGTTTGCAGTATCGGTTCTCGAACAGGAAGGCATGTTGGTTCTGTTATTTGTTGCAGAAGAACTACCAGGTTGATTATCACTGGTGTTGGAGCAAGAAGGGGATCGGTGTGTGCCATTTCTGTCTCGGGACGTCGATGGTTCATCCATTAACCTCAAACTCCTTCTTTCCAAATCCCTAGCAGTAAGTCCGTTAGCTTCCATGATTTTCTCTATCCGAGCACTGACGTCATCAACACTTTCGACCAGCTGATTTACCAAGGCTTCTTGTGCTTCGGTAGTTAACCCATCAAAAGCAGATGAAGATGATGTTTTCTTTGATCTTTTACTTTGTACCGCTTCATGGTCACTGTCTCCATCACTGTTGTCATGACGTCGTTTTGTTGTACTCGACGCGGGGAAATTTTCTAAGGAGTTTCTCCTCTCTGACTGCGATCTTGATGTAGTAGGGGAATTACTGAAATTAAACAATTTTAGATCGAATCTGATAGAAACAATAAAAAGATAAACTGTCATGTTGTACAGACAGGGGCAAAATGGCAAAAATGCAGTTTATAGTGAATCTGTGTATTACTAAAATTTTTAATTTATGTGGAAATATACATATTTGGAAACTTAAAAATTTTAAAAACCTTGGCCATCACTTATTTTAATGAATTTAATAATTTTTAAAATTTTCACCTTTCCACTTTTGTTCTTTCCTATTTACCAACGTAGGTGTACTAGTTTACAGAGACTTAATTCTCTTATAATGACATACTATACTGTTAAGTGACAGCAGATTTGAAATATTTTCGAAAGTGATGGTTGAAAAGTGAGTAGTTTTTAAAATCTATATTCTTGACTGGCGTTCGATGAGTATTCATGTTTTAAAACGTGTACGTTTTTAACAAGCAAATAATGTCTGGCATCACTGTAAACTGTCTATATCGTTGAATTCCAGTAATGTGCAGGCCGTAAAAAAAATAAGGATTATGTAATTTAATTACAACTAACCAATTGTAAATTTATCGAATAATTTTTTCTAATCCCATAATATATAAATATTCAGGATAAACTGAATCGTTAATTAACTATTCCTAATACAAAAAAGAGCAGTGAGAATATTTAATGATATGAAATTTAATTAATCTTGCAGGACTGTGTTTAAATCAAATAACACCTTGACTGTTTATGGTTTATATATTTTCGAGTGCTAAATATATCTTAATAAAAACAAAGACGCTTTTCATAATAGTACAATTTTTCATAACTACAACACTAGGAAAAATCACCTAAATTATCCATATCATAAATAAAAATCGCTGAAAAATCTCCATACTACATGGCAATAAAATTTTATAACAAACTGCCATTAAGAATAAAAAATTGTTTTTTAAATAATAAATTTAAAAAAGAAATTAAAAAACTAATTATGGAATTAGAACCTTACTCTTTTAGCGAATATTTAGATGCTAATTTAAATTAAAAATCGTTTTGTTTTGGACACCATTTTATTCTGTGCTGTCAGTTATAAATATTTGTATCTATCAACTTTTTTTTGAAATAAAGATTATTTTTTTGGCGGAAACATAGCTATATTGAAATCCGACAACCGGAGGTTGATAATTAATTTAAATAATTCTTATATATTACATATATTCAAATTTTTATTTCGAATTCAAACAACATCCCAGCGTATCCCGCCTCGTAGGCGCCGTTTAATTTCTTCTGTGAAAAGAAGTCGGCTCTAACGGCGTTAGAACAAAACAGATGTAAGACGTTAGGGCTATATTCAGGAATTAATACATAGCTTTATAGTCTTTATACACCAAAGTCACAGTCGTTCTCTTTCTGATACATTTGCGTATATGGGAAATTTAAGTATAAATGCCCAGGTTTTTGTGGGCTGGGGGAACATTAGCTTTTTCTTCTTCGCCGAGTCAAGTTAACAAAAAAACGCAAATATCTACGTTACCGCCACGGTGACTCCTTTTTCTTTATATTCTTCAAATATAATTAAAAAGAGATATCGCTACCCTCACGGTGGCCGCGCTATTGTTATATTTTGACAACGGAAATAAAAGATATCGACGAAGTAGAGAAATTAGTTTCTGCATAGATATCCAGTTGTCCTTAGGATGACCACCTTTTTCTTATATTTTATATATAAGTAAAAGGAGATATATAGTCAGGTTGACCAAGCAGATACACGTTGAATAGAAACAGATTTCGCTCCTAGAACTGTTTTGTAAAGTTGTATCTACCGAGCGACTAAAATATTGGCGTAACTAATACTGGTGATGCCACGCTAGTCTAGTTAAACGCCAGATATTTTATATCTCCGATTCAACATTATAAAATGTTACGAAATGATTAAAAGTACTACTCTAGGCGACGTTCGTAGTGGATTTCGTCACCCTTCAGGCTGACCCGACGAACTTGCGCCCGGTAGACGCTTTTATCAGCGGTATACTTTTTTCTGTAAGGTTTCGTTTACGTAGAATTAAAACGATAATCGCACTATTAAAGTAATCAAACTAGTATTTAATATTCAGATATTCCGGGGGATAGTTTAGACTAACATTATTGGGTTACAGGTATCACTTTATTACTTTTATATTCATTAGCGGGAAAATTCGCGTCTGTGTGTTATTGTCATATTTTTGGTATTCATTGATAAACGTTTATTGTGGGAAAAATTACAGGGTTTTATATTGTGCTAAATTATACTATTTAGAGAATCGATAGTGTTGTTGTCATAAATATTAATTGTTGTAAAATCGGTCAACGCTCTCAAGTAATAAATTAAGTAATTTAGATTTATGGCCAAAGGGCCGAATTGTAAAGTTTTGGGTTGTCTGTAAACAGTACCTGCTTCTTTCCGTAGAGAAGAAACGCACTTTCGGTTTTGTTTTTAAATGGCAAACAGATGTAGATTAGTAGGGTAAATGCCTTGATTTGTATATATGTTAAAGTTAGATTGCTGTTAAAAAAATGTTTTCTGTCGTTCTTTGTAAAACAAAATTGGGTATACAAATGTGTCATTTTAGCCATAAAGAGTGTTAGTTTTGTGTATCGATTTTTCGGGAAAAAGGAGATATGTACAGCGGCGGGTAGAATCATGAATATTGATGAGGGTCGTATTTATTTGTACATATCCACATATCTTTAGCGGGACATTACGCGGAAGTAGTCGTTATGCTTGTTATTTATTTAGAATAAATAGGTGAAATTGTGTTTGTGGACTAGCTAACGTATCCTCAGAACTGTGATTAATAACACTGATTTGTCAATCGACAGAGCAAAAGAGCATCGCGCCGAAAAAGAAGCCTTAGGCCACCATAGACTGCCAGGGACATCAATAGTAAGGGCCTAAAAATGGTATTTTACTTGCGGCTATGTAAATTAAATCCTGATAGAGGCTTGGATGGATCTCTACTGAGATACCCCAAAAGTGGGCCTGAACGGGCATCCCCCTTTATATCAGGTGTTCTCCGATCGACCGTTCAGTGTTTTCTATACAGGACTGAGTATGTCAGTACATTCCCAGCAAACATTTTCTATAACATTAGTTATAACTCGACTTTGTTAAAGACGAATTTACTTATTGAGGTAATTATTACGTAAAATTGACTAGAAAAATATACCTCTAATGTAAATTTACCAAACGGTTTTAATTTATATTTAAATTTACGTAAATTATACCAAGAAATCTACCTTTTACACAAATCTGCTTAAAAGTAACTTTAACCATATCAGCAAGGGAAAAACTACTAAAAAAATAACCAACAATTACTTCAAAGTTAAATTTCCTTTGTAGTAAAATTAGGTGCCACATACCTGTTTGGCAACTAAAAATCGTCTTAATAGTAGAATATCCAACTTGGTAGATTTGGTTAAAAATTCTACGTAATTTTATGCCTCCATAGTAACCTATTTGGCCGCTTTTATTTACTCTCCTTTAAAGTAATATTAGGTCGAGATCGTAGCAAAATTCTACCTGTTTATCTACCTAATTTCAACCAAATAGTCGAATACTCATTTAGTTGACCTATAAGTCATCTTGAAGAAATATTTATTAACTTTGTTGTAGCAGTTACCTGAAAAATCTACCACAAAGTAAATTCGACTAAAAACCACCAATTTAAAAAGAGTCATACATGACCTATTTGTAAAATTTGTATTATTTAGGTTATTTTAACAATTAGGTAGTTCAGTTACTGTCTTCGTCATTATTCTTAAGAATTTCGGCCATTTAAAAAAAAAAACATTACAGTCGTAATCTTAATTTACGTGTGGTGTAGATAGAGCTTTAAATGAGTGCAAAAAATCATTATTAAAATGAGTTCGAAAAATAATAAATCATATCGTTATACTTCCGATTTTTATCGTAAAGTGAAACGTCTAAAATCTCAAGTGCAGAACATTCGTGACCTAAATATGTTATATTTACCTATAGGTAAATTTTTTATAAAACCTATAAGTTATTATTTCTTTAAATAGGTAAAGTTCACTAATATGTCGTGAAATTGAAGTTAATTCAACTTAGTAAAAAAGTGTTTGTAAAATACGTAGATTTCCTTAGTCATAATAACTTTTAGGTCGAATTCGCACAATACGCCATATTTTCTTAACGTAATTGAAGTACGATTACAAATTTTAAATTTTTAAAATGACCATAACTAAAACATGCGAATGAAAATACCGAAGAACGAAACATTATTGATTTTCTAAAGTGATACACAACAAACGTAACATAGTTTTAGCTCATAATATTATTTTTTTACACGATCATATTTTTTTCTTATATTTTTTTAATTAGAGAGTATTTTGGAAGGGCATTGTTATTTTTCTAAGTAGAACTGTTAACATGCACGACAAAATTTTCTTCGCATTAATTTCAACAAGCGTGAACTGTATATTCACCGCAATTACATTACATATATTTTTGTCACCGACATTTATTTATTTTCAATCTTTCATGTGAATTAGGTATATGTTTTAGTTGTGTTGGTGACTTCTTACAATATTTCTACTTATATATAGATAAAAATACCAAATAAGTATAAAATTTCTTTTCGTACACTTGGAGGCATACGTCATCTGCAAATATTTTGGTAGTTTCTACCTAAACTTAGTTAAATCAACGTCGAATTAACGTTATACTGACGTCAAATTTCCCTAGAGAGGTATTACTAACCAAACGTACTGGGCTACTACAATGTGGATTTATATGTAATTCTACCTATTTTGGTAAATAAAACCAAATTTCGACGTCGTCTTATTCTCCACTTATGTCGAATCCACGTCGAGCCAACGTAAATTTTACTTAATTATGGTTAAATCTAATTTTGCGACCAAATTTATTATATATAATTTAGGTAGTATCGACGTCAAATTACACCAAAATGTTTGCTGGGTTACGGCATTGGAATATTAGAGAAAGGCGTGACGCATGGTGAGGTAAATCTACACTCCGGTTTTTACACATATTAGCAATAATAATTTTAACCGACTTCAAAAAAGGAGGAGGTTCTCAATTCGACGCAATATTTGATATCTCACCGAACTCCCCGTGCTACCGCTGTACTCTCTTTTATTAGACAATGCGTAATTCAGTATTTCCGTGGAAACGGAGACAAACAAATATACCAAAGTACTTCCGACTTTTATTTTACCCTTTTATGGGAACTAAAAGCTCTGAGGTTAGAAATGACACATTGAAAAGCCTACATAAACATAATGTTAAGCCTAAAAACGGCACATAATCTAAATGTCCGGCTGTACAAAAGAATAGATGTTAAATAACCAGTATTCCAAATTAATCTCGGTGTTTCCTTTGTTCTTCCTCCATTACAGCTACATTGAACTCTAAACGTAATTCTGGGGGTTTTTTAACATCACTTCGTGGGGATTCACTAGACAAAATTTAGGCCAAGGTTAAGGGTATTTGAAAAACTAGGTTAGGGCCCGGTTTGTCAAGTTACAATATGGGTGCATAATTCCAGGAAAAGAAAATCGTACGTTTAAAAAAACCTAGTTCTTATGGTACAAAATTAATTTAATAAATTTTTTTATCTCGTTCAGTTTTTCAATATTTTTTGAGAATTTTACAAAATTGTTAAAATGTCTGGACACAACATGTGATACAAAAGAGCTTTGAACTATCACTTGCAAGAAAATTAATATCTGTAAATAGAACATACAGGAATTAATAATTAAATTCTTACACAGTAAAAAATAACCATTTAATTCAAAAAATGGATTCTGCCTCTGCATGTCTGAGTCTGAGGTTTTGGTACCAACTGATACGTGGAGATTACCGGGTTTAAAACTAACCCTGAATGTACACATTAAATTTCAGTGAGATTTTAAAGGATTAGGTTCGCGTTTTTTATTTTAATCGCTTATGCATGTTTAAAACTATTTATCTAGATCTAGATGTTTAACTCATTTTCGCAAAAAAAAAATGGAGATTGCCGCTTTTGGTTCTAGACCCCTCAATTTATACCTTCTTGTCGCCTAATATCAGAAATATTCAGTCTTAGTTTATTTAATACGAAATCGAGAATATATTATTTTTATAATATTGATATGTTCAAGGATGTATTAAAATAATTTAGAACTATTAAAGAACACATACATACATCTATCTCAATTAGGAATAATAATTTCTCTTTTTTATCTCTTTTAGTTATAAATAATATTAATTTTTAGTACTTAATATTGACTGATTGAAATACTATTGTAAAACTGGATTGTGGGTAATAAATTAATCCATGTGGCCACTAAGACAGTCATAGTAATTCACTAATGACTCACCTGTCTCGTCTGCTTTCCCCAGGACTGTTATCTCTGTCTCTGTTCGTATTAAATACATAAACTCTCGGGAACGATTGGTTTCTTGCACTGGCTCCCTCTCCTGGCAGGCTCATTTCCTCTCCCACAGATGGCGTGCGATCATGCATACTTGGCACTATCAAACTGGTGCCCATACCAAAATAACAGCAACCACCATCTTCCTCTTCCTCATCAGAATTCGAATCGGAGTCTACATGAAGGTCTGAAGCTGAAAAACATATAATTGACTCGCTATGAAGACACATTAGAAGCCCAAAAAAAAATTAACTTCTTAAAATTAAATTTTGATATTACAATATCAATAATATGCCAATATCAACCAGGTTTGAGTTACATTTGGCTTATTTAACAAAAGGTAGATTCATAATATAAATATATATGTATATGTTTTAATTATAAAAAAAACCCATTTACCTGGGTTGAATTGTTGCTGTTGTGATAGGAAAAAGTCCTTGAAATTCTTGGGTAAATTAACTATGTCTTTCATATGTTTGCCACATACGAATTTAGGTTCACCTCTTCCTGAAGGTATGTGTACCATATCTTCATCAGATAATGTCACAATTGAATCTGAAAATAAGGAGTAATACTGAAAATGCATGAATACAAGTACACAAATAATTTTGTTGTGGAAAAGGGAAGAGTTTAATAACCATATGAAATTAACATATCAATATTTAATTGGGATAGATTTTCTCTACATCACTCTTAATATGATGAATCAGTACTATTAGATCTCTACATTCTGGGTAGCACAAAATTTATCAAAAACATTTGATCAAAAAAACTATGTATCGAAATAACAATTAACCACAATGAAAAATTATCAAAAAGAAAATTTATCGAAAATAGATTTGATAGAAAACTGATTTACGTAAAAAAGAAAAGAATAGCCCACCTGGCTTTTATTCCACCTAGTCTCTGAACTAGGTATCACAGCGACCTTTGATTTTGCTTACTAAGTATAGATGGCAATACCATTTTCGCTTGTTGAATATCTACACATACTCAACCCGCCGTAATTTTGTTCGATCGAATTTGGTATTGCCATCAGACTCCATTAGAAACTGGAGTCGAGAATTTCTATTTCTTGCTGAAGAGCCCTAATAAGAACGAAACCGGTCCAAAAATGACTTTCTCCTTAGTGGGCAAAATCAAAGGTAGAGTGTTGAAAATATTTTCTATTTCTGGTATTTTCTTTTGACATAATTCAATACCTGGTGAGGTATTAGCCAAAGGAGTAGTTGTTATGGCTTGGAGAATTATTTAATGTATTTTGATTTACCTAAAATGTGAGGCATTGAGAAAAATAAAAACAACAAATTTTCCTAATCTGTGTGTGGGCGATCGGTAAAATTTAAATGGCTCCAGGCCACACAGATTAGGCAGATTAAAAGTTTTTTTTATTTCCTTTCATTTTATGCATACTTTTTTTGCGAAGCAACCCACGATGACTCCAGGTCCCACAGGATAGGTGAATAGTTGTGTTTTAATTTGTCTCATTTTATGTATACCTTTTTGCGAAGCAACCCGCGATGGCGCCAGGCTGCACAAGTTAGGTAAATAAGTTAAGTTTTTTTATAATTTTAAATAAAAGTTGATTTTCGATATCTTGTCCTTTCGATCTATTGTCTTTCCAATAAAATGTCATTCGATCAAATGTTATCCAATAAAATATATTTTTGATCAAATGTCATTCGATAAAATGTATTTTCAATCAATTTTGTGCCATCCCTACATTTTTATGTGAATTGCATGTTCTACTTCAAGTTAAAAAAAAAAAACAAACATTTGGTACATCACAATTAACAAACGATAGTGCAGTTACTGTACCATTTCGCAAATATGATGCTAACAAGATTTATATCTGTAATGGGGTCAACAAATTTCCTTACCAGTTATAAAAAAAAACTGACAACTATTTTTTAATTGAAGAACTTTTACAAATTTTAATTGCAGTGTCACATTATTTATTACTTACTTTAATTGTATGTATTGAAATTTGAATTTTGGTCATTTAATGCACATGCAGGTACTTTCACCTAGGTGCATTATATGAACTTATTTTTCTTTCTTCTTTTATATGAAGTTGTGTACCAGATTTCACTAGTCAACTAATGCATTGTACTTATTCAGTAATGACAGGAAAATGTTTAATAAAGGGCTCAAGGCATGAATCATTTGCATCATGGTACCAGATGAGTGCCTAGCATGAATTTGAGTCATGGTACTAAGTACATTAAATTTTATAGGCAAATTTGCAATATCAAACAATGCAAATAACATTAAAAATACAAATCTTACCATTGCCACTATCCCTCTTTCCTTCTCCTCCACAAGTACACTCTGGATAAGGATCCTTGTACAAAACACTATCAGAAATCTTTTCTAACTCATTTCTAGACTTAGCAGTTGTTGTATTGTACTCATACATATGCATATCTGAAATGCTCATGTCTGTGTAAGCAGCATCTATGGGTTGTTTTTTCCTAGTACTGTCCCAGTGATTAACAATTTTTTCCTGGTAATCTACTTCAGCTGATCTGAAACTCTGAAAGTAAAGCCGTTGGAGATTGTCTTTTGAGTAGAAGGTGCGAAGTAATTCTCCTCCTATACCTGAAAGTTAGAATATTTTAAAATGCTTTCAAAAATTATTAGAACAGCAGATTTTTTTGACAGCCGTCTCAAGCTATCAAAAATATGTTATTTGACTTAGATGATGAAATAATGAATAATAGGTATCTTGTAGTGATGTTGAAACGTATGTTAAGGATTAATAATAATAATTGTCATTTATTGAACTGAAAATTCAGTCCAATAGGCTATCAACTGAAGTCCTTCTGCCTTGTTAAGGATTAAATGATCTGTTTTAATGTGTTAAAAATTTATTCAATTCGTTTTAAAAGCCAAACACTCCAACCTCCCAAATAAATTGTTATATACACTTAATAATATATGTGAATAATATTTATTTAAATTTTGATATTTAATTATCTTAAGAATGTTATAGTCAAATCATGTTACAGGAATGCATATATTACCTGTGAACCGGCAATCAAAAATTTTCAGCTTTTTGCAACCCAGCTTGGCAACATTCAAATATGGTATCATATTCAAATGAACCCTTAAACATTTCACTATGGAAATTATTTCCAAATGTTCATATTTGGAAACAGACAATAAAAAACTGCATGTTACCCACGAACACTCATCCAAAATCAGTACCTGCAATATATTGAAGTAAAATAATATATATTTCAAATATAAGAAAAATAAATACCCGCAATTTTGGCATACTTTTTACAGAGTGCTGAAAAAAGTAATCTGAATTTTTAACATAAGTTCTCCTCAAACTTAATTCTTCCAAACCCAATGGGAAATCTCTTAAAGTCACCTAAAGATTTACACCCAAGCATTATACAAAATCAATTTTAGTAACAAAAATATATACCTTTGACCCTCTAAGTTTAAAATTTTCTAGTGCCAACACTTTCAAGTTCTCAAAAGGCTTTAGATTGTTAAAAAAGTTAATTGGCAGGTCTATAAAACTAAGGTTCCCTCTTAAATATAGGTGCGTCGTTCTCGAGTGAATTCTATGTGAACAATATTCTATTTTATCACAAATATTCGGATCGTCCCTAGCATCAATCTGTCTCCAAAACAAGGGGTCAAGGATAAATTCTTTCAGATAGTTACAAGTTCTAAAAGAAAACATTTTATTAGGTGAATTAATTATAGACAACAAAGGTATTATCTGAAGTTTCAAATTGTTTGATAAATACTATTTTTTTTTATTATAAAATAAAGAGCAGTGACTAGAAAATCCTTTATTCTCTTTACCTGCTCAAATGATAAAGTGCAGTTGCATCTAAATAAGAGAACAGTATCCTCATAACATAATGGGGAAGTTCTAACAGTTTGCATGGACCGTCGTAATATTCTCCTTCTACGACCATGCTGATCCTTTAAAAATGATTCTCAATATTTATTACGGATATATTGAGTTTCTTCCGTTTGTATATGACCTAAAATATCAAAAATCAACGCGATTTGTTTACATGCTTCACGATAATAAAAAGAACTGTCAATGTGTCAACGTTTTGATGATGATTTTGGTTACGTTGGTATTCTTTATTAGCTGCCAACTGTTAAAGGATTCTGATTAGTAGTTCAATCCTCAGATTGTTAATAATAAAAAAGAAGAATAGATTAAATAATTAATAAACGTCATTTTTTGATTTGACACTTTGACAGCCATTTTTTAGATGTTTTCTTAGAAATAAACAATGTAAAATAAAAAACAATAAAACAAAATGTACAGAGGACTCCGAAGATTTTTTTCTGAAAATGTATATTTATTTATAGGTGTACTCATAGGTTTGTATTTTTCAACGATATTCTCTTATACTGAAGGGCCTTCCTCATGTCCAGCCAAATTGCATCTAATGAAGAACGAAACTGCTCAAGAGATTATAAATTTATCCGTTAATAAGTTAGCACCGAAACCTGTTCCAAAGAAAACGAATCCAAACAAGCCTAAGTTAATTAGACCTAGATATTACTCCACTGAATTGGGCATTAGAGAAAAGTTGTTCGTCGGAATTTTCTCATCAGAAGAAAAAATTAATACACAAGCAATTCATATTAACAAAACTATAGGGCATCTGGTAGATAAATTAAAATTTTTTATCACAGCTCAGTATAAACTCAAGACTAAGTACAACCTTACTGGGTTAGTTGGATTTACTGATGCTAGGTATAAATACAGACCTTTTCAGGTTATTAAATTTGTAGCAGATTCTTTTGGACATGATTATGATTATTACTTTTTTGCCAATGATTATACATTTATCAATGCCCATAGACTAAATGAGGTAGTTAAGAAAATAAGTGTAAGCATGGATGTTTACTTAGGAAAAACGGTTAAGGATGGCAGCTACTGTAATTTAGGTAAGTTCAATAGTGTTTCAAAAAAATATTTTGGTTAATGTCTAATTTGAGCCCTTCTTAATTGACAAAAATGATGTATACATACCTATATAAGACACTATCATCACCCATTCACCACTATTTTATTTTTTTTGAAAGTTTTGTAACTAATAATTTTTTTTTCATTTTCTGTCAGCAATTTTCAAAAACAAAACTGGCCAAGGCAATCTATTAATACACTTACCTACTTGTTCTCTGATCTGGTCCTAACTTATTAGTTCTGAATTTTCACTATATTATAGCTTGGGTTGACAATATACCCAAAAATGATAACAACCTCAAATTGAATTTTTCTCCCTGAACTGCAGCCGTAGGGCTTTCTTTGCTTTCCACTTATAAAATATAGGGGTAATTTTCTGATCATTTGCAAGTTCCTGTAAGTTTTTTTAGGTTTTCTTTAAAAAGAACTATGCCACATTTTTAGGGTTGTGTACCTGAAGGGACCCTATTACTAAGCCTGTCCTTCCGTCTGTCTGTCAGCGGGCTGTATCTTATGTAACTTAATAGGTAGACAGTTAAAATTTTCTCAGAATGTGTATTCATGGTGCAACAAATAATAAAAAGTACCTACATAGTATTAAATTGTGTATGATAGTGTGGAACCCTTCATGCGCGAGTCCGACTCGCACTTGGCCGATTTTTATTAGGCTAGTTTTAGGCTCCTGAAATAGTATAAAACATTTCAAAAAAAAAAAACTTTAAAAAATATGGTAATGTAACTGTCCCAATTTTCGACATAATAGCACATAGGTATATATGTTGAAAACATTTAAAATTAAAAGGCCATTATTTAAAATAATTATAACTCATAGTTAATAAAAATAAAGCAATAAAAAATTAATTAAAACCTAATATATTAGAGGAAATATCAAACTAAGTATTATGTTACTACTATCAACACCCTAACAATGGAACTAACCAATTACTGACATTAATAATGAACCTAATATCGACAAGGGCTAGATAATTATTATCTTTCTCCTTTTGGACTGAGAGAAAAAGCTGATTGATCTTGGGTCCTTCCATGTTAAGAACAATTTACTTGATTTGGTTTTTATTCAACCGAGATATTATAATCAAGTACATGCTGTGTATACAGATTTTAAAAAACTTTTGACAGGGTTAACCATAAAGTTTTAAGTAATAAGATGCAGAGTTCGGGAATTCAGGGGGAACTGTTTCAATGGCTATCTTCTTACCTTACTGAAAGAATACAGATAGTGCATATGCAAGGCTTCCAATCAATAGGGATTAAAGTACCATCAGGTGTACCCTAAGATTCACACTTGGGCCCTCTTCTATTTAATTTATATGTGAATGATATTGCATCCTGTTTTGTCTTTGCCCTATTCATAATATTTGCAGATGACTTAAAATTATATATGAGAATAAAGAATGAATCTGATTACATAAAACTCCAAGCTGATTTAGATCGCCTCAGCAACTGGAATGGAATCAATGAAATGGAACTTAATGTTAAAAAGTGCCATCAAATGGTTTCCAGTCGTAACAAAAGTCCCACAGAACAAATAATCTACATTATTAATGGTTGCCCTTTGGAATTGGTATCTCAAGTTAAAGATTTGGGTGTAGTTCTCGATTCCAACTTATCTTTCATACCCCATATATCAATGGCAGTTTCAAAATCACTTCAAATGCTAGGCTTTATTAAACGGTGCTCTAAGGATTTTTTAGAGTTATCATCTATTAAAATATTGTTTTGTTCACTTGTGAAGCCCCATTTAGATTAATGTTCATAATAATAATAAAATGCCTTTATTTGCTTGTAATATATAATGCACATAAACATCATGAGGCGAAGTCTAGTCTCTAGCTTGCGCTACTCAACTTAACCTCAACATAAATATAAATTTAAAATAATCATTTACAATATAAAAAAAAATAAGAAATTTAATATACAATTAATTTATGATTAAAAAATGTTAACCATGTATTTAATCTAAACTGAAATCAATGGAACTTAAAATACAATTAAATAAGGAAAAATATTTGAAATTAATAATATATTAACGTTAGCACTGTATTCATTGCTCAACTAATAGCAATGTTTTATAATTTTGTTTTAAAAATGTCAGAGAACATGTCCTAATATCCCTAGGTAGACTGTTATATATTGAAATGGCATTATATGTAAAATATCTTTTGAAAAATGATAATTGGTAATTCGGAATCGTTAAGTTGTGTGGATATCTCAAATGTAAACTGTGCAGATCTTTCCGATATATCAATTTATTTTTTAAGTATTGTAAGGGGTTTTCTCGCCACAGAGAAAACGGTTCCTTACGAATGACGCTGGTTACGGGCGGTTCTCGAGCGCCAGATTTTTGGTTATGGTTTACTCCACAAACTCTCGAAACGGCGTCGAAAGTACTCGGGTAGCTACAGATGGAGATGAAAAATTCCAGGGGTCAAAGGTCACTTAGACACAGGTAATAGTTAGCCACAAGTAACGGGCTTTAATCGTTGCTTGGACTGGTACAGAATGTATCACTAGCTGAAATACAAGGGGGAAATAAAATATGGAATTAGTAACCATTAATACGGCAAGTTAACATTGACACATATATTGTTTTCAACTATTTACAACATAAAAAAAATTATATATTTCAACGCCCACCCCAGTTGTGGTGATAGTCAATATAACCCTGAACAAAAAAAAATAAAGAAACAAAACGGACGGTATTGAATCCCGACTAGTCTCAATCAGACGTCAAAATTGAATTAAAATAAAATGAACGTTTCGGTCGCAAAAAAATTATTAACTTGGCTATTTACTCGGTAATTAAACTAAAACTTAATTTCCCATTTCGGTAAGGAAAAATCCTCAGAGCGGTCGTAGTAAAAATTAACTATTTAACTGTTATATCGGGAATCAAACTAAAATGTAGGTACAAATACAAACGGAATAAGAAAACTAACGCGGATAGCACCTAGTCCAAGAATGAACTGATCGTCATCACGAGCCCGTTTATACAGGGACAGGATACTATTTAAAGTTATGTAAATTGACGGTAAAAGAAAAAACAAACTATTATCGGAGGGAAGAAAATTACTAACGCGGATAGTACCTACTCCAAGAGTGAACTGATCGTCATCACGAGCCCGTTCAAACAGGACAGGATACTATTTATGCTTATTTAAATTTGCGGTTTACAGATTAACTAAAAAAAAAATATAACGCGGATAGCACCTACTCCAAGAGTGAACTGATCGTCATCACGAGCCCGTTCAGACAAGGACAGGATGCTATTTAAGATTATTCAAATATACGGTAAAAGAATAAACTATTAAAAGAGGGAAAACGTCTCCTCGAAAACTCCGTTTATAAATATTCCCAACTTAATTACAACGCGGCACTTACTAAACAAAAGTATTTATCAATAAAATCAAATTTAATTCCCGATTTAACCTACCAAAAAAAAATAATTTCTTAATACAGACTAACGATCAAAAGTCTAAATCCCCGGTTTTACAATATTACAGAATTAAATCCTATCATTTATTATTTAAATCAAATTTTATTCCCTTTAAAGAAACTGTATTATATTTGCCAAGAAATAAATTCTAATATTTATTAATGAAATAAAATTTAAAATCTTTTAACTAAACACTGAATGAAAATGTTCCTATTCCTACAATATAATTCGGCTTTTAAAATGAAATACGGTCTCAATATAAACGTAAAAAAAACGATACAAAGTTTTTTACCTAACGGCTTTGTAAATACGAGAAAGAAAAGAAATTATCGGCGGTGAATTGATTTGAAAATGCGGCTTATTATTCTGAACTGGTGACGGTCAAATATTATATCGAACTGAAAATTTTAATTCCATCTCGGGTCTCGCTCAACTGTAGAATCCCTTTCCCTATCAGAGACCCCACCAACGCCAGTCCCACCGCGCAGCGATATCTCGATCGGCGTTCGCGCATCTGTAAATTAACCGACAGTTCAATCGCGTTAATATTTATTAAAAATGAAAATAAACTGATTGAGGAACAATTGACTTCATTACATCATATGGGAGTTGAGGTTGAAAGAATTCGAAATACCGTGGCCGCCATCTGATATTTAAATAAATTTCCTATATTGAGTCCTAAGTTCTTTAATTTTATTTGATATTCTATCATACTTTCTGATACCAAATACAAAACGACAACAACAATTTTCAAGTCTGCATTTGGTTATTTGATCCAAACAAGGATAGTAAATTAAAAGTCCATAATTTAGGATGGACAATACAAGACTTTCACAAAGCAACTTACGTAATTTGAAACTCAAAATACCTCGATTCCTGTATAATTGACGAATAACCAGATACGACTTTTTGACTAGAAGCGAAACATAGTCCTGAAACCTTGTTTGCAGTCATAAATAATGCCTAAGTCTTTGGCACTTCTACATGATTTTAGAGGTTCATTTTGAATGAATAACTTAAGGTTCTGTTGCACATTATGTTCTATATTTTTAGGACAAAATAATATCGAATGAAATTTACTGGCATTTAGTTTAAGGTTATGATTCATAGAAAAAAAAAATATATATATATATACTGCATTTAGATCTGAATTCATGTTTTGCGAGGCTATATCTACTTCACATGGGTCAAAGGAATAATATAGTTGCGTGTCGTCAGCAAAAGAGTGTATATTTACATGCTCCAATAATTTATAAAGGTCTGAAGTATATATGGAAAACAAAAGGGGACCAAGGACAGAACCTTGGGGTACTCCTGATGTTACACACATAAAGTTAGATGATTTCTCTAACGTTACTTTTTGGTAGCGGTTACTTAAATAAAATTTTAAAAATCTTAGTGAGGTTTCATCGAAACCAAAATATTTGAGATTGGCACAAAGAAGCTGATGATCTATAGTGTCAAACGCTTTAGAAAAGTCAAGCAGAGTAACTCTTGTAGCTTTTCCTTCATCCATTGATCTTATAATGTTATCTGTTAAATCTAAGAGTAATGTTGTAGTACAGAACCCCTTGTATCTGGTCCCCCTACTACAATGTTCATATTCAAGTCACTGAAAAAGTCCAATATACATTTTTAAGATTTATTTAATTTAAGGAACATCATGGAGTTGCGGTTATTAATTACTCAAATATTGAGAGTTCCCTTAATATTACCACTCTTCAGATCAGACGCATGCACAAGGATCTTACCACATTCTACAATCTACTGCACTCATATAGCTTTAGTCCAGAGTTATAGATCAATATTCATGTTCCTTCTAGACAAATAAAGGTTATTCAACCTTTCAATATTAGAATATTGGACTAACTACGGACATAATTCTTTTCTATCAAGGTCAGGTATATTTGCTAATCAGTATTCTAATTTATTGGGGGTTGGACTGCTTTGATAATCAAAAAGTTTTTAAATCCCAACTTAAATCATGTATGTGATATTTGGATGTGTTTAGATAATTTAATTTAACTTATTTACAATTGTTACCTTGTTTTCTTTTAATATTTTATTTTTTCTTGTCTATGGTAATTTCATGGTAATCTTTGTTTCATTATTTCTCTAAGTGTAGGTTAGGTTTTAAATTTTCCCTTTTATTAAACTTGTATTTTAATTGGGCAGTTGCTCGTTGATAAATAAATATACTTGACAGATGATTATCGCTAATATATTGTTGGATTTCGGAAAACCATCCCCTAATTTTTTTGTTCTGTAACTTTGTTAAATTTTGCCTATTCAAAATTTCAGGATGTCGTTTTAAAAACAACTCATACTAATGCCTTCCGGGTTTTTAAGCTATTGTGTAGCTTTTATCGCGGGCTTTGAGCGCGGCGACCGAATCAAGAAATTTCGTAACGAAAAAAACCTAACACCCCCCCACTCCGACCGGCACAGCGGTGCGGCGTTAAACAATATTAACTTCTCATTTATTCAATAAAAGAAAATCGAAAAATAAAAAAATCGAAAAATGTAAAAAGAAATTCCGCAACGAAAATAAACCTAACACCCCCACTCCTACCGGCACAGCGGTGCGGCCTTGAAAACCGTGCATCGTCTAACGCCGTTTCAGTTCGGCACGGTGTTTGTAGACGTATTAGCTGCTAACTGCTCATAACTGATTCTATCTCTTTTAGACACAATTTCGAAAAAATTGAATTTGAAAATGAATAATGATCCACAAGAAGCCACAACAAAATGTGGGACCACACCACTGACGCGGTATTTTCCAGATATTTAGAGGATATCAAGTCTCAAACTTATGTTTCTTATTTCAGTTACCATAAACCTATAGTTTCAATGATAAAAATTCCTGAATAACCTACATGTATTGTAAGCTAATACAAATATTTTAAACAATATTAACTTCTCATTTATTCAATAAAAGCAAAAAATTTGTTTTCTTATCGGTCACCACGCTCAAAAAGTGTAACTTGAATTAATATCAAAGAAAAAAAAAATACTGCATAAATAAAATAAATAAATAATTATAATTGCATAAGTTGATAAAAAATGCTATGCAATAGATTTACCGCGGTAGTCTCAGAGTGCCATACGTATTTTTTTTTAAATGGGTTCTGCCCCCCCTCCCCTTGGATTTGTTTTTTTATTTTTCGCCATGGCTTTCGACTACAGCCTGCAGCGTTTTGACCCTTTCTATAAGACTTGTCCCCCCTGGAAATATTTTGAACGGCGCCCATGTGCAGAGCACATCGTTTTTTAAACATCGCATTTTATTATGATGTGGTTGTTTTTAGAAAAAAAAAAAAAAAACAAAAAACAAAGATCGTGGTGCTCAGCTAGATTTGTTGGAAGATAGCAAAGCATCCAGTTTTTTCAAAAATAGCAAATTTTATCGAAATATTTTATATATTTCAAGAGTCTAAAAAATTTGATTAGTTGTTTTTACTAGGTTTGATTCATCTTAACGATTGGAAAGTCAGTGACCATGTCTCTGCTCTGATAGCTCAGTTGATAAGAGCGGTGTGTGTAGAACACAAAGCTTTTTAAAATTACAATAATGAAGTACATTTGCTTTCTTAATGCCAGTTATTATCTGTTTAATGTCTTTTTGTTGGTTACAACTATTATAGAACCTGAAGGTGATTAACAGGAAAGTACAATATTTTTTTAGTATACCAACGATGTAAAGCAGGAATTACAGTTGTACAATCTGGTTCATTCATAAAACGTGTGCTCAACCCTCTGATAAACAAGCTCTCACAAACCATCCCCACCTAATTTAGCAAGCGTCTTGCTCTTTCTAATATGGCAGACGGTATGACAGCTGGGTCTGTCTAACATAAAACAATCTGAATACTTGCAATAAATAAGGGCTTAATTATGAATGAATGGATTAGTCTAGTAGTTTTTTATATTTGGTAAAACTATACTGTGAAGGGTTCAAACTAGAAATTTACCAAGATTTTTTAAAAATCTTAATTATATTTCAGACTCTGGTATTTTATTAAGTAATTCTGTTATGAAAGTGATGAGAAACCATTTGGACTGGTGTATTATGAATGCTGTGTCTGAAGATCCCAGTGAAAATATTGGCAGATGTGCTTTTCACAGTTTTGCAATATCTTGTCAGGAATCCGTACAAATGGAAAGTTTGCCATCTTTTAAAATTAAGCATTTTGAATTAGCTCCTCATTTGAAAGAAATGTCATTGATGGAAACGTTTAATAAGGCCATTACTATTTATCCTGTGTTGCAAAAAGATGATTTTTATACATTGAATGCTTATTTTTTGAAAGTAAGTTATAAAAAGGTTCAAGTTATAAGGTATGAAAGAGTAATGTGCTATAAATCAGTCAATTTATTTTTATATATTTAATAATAATGATTAAAAAAATGAACATTAATTTATGTAAATAAGTAGACTGAGAGTGGACACACTACTAGTGGAAAAGCTACAAAAATGTGTAAAAAATTAGGCTAAGCACTGTCAGATTAACAAAGCCATCTTCAGAGACGTCGTCTATGATACCATCTACATGGAGTCAATTAGATGAAACATAGAATTATTATCAACAAATACAATAGATAAACATTTAGGTAAAGGCACCTAACCCCACTAACGCAAGATAAAAGTATAACATTAATAAACAATTATACAAATTGTAAAAATAATATTTTTTCCGGTACAACGTACAACAGGTATAAGCGTACCTACATAAATGTTTATCTATTGTATTTGTTGATAACAATTCTATGTTTCATCTAATTGACTCCATGTGGAAGGTATAATAGACTATGGCTCTGAAGATGGCTTTGTTAGCCGAAAGTGCGCTAATTTTTTAATACAAATTTTTAATTTTTTACACACTTTTGTACCTTTTCCACTTACATTTCATTAATTTATGTACCTACAATAATAATTACAGTAGAAAGGCAGATTTTAAATTATTTCAGATTAGTTTTAAAACCATCTAATGCATGCCAAGAAATTCACGATTTTGATGACTCCCAATTTGAAAACAACTCAAGAAGATATTTATTTAGTCATTGTAATTTGCTTAAACTTTATTAATATAAAAAAGTAGATACTTAAATTTAACTAAAATAAAAACTAAGTTTAAATAATTTTTATAGTTACCTCTATCATTTTCAATGATTATTTAAGTAGCTGTCAAAATCTTGAGGGTGTATATAGCTACTTCTACTGCTTATCTCATTTTCCTTATACAAACATATCAAGATACAGGACAAAATTCTCCTAAATAATAAAAAAATTGAGTTATCTTTTAATGTGACAAATCAAAAAAAATTGATCTTAATAAATATTACTAAAAAATTAAGGTAATGTGTATTAGTGAAGTGTCAAATTAATTGAAAAAGTTTCTTCAAAGATCATAACACACTAATCAAAAATGGTACCAAAGATGGTAACTCATTAGTTTTTATTTTCTTTTACAATAATATTTAAAAACATAAATCTTATTGTGATTGTTTTAGGAACGATTAAAGCTTCTAAATGATGAAGTACAAAAAATATCAATCCCATTAACAGAAGTTTGGCCTCCTGGTCAAAGACAAGGAGCTAAACCAGCCACGAGATTTGATTTGCCAAAACAGTATTATTTTAACATGTCACATGTGTTTTTTCCAGACGATTTCACAAGCATTAGGCAACTCTCAAAGGCAGAAATAAAAGAACTTGAGGTTACACTTAAATTTTTTTTAAACCCGTTATTAAGATAATCCATTTTATTTCTTTAGGACATTATTGAGGAAGTGAAATTAAAAATGCAAAATGGTAATTCAAGATTTTTCAAATATATGGAATTGGTGAATGGATATAAAATCTTCGATTTAAGCAGAGGATTGGATTATACTTTAGATATGAAATTCGAAGACTTAAATAGTGGAAAACAAGTATTAAAACGGTAATAATAAATTTGACAGGATATGTCTGACAAACCATCTGTCATATAGATAAGTCGCAATATGTGGCACACCCCAACATTAATAATTTTTTAATCAAAATTGTATTTTCCTTTTCAGATTTGAAATTTGCAAACCTTTGGGTAACATTGAATTTATCCCAGTACCATATGTAACAGAAAATACAAGGGTAAATATCTTACTTCCTGTTCAAGACACTGAAATTCCTTTGGCAATGGAATTTTTGACTAACTATGCATCAGTTATAATGGACAGAAAAGAAAAAACGTTTTTAATGATAATCTTACTGTACCAATATAATAGCGAAAGCAAAGGCAATGCTGATCCTTTTGCCATATTAAAAAACTTTACCACAGCAGCTGCCAGCAAGTACAGAAATGATGATGTTAAAATAGCTTGGCTATCAATCAGGCTACCCGAACTACATAAACCTTTATACTTTGAAGACAACAAAGCTTTAAATTTCGCTTTAGTCGATTTAGCTTTGAAAAAAATCGGTTTGGATAGTCTAACTTTAATTTTGGATGTTTATTGTAACATTTCTGTTGATTTTTTAAACAGGGTAAGTAAGTATTTATTACTAAAAAATCTCATTAAAATATCTGGAAATATGACAATTAGGGGTCCGTCTAACAATCTGCCAAAAAGCTTTATAATAAAATTTATTACGATATACAAATTGCAGCTTTTGACATTATTTTATGTAGAGAAGAAAAAGAAATAGCTTATGGAAGAATCATCAATTAAAAAAAATAGAAAAGAAAAGAAAACAAGCTGAGGCATGTTTTGTTAATCAACGCTTAGAGCGGTCTGTATTGCATCACATTGAGGCCATTCTTATTAGATATCCGAGGTAAAATTGTGTACATTTTATGATTTTAGTGACAAGTCAAAAATTAGAAAATAAAGTACACAAAAATTTACTCGTTGGCCCACAAAATTGTTATCTAATATGCAGCAGCATTAAAAGTGTCATTAGCATGTGAAGCTCTGGTCTCAGGGATGCACTCTAGCAGCAAGTGTTTCAAGTTTACGGAATCGATGTTTTTTAAAATAGATTTTGTTTTTTGCTTTCCTTATTCAAAATTAGACCTTTTAAAGGATTGTTAATACATTTTAGGTTAGAATGAACACGATACAGAGCTTCCAAATATTTAATCCTATACCATTTCGCCTATACAATCCAAAAATATCTCAAATGAGCACGATGGATATTAATAAATTTAATGGTCATTTCGATAGAGAGGAATACAAGTATATATCATTTTATGGAAAGGATTATGTTTTCGGTATGTAGTGACTTTATAAAAATAGTATCAAATAGTTCATTTTAAAGAATTTGTACCTTTAAACTTGCTGTAATGTAAAATAGCACATATTATGTTGTGATGTCAAATAATGCATATTAATAAATACATTCTTTATCACCCAACATATATTGCATCAAAATATAGGACAAAATATAACAATAATAAAGAGATTAACAAAATATATATACATGGTAAATCCTAAGTTGCTAGGATAGGTAGAACCATGCAAAATAAGTTGGGTTTGCTCAGTGAAAAAATTTCCTAATGGCATCCGTTTTCAAGATACAGAGTATTGAAAAAATAATGTATACATTTTTTACGATTATGTTGAAACTACTGGCAACATTGTAATGAAATTTTGTACGAATATGTTTTGGAAGCTGATACATTGCATAAATTTAGTTACAGGGTTCGTACCGAGTAGTTTTAAACATAACTTTTTTGAGGTCAAATTTTATGTGAACTCAAACATCATTCAATTTTACACCAAAAAGGTATTTTTTGTAAAACTCGATACTAAGTCCGTTTTCGGAATATTGATTTGAAAATTATCCCTTATAGTAATGCATCTCACTTGTTAAAGAGATGGCATTAAGTTGGCAGCGCTAAATGCGACTGGCCGCTCAATTAACTCGATATGGCGGTAAATTTAAATACAATTTTAAGGCGAAATTTAAATTTCCCGCCAAAATCGTAAATTTCTAGCAGCGGAATGGCGGGAATTTTTAAATAATAATTGAGAAGTATATTGCATGTTCCATTAAACGAGCTGTAAATCCAGGCGCTATTTTTATTTTGAAATTATTTTATTGTTAGCTATTACAATAAGAGCAGCGTTTGGATTAACAACACATTTAAAAGAACATGTAATATACTTTTCAATTTTACCTGAGTCATTTATTTTTTATCAATAGAGATTAGATCTGAAAAAAATTGGCTCTGGTAAAAAAAATTGTATAAAATATTTTATTTGAAAAATTATAAAACTTATTATTTTTAAGTCGAGGATAACTATACATATCCATTTTACTAAAAAAAAAAGAAACTATTAAATAAAATCATTTAGTTATTAAGAGATGTTTGTGATAATACAGTGTCAGCTATTGAAAGTTTTACAATACGTTTTGCTAATGTCCAAGTAGAAACTGCAAAAAGTTAGCTTTAGTGCGAGATGGAATGGAATACTATGAACATAGCCAAGGCAACATTCATATTACTAGTTTCCTGGCCGCACTAATGCTAACTATAAATGCTGCGTTTGAGGATCCACATCGGATGCATCCGAGATGTAGTAAATCTTTGATCACGTGATTCAGTATACGTAGATGTAATGGGACAGATGTGTCAGATGTGGATAAAAAAACGCTCGAGATGTAAAAAATGCATCCGATGTGGATTCTCAAACGCAGGAGGAGTTTTTGCTTCAATGCTACCCAAGGGTATTGAAAAGTGTTCAATAGCCGATACTGCATATAAATGCTAAAATCAACAAGTGAAATAAAAATTTTTAGTTTAAATGGACACCTACTTCGAAAAAGGAGAAAAACTGAAACAGTAAATTATACTTGAGTTTTAAAGACCGTTACAACTGGAAAGCTATTATCTAGGGCTTGGATGACAGCCATAGGACTCCCTCCTTGGATCGTGTCCATAGGAAAATAAGATATTAGTTAAATTATAATATTAGAGGGTATCTATTAACTGAAAAATATGAAAAATTATTACAAACTTACGTCAAAATTGGCACCTACATTAAAAGAAGGGGAAACTGAAACATAAAATTGTTATACTTGAATTTTAAAGGCTTTTCCCACTGGAAAAGTATTATGTAGGGCGGGGACCCTTAGATGACAGCCATAGCCATTGAATCCTCTTTTTCTGAGTTTGTTGTACGTTTTGCTTTCCATATTAAGGAGGTCCTTTCGCCACCAATGTTAAATAAAAAATATTAGATTATGACTAAAATTAATTTTTTTCCAACAGTAAATGTCCTTATTTATCTAATAGTGAACTTTTAACTATACCTTACCGTGCAAATTTTTGAGAAATTTTTTTGTTTAAAATGTGTGTGTTTGTACAGTGTCTTATGAGAAAGTAAGACTTCAACAACAATTTTCGAATTATAATTAATTTTACTATTATTTATTGATTAGATGGAGTAGAAAAAAACTAAAAATAAGGTTTTTGAAATATTTAGGTTTTGTTTTTTACAATAAAATATATAGGTTACCGTGGAATTTATTGAGAAATTATTATTAAAAAATCACAAAAAAATTTCAACTAGGTTACTTGAAATTTTTTTGTGATTTTTTAATATTAATTTCTCAATAAGTTCCACGGTTTACTATATATATTTTATTGTATAAAACAAAATCTAAATATTTCAAAAACCTTATTTTTAGTTTTTTTCTACTCCATCTAATCAATAAATACTAGTATAATTCGAGAATTGTTGTTGAGGACTTACTTTCTTGTGAGGCACTGTACAAATACTCACATTTTTAAAAAAAAAATTCTCAAAAATTTGCAAGGTAAGGTATAGTTAAAAGTTCAGTATTAGATAAATAAGGACTTCAACTATTAGAAAAAAATTAATTTTAGTCATAATCTAATAACTTTTTTTTTAACATTTGAGGCGAGAGGTGTGGCGAAAGGACCTCCTTAAATAAGTAAGCACTTAATGCAATCACAATAAATATCGCTAAAATAAAATTAATATTAATAAACGGTATAAATATCGTAGAAGAAAAAATCAATAAATTATCATTTGTCAATAATGACACTTCATGCTTCGCTAGTCAAAAACTTCGTCTTCAACCAATGAACGTGCCGATGTCAGACGTCAAAATTCAAAACATACTAGCGCCATGTGGCTCTGCGCCTGGCCGCAGCGTAACTCAAAGACATTTCTTGAATCCCAGTGACATTACTACAGGGGATATATTGTAGCTGGTATAAAGTATTTTTAAAAAACAATTACCTATTTATTAAAAATCGGAAACGATAATTCTGATGTCAAAGTTATTAATTAAACAAAGAATCACAAGAAGAAAATCGAAATAAATTTGACTAAAAATAAAATATTGTGCATTGCAATATTCGTGATTCATTAAAAACAGATAAACATAAACTTATTAATTCATTCAAATTTTTGTACACAAGTTCAATCCCGGATTTATCTTTCTTATATTTGAGTGTTTAAAAAAATTATTTGAAAAAGATGTTTATTTTAACACAGTTAAAAAAAGTATCAACGTAGGATTCACCCTGTATAATTAAAGCTAAAATTATAAATTAAGATTGACTTTGTACAAAACATGTAGAAGTTTTTCAAAAAATATATAACAATTAAAACATAAAATATTAACACATGGTGATTTCATTAACAGGGAGTCAGTTCTCGAAATATTTATTTCAACGAGTGACATTATGAACGACGAATTCTTATTATAAGTGTCCATTCATTGTAATAAGAATTGACTCCCCGCCAGTCAGTTCTGGGAAGAGGAAGAGAAAATGTGCTGGCAGTTCGTGCATTTTGACGAGTTTCTAAAAAGTAAATCAATTATTTTATAAATTTTAGAGATTGACATTAAGTTTTTTCGACTTTCAAGCGATTGTACATTATATCTATTACGGAACACATTTTCATCAAATCCTTGAGGCAAATAGGTAAACTAGTTAGATGAAATCAATTATTATAGACTAAGACGCCTGATGACGATCTGGAGCATATTTTAACGTATTTTTAATAATATTGTGTTCATTTTTAATGTGTTGTGTAACTTTTTTGGAAACATTCTGTTTTATTTAGTTTGTAACTGGCAATATATTTGCTAGTATTTTCTAAATGGCACCAATTTCTTGGATAAATAATAAAATAAATCAAATAACATTCGATTTTTATTCTAGCAAGAAAAAAACATCAACATATTCTACCTCTAATTAGAATCGATAATGATATTTCAAAAATTCTTGATGATGAACGCAGAAAAATCGGGAACATCTTCGAAATGTTTTTGAAGTATCATGAAAAACTTCACTGCATGCGAGCTATCGAAATGAGTTTAAAGATCAGATATCATGAAGAAAAAGAGGAAAAGAGGAATAATCTGTTTTTGGGAAGCGAAAATCAACTTGCCAGGTTATTGCTAACCAAAGATCAAATCTCTGATATTTCCTAAGTATATATTAAATGTTTATTTATACATTTTTTTTAATGAAAAGTGCCTTTATGTGACAGTGTCTTTATATTTGTACATATTAAATTTATATATTTTAATAAAGATTATATTTAATTTTTCATAACCTTTCATTATGTAACCCTTAGTATGACAATGTTTTCAATAAGAAAAAGATACGTGAAAACTCGTGGTCGAAAAAATCATGATTTCCTACACATTTATCAAATAGATTTAACTGGACCTGAGAGTGATCTTGATCAATCGAATTGCATCATCAAGATCATCCATCGTATAATTAAAAAAAGGCTAGAAAAAGAAAACTAGTAAGAATACTTCCATACTCGTGTTTTCTAACTTTACATCTACTGCCACCGCAATGCTCACCCTTGTATGACGCTAACCCTTTTTAGGAAACCAAAGCTTTACTCAATATATCTCCTCATTCAAAAGTGTAAAAGTTGCTCTGATTAGGGTGAAACGTTTTATACAGATATTAGAAAACACGTATTTGCAGAAACTACTGAAATTTTATATTTGCTTAAGTCGTAGATGAGTGTGAGGCGACTCAGTCACCGAGTGGCACCAGTTATATGCTTGTGCGTATATACAAGTCATGGCCCAATTTCATTCCATTGAGACTCCATATGGTTCAAGAGGTGCAATAATAGTAATCCCAATCCCAAAGTGAAGAACTTTGTCACCACTAGAATCATCGTCATCAAAGTCTACATCCCTATTACTCTATCAAATTCCATCAGACTCCAATAATGGAAATTTACTTTTATATATTTTTTTTTGACAATATAATTGCACAAAACTAATAAAAATTTTAAATTTACCTTTAGAAAAAGTTTTTCTCTGAAATTGAAACTGAATTTCTAAAACGCAATAATGATTAAACGAGTGCCAACTAGTTATCATAATTTCATTTCTATAGGCGAACTTATAGTATACAGTGAGCATCATAAGTCTTACCCCCCTAACTAACTCGTTACTGGGGTCTTGTTAGGAAAATCGCCGAGACAGCTCGATTTTTGATTTTTACAATGTACATTTTTGCATGATTAGTTTACCCTTAATGTCATCCCTTACTGGAGGGTAGCAACCCTTTCGAAAAATTTAAATAGCATGGGGTGGTGAGTGATAGCTCATTTGAAAGGGGGTTTTATTCTCTATTCAACCGTGCAAAAATTTTTGAAATTTACTTCATTACGTGTTGATTTATTAATGTTTAAAAATAACAAAACCTCACAAAATAGGAAAGCAACTAGACTAACAGTCGCCTTCTAATGGCAAAAAGTCTTACTTCACGTCTGAACCAAAACCGAAATCATGCAGGGCCGAATTTTAGTTCTAAGGATGAGTGCGCTAGGTTAATTTCCGTTATTCTGAAACAACAATTAGTCGAGAATTAATGAAGCAATTTTTAAATTTTTTTACACGGTTGAATAGAGAATAAAGCCCTCTTTCAAATGAGCTATCACTCACCACCCCATGCCATTTAAATTTTTCGAAAGGGTTGCTCCCCTCCAGTAAGGGATGAAATTAAGGGTAAACTATTTATACAAAAATGTACATTGTAGAAATCAAAAATCGACGTGTCTCGGCGATTTTCCTAACAAGACTCCAGTAACGAGTTAGAGTAAGACTTATGGTGCTCACTGTATATACTATCCATGTTTCTGGCTTACAAATGTCGAAGTCATTCAAGCAATGCTGGGTTATGTTGCAGTTGAAGGGTCTGGAAATGGGCCAGTGCGCACCATTCCTGTTCCGGCTAGTTCTGCCAGTCGGAATCGTTACGGAGTTGCCAGGTTATATTTAATTATTTGGAACCAGGGAATAAGCAGATTGAAATAACTATTTTACTTTTAATCATCTATTTACCAATTTTTACATCGATTAAAAAACCCATAAAAATAAAAAAAATGTTCTGAAGATTTTCAAGTAATACGATCGTTTTTTAATGTGAATAATACCTTTAGTGATAATTACAAAATTTAAATCTAAAATCTATCAAAACTGTCTTATAAAACAAAACAGAATTGTTATTTCAAAATATAATATAAATCTTTATATTTATTTATCATACAGAGGTTACAATTTGGTTGAAAAATAAACTATAAAATAAAACAAACTGAAATGAAAGTGGAGATTTGGCAACGTGGCTTGTGCAAATTCAAATTCTAGACGTCAGTGCAGAGTGGTGTGAACGCGCGCATTTCTAGACCCGTCAACTACAACATAACCCAATGAATGGCTGGCTGTTGACGGGCATATTCGTCTCATGAGGCCATAGAGAAACATTCTTTTCTTAAAGTTTAACATTGCCACCCAAAGTTTTTTTATCCAAAAATATTTAAGGCTTTGAATTTTTCATGAAAAAATAATGTTACCGTTTGAGCTAAAAATCTGCAGGGTAACAATTTCAAATATTTTTGGGTATGCCTATTGTTCGTCTGCTGATTTTCAGCTCAATCGGAGAGCATTCGTAGGGCGGATGTCCAATTATTAGCAAATATAAATGTCAAACTACTTTCAATTTATATTTTCAAGCTCTATGAGTTACACCTACACCTGACGTCCATAGAATTATAAAACTAATACTACACCATTCACTATAAAGTCTGTTGTCACTTGTGGTCTATGACTTGGCTTAAGTGCCTTCAAGGCGGATTTATGGATGTTTATCTTGCTGTCTTGAAAATTTTGTGACATTCGCTCTAAGTGAACTCAAGCAGAGAATTTTTCTTGAAAAGTTCAGTCTCAAATTTTTGGGTCCGATTTCGCTGAAATTGATTTTAAAATACATTTGGGCCAGACCGATTCTGCCTAGTTCTCTCTGATTGTGTTGTGTTGGCATTCGTTGGCCTGGGCAGTTGAGTTGGCATTATTGCAAAAACAAAACATTCCAAAATAGGGTTATGTTTTACATTGCAAATGTCGGAGTTAAAAGATTTTTGTTGTGTATGCGTTAAAAAGTATCCCCATTTAGAAAACATCAACGAATCTGACGAAAATGCTATAAAATATAAAGAAAAACTATCATTATGTACAAAGGAACAGGTACTGCTAATGTTATGTAAAATTAAAACATTAACAAATAGATTTTTAGATATGGAGTGAAAGTTACAATATTTGCAAAAATTGCATTGAAAAATTGGATTCAGCCTACAGTTTTATCCAAGCTTGTTTACAAAGCGGGGAATTAAGAAAAGAACAACTAAGAATATTAACAGAACAAAAAAATACTACTCAAAAAGAATTTATTTGCCACAAATGTAATAAAAAATTTAAACAGAAGCGGTCTTTAACAATCCATTTAAAAAAATGTCATAACACCATAGCTGCAGAAATTCCTAAGTTAGAAAATAATATTCAACAAGAATTTATTAAAAAAGAGGAAGATGTTTTTAGTGAAAATGAAGAAAACTTGAATTATTTCAGTGATGAAGAAATTGAAGTTAAAGTTGAAAAACGTTCTAGTAACAGTAAAATTTCCCTAACGTGTGAATATTGCGGAAAAACGTTTAACAGAAGGCAACATTATGCAGCCCATATAAGATCGAAACACACATTTGAAAAACCATACAAGTGTGATTTGTGTGATGCAAAATATGCAACTTCTCACAGTTTATTAGTACATAAAAGAAATCATAACAATGAAAAACCTTTTATCTGTTCATATTGTGGTAAAAGCTTTGTATGTTCAGGTGACTTGTACCACCACAGCAAAATTCATCTAAATAAAAGAGAATATAAATGTAATCTGTGTGAGAAAAGTTTCAATACAGCAAGTATTCTAAGAACTCATAAAATTTGCATGCATTCTGATCCGAAAAACTGGAAATACATTTGTAAATTTTGCGATAAACGTTTTCCAATAAACTCGAGCTTGGTGACGCATCAAAAACGGCATATTGGCGTTAAAAAATTTACTTGCCACATCTGCGATAAGAAATTTTTTGATAAATCGGAAGTTTCCAAGCATCTAAAAAGCCATTCCAGTGAGAGATTCTTCAAGTGTAATCTCTGTGAAGGTAAAGAGTACAAAAACAACTACGGGTTGAAAAAGCATCTAAAAATTATCCATGACATCGGGACTATAACTATTGTTAAACCTGAAAAGAAGTTTTCTTGCCCTGTGTGTCCTAGAGTTTTCGCTTTTAACAATAAATTGCAGAAACATTTATGTACACACACAGGTGATAAACCTTTTAAATGTCAATTCTGTAAAAAGGGTTTTGTTGAAAATTATTATAGAAAACTGCATTTGCAGAAGAAACACAATGTGGAATCTGCTGATTAGAAATAACATTGAATTTTCCAACAGTACTGAAAGTTTATAAAAAAAAATCTAATATTCTGTAGTATTATTCACATTAATTTATTCTATCATTGGTGAAATTTTTTACATGTTAAAGTAGAGTTGTAATTATTTTCTTCCACTCAGTAATGTCAATGATTCAGAAAATTAAAAATTGCTGATGAATTAAACTTTAAAAAATATTCAGAGTTAAAAGCAATGCCAATGCCACATCTTCAAATTAAACAGACTAGCATGAACAAATATACCACATTTGAGATTTCGATAACCTTATTCAAAAATAAAGAAGTAAATCCTTATTTCCATATATCTATGATTTGTCAGAATGGATTTGTGGTTGTGAAGTAACACATGCATTGTATTGTTTTGGTGTAAAAATGGTTTTAAAGACTTCAAACACCTGAAAGAAAAAATAAAAAAACATTCTTTACTGGCAGACCATATGAAAAGTTGTGATTGGTATTACTAATATTCGTTCACAATTAAGCAGCAAGTACAGAAATTATATAAGAAATTTTAACGAAAATGTAACAAAAATCTAAATATATTATATAAAATAATAGATTGTGTAAAATGTTGAAGTTCATTTGAAATGGCTTTACGAGGGCATGTCAAAACGGAACCATCTGAAAATCCAGGAGTATTTCAGGGACTTTTTTTCAGAGTTAGATACAATATTTAAAGCAAATGTAATAAAAATCTAAATATATTACCTAACTGGCTGTAGGAGGGAGGGCATGTTGAAACGGAACCTTCTGAAAATCCAGAAGTATTTCGGGGGCTTATAGAATTTGCTTCAGAGTTGGTTCCAATATTTAAAGCATGTTTAGAGGGGACTACAGTTCATCAATAATTGTACAGATTGATTTACTTGGTTCAATGTTGGTGGTTGCTCAAGAACAAATTAAACGGGACATTGAGCTAGCTTATTATATGGCTATTCAAGTATATGAAACCATATGCACTTTAAATAAGGCAATTGATTTTTGTAATACATTATATTTCGTCAGGTATTGTTTATGAGAGATTTTTTAAATTTATAATTCCAACATGCCTTAAAACTGAGCAATTAGCAAACATCCTAAAGGAGCTAGAAAATTTAGGGATAAATAAAACTCCAGAAAAATGAATTTGACAAACATATGATAAAGCAACTGTGAGCAGAAAATTTGGTGGTGTGAAAAAAAAAAACTCAAAAAACATCCTGTTGCTAATTTTATACAATGTTATGTCCATTAATTAAATTTCATAGTAGAAAAGGTGGTGAGCCAAGATAAAAATATAAAATTCTTTTTTGCCAATTTACATGGATTTTCAACATTTTTTAGTCAATCTCCAAAACACATGAATTCTTGATGAATTTTTTAAAGTCCATTTACATAGAATTACATCTGCAACTCCTACAAGGTCAATCTGAAGATCATTCCTATACTATTAACTAGGCCCTCTGATTAAAATTATTTTTTCTAAATGGAAACTTTATTCTGGTTAATTTTGTTTTTATTTGATAATGCCCCATTGTGAATTTCTTTTCAAACAACTTCAAAAATATTGATGTTACATCGATTAAACATGACATTAAACTTGTTCAAACAATCAATTCAAAATATTTGAAACACAATTCTAATCGTTATAGTTCGGTAATGTCAGAGTCTTTCTTTGTCAGTGCTAAGACTAAAAAATTATACCATTCTAAAAGTCGGGTAGTCAGAAGTATGCGATATCATGACTGCTGAAATTATTGAACGCTTTTAAAATCCGTTTTAAACTGACCAATTTCAAGATTAATACTTGATACATGCCTAGGGTTTCCACCTGTCCTTTTTTGAAACGGACATTCCTTTTTTCAAACAAATTGTCCTTGTGACTTTCTAAACCTTAAAATGTCCTTTTTAGAAACTATATTTTAATATTTTTCAAGATTATCTTATTCGCAACAGCACCGGCGTGGCACACACGCTCCCAGGATTTAAACACAGTCCTAGTATTGTCTTTTCGGAGACACTTCATCATTTTACATGTTTGCAGCTGACGAAAAAGTTTGATTATGTATGTTCAATTTTCTGAACAAACCAAACAAAGTTTTGCGGCTAAAACCCTCGTTTTAATGTTATTAGTTGAGGAGATGCAGATTTCAGTCTGTTATCAAGAAATTGAAAATAAGTAACTTTTTTTAAGTTTAAGCACACCAAAAAAAGTTTTTTTTAAACTGCTATATAAATACTCCAAATGTTTTTTCGTTAAATTAATTTTTACTAAGTGTATATACCTGCTGGTTCGGCATTTTCTGAGCGAATTTTTTTTTGTGATGACTATTAAATGGCGCAATGAAAGAAATCGGAGCTTAACAGAACTAATTCGCTTGGAGCTGTTAATATATTTTTTCTACGCCTACATGGATATTAGCTATTCTATGTAAAGACTACAAACCGAAAAAGAATGCCATTGCTTTCAACTGAACGAATATATTTCTTATTTATTGTACCTAGTAAGAACACTGTACACATATGAATTCCGCCAATCACAGTTTATATTTTGGTCATCCAGTTATTTTTTTTTTATTTTAAATAAGTGACAATTATGTCAAACTGTTTGTCAGTATATTTTTAGTTATTAAAATTAATTCTGATCCATATGTAGGATTCCCCACTCCGACCATTCACTGTTAGGATCTAATTAACAGAGCTGTTCCTAAATTGGCGCTGGGAAACAGTAACAGGCCTGTCTATAAGGGTGCAGGAGTATTAGAGAACTAGCACTCCTGCACTATGGAGTATTATACTACTAGTACATTCCATAAGCTACATAAAAAAAAAGATCCGCTTGAAGAAAAAAGTTGAATGTTTCGACCGACTACGAGAAGTTTGCCTAGCGAGAAGTAGTCGAGACTGGTAAACTTTTCATCCGTGTTTCATACATTATTTTTTATTTGAATGGGCTTAAATAGATATTAAGAAAATTAAGGTAGTTCACTCGCGACAGTCGTACATAGTTCGAGATTCTCAATGCTAATCAATTTTATTTTTGTAAGAGACTGTATAAAACACATGTAAGCTTTTATATATGGCAACCTCATAAATATATGAATGGTTTGCTATAGAAATTTGTGACTTCCTCATATTAATTTTAAGGGTTTGTTTTGGATCAAACAGAACCGCTGATTCCAGTTCTCAAATACAGTGGACGAATTAATTTTTCAAGAAAACGTCGCGAGATTATAACATCCTCTTAGCTGATCGAGTGTTATTTTGGTACACCGCGTTGATTGCAGCGTATACAACGTTGCCAAGTTGTAATAATTTTACGCAACTACGCGTCGATTGCTTTAAAAATATTTTTATTTTAAAAATCTATATCTTTTTACTAAGACGGTCAAAAAATTCAGCATTTCTTTAGAAAATTTTATAACTTCTTGATTTACATTACACTAAATTTTTAAAAATATGTTAAGAACCGTTTTCGAGATATCTTGAAATAAATACATTACTTGTCTACATGAGAGGCTTCAAGAGTGTTAATTATGCACATTTTGATTGTTAATATCTCGTTTCACAGACGGTCAAAATTTTTTTATTTTTTTTTTTAGTTACATAAAAGACACTTTCATTAACCTTATATTTCAATTTTATTGAATTCTTAAGAAAGGCCGTTTTACAAGTGAACTACCTTAAATCCGAAATATTATTTTCAATTTTTCTTATAACTAAGATGGCTGTGATCGGTTAGAATAACTAGGTAGATATTATATTTTTAAAAACAATTGAACAACTGCTGTCATGTCAGTGTGCTTACGTCAAATCGATTTATAGTTTTCTCTTATTCAATTAAAAATGTTTTTATTTAAATTTGATGTACATGTGGATTATAGACTACACAATAACAAAAAAAATTATCGCCAGCATAATATTAAAAGGTAAAAGGAATATATTTAGATAGCAAAGCTGCTTTACTTTTGCGGCCTGTCAACAGTCATTGATATTCGAGTATTGTATGTTCCACAGGCAGGGCCGCCAAGAGCCATGGTGAGGCCGCTGGGGCAAAACACTGGCAAGAGCCCGCCCCCACATATTATAACCTATTTTTTTTAAAGCTGCCGGGCCCCGCGGATTTTGCCCCCCCCCCCTGCCTCTCCCTCTCGTCGGGCGAAAGTTTCTTCATAGTCGGTGCCATATTGTAAATGGAATAAATCAGTGCGTGGGGTAATGATTTCATATTTTTGGGTTAACATAAAATTAATTAGTAATTTTTTTTTATATTTGATATAATACCTTAATAGTGTAAAAAAACTACATATTATATAGGAATAAGTGGCTCTTGATAGCTCGGATTAGACGTTTTTCAAAAAGAATTAAACATCTGAAAATATATGTACGGGGGTCTGTCAAAATGTTTTATTTAAAAAGAAATTGTCAATTTCAAAATAGGTACTTACGATTGTTATTATACTCGTATATACTGTAACGTTTATTTATTTTTTTTTTTTTTTTTCAATAACATGCACTAATTTAATTTCAAATTACATCGAAATCCTTAAAATAATATTTAAAATTAATACATTTATTGTTGACAAGGTGTTTCAAAATACAATTTGTGTAGTCAAAACTTGGTTTATTTTGCTGTCGACGCCAATGAACTATGTATGACTTATCTAGTCGAATAGAATAATCATTTTTTCAGTGACGTGCATCGGACATTTCTTTGCATCTACCGTATTGTTTGGAGGATACAATTTATGCGTGTCAGGGTTGTTTATTCTTAAACTTTTTTACATGGATTTATATTGTATTATTTCATTTATATTAAATATGTATATTTTTCATTTTATTTTAAAGGAAAATAATTTAAATATATAACAAGATTTATTAGTTAATTTATATGTAAGCGTTATTTTTATTAAATAAATAATTTTAGAAACATTGCGTAGTATGGAACCTTTGATTTATTTCAAACTAGTTGAACATATGGAGGAAGGATAGTTAGTTGAACAATTATTACATGCAGTGCACCGGAATTTCCTGAATTTTTATAAGATACCACCTACGTTTTAACTTTGAGGACGTTAATACATATAGCATTTAATTGTATCTATGAAAAATTATTCAACTAAACTAAGAAAGATTGTATCCTTAATTTTTGTTGCTGTTAAGCCTTATTTTGAATTCTTAGGCTCCTAAGAGTGACAACATTGTCAATTACAAGCATGTAGTTTTATAGATATTTGAACTAGAATTTGGTTTAAATTGTATAAATGATTCTCGATTGTCAAATTTTAGACGAATAAAATGTTTAAAGTATTTATTCGTGGTTTTAAAATTATGTAAGTAAATAAAGTTGCTACTTAAGTTAACTTTCAGTTATACCGGTACATCCTGAAAGTACCGAGAAAGGTGGGAAAATAAAACGCAAAAATTTTATGGTTTACAATTGTCGAGTTATTAATTTATGTATTAGGATATTTGAAAGTTATAGATATATTTTACACACTAACTGAAAAATACAAAGTAAACCGAATCTTCGAACGACATTTAAAATGTAAGTGGTAAACATTTTCAAAATATTTGGACAATTCGTGATTAAAATTCATTTTCCCGCGCATGTTATTTGTCATACAAGGTGTTACTATACAGGGTGTTCCATCTCAGACGAGCCACCCCGTATATTTCTTATCCCATAGTAATTGGAAAAATTTCCCGAAACACTTCGGATTTTGTAAAATTAAATTAATTCTTGAATTAAAGGATGATGATTTGGATCGAAGGCAAGAGTTTTGCGAAATTATGGCCGAGCGTATCAACAATAACCCAAATTTCTTATACAACGTTTGCTTTTCTGACGAATGCACTTTTTCACTTAATGGAGAGGTTAACCGGCATAACTGTAGAATTTGGAGCGAAAATCAGATTCCAGTTATGGACCCTGGACCTCCAGCCGATAATCCTCTTCAATTTAAATATTGTTTACAACTACTCGTATACATAACAACTGCTATATTTAAATAAATAAATATCTGCAAAGGTTACTAGGTCTTCGGGAAAAATATACCTTATTATTAATTATTAAGTTCAGTTCTATTCTAAATATGGTAGTTCTGAAAAATCGTCTGTCTACATCAATGTATCTTTTTTCCTGAGATATAGTTTTCGATACTCTGTTGAATTATGTTGTACTGTAATGAATCGTTTTTTAAATCTTGAATCAATTGAATTATATTTGAATTCGATTTTTCAATGGGCCCATTCACTTTTATTTTTGAATGTAAATTATTTATATATTTATAAAGATATTAAAATCTTTTGTCTGGTGGTACTTTTCCCGTTAAGATATTTTTGCTAGAAGTAAGGGAATTCCCATAAAATTCTTTCAGTGACTCATTGCGTCAGAAAACCCCTAATTCCCTTCAGGTCTCGTATCGGTTAATAGTTAAAAGGGCGCGGTTGTCGGATGTATTATTGCACCACCATTCCTCTTCTGCATTTATTAAAGAAATTTACATGATAAAAATATATTATTTTTTAAAAATAATGTGTTCATATTTTCAGATAAAGCTGGAAGCCCTACCTTTTTTAAATTTTAATAAAAACAATTAGTATTACTCAAGCTGAATATTACCAGATCGAAATTTTATTTGAGAAAATGTATCTGGTAAACGTGACAACGTTGTAAGTACTTCTAAATAGTGTTGTCTACACACACTTCTAGAAATAAATGCAACGTTGCCACGTTTACCAGATAAATATTGCAAATCAAATTTCTACTTTTTGATTATGGTCTGGTTAATTTTCAGCCTGAGTAATAATAATTGTTTTAATTAAAAAGTAAAAAATAAGCTCCCAGCTTTAAATCTGAAAATATAAGTTCATGATTTTTAGAAAAATTATGGAATTTTACTATTTAAATTACATATATAAATGCAGAAATGCTATATTAGGGATACTTCCGACAACCCCGCCGTCTTTAAGCATAACCGATACGAGACGTGAACGGAATTAGGGATTTTCTGACGCAATGAGTCACTGAAAGAATTTTATGGGAATTCCCTTACTTCTAGCAAAAATATCTTAACGGGAAAAGTACCACCAGACAAAAGAGTTTAATATCTTTATAAATATATAATTAATTCACATTCAAAAATGAAAGTGAACGGGCCCATTGTCCTATTGAGGCGAGGGTGGAGTACTGTTTAAAAAGAATGAACAGAAACCTTAGCATGAAGTGGAAATTGGACAATGCAGTGGACGAATTTAAGATTTATTAAATTAAGGGAAAATCAGAATGTTGGCAAATAGTTGTCTAATACAACTGATTTCTAAAATACTGATATCAATTTCTTAAAAACAACAGTTCTTTTTAAAATATTTTTTTTTTTCAAATTTGGGTACCAATATGCCCTTTAAGAAAGTAATATTTTGACATAAAGTAACTTTTGTGTATTAAGTGGAGATAATGTATTCACTAAAATACCTAAAGTTTATATTTTTTAGTGGTAGAAAATAGCTTCTTTATAAGTACTAGTTTAAAAAAAATAGTATTTTAATTTTTCAAAGAGGTAAAAAAGTCGTACTTCCAACTTTAATATTATTTCTCTCTAAGGTACAGAGATATATATTATCATTATGAGGAGAGTGTCTTGGTGTTTCGTTTAGTGCAAACTGAATTTAAAAAATGGGATACATTCATTTGTTTAAAGAATCTCAATTATAAAATAATTAAACAATCACATATTGGTAAACGCAAATATTTTGGTAAAAACAAGGCCTTTTCACCGCTACTTTGCTACAAGGACTGAAAATCCGCTACTGTTGGCAATACTGAAACATGCCTACTTACAAACACCTTTTCAAAATTTCCCACAGAAGGATATCGTCAATAGCCTTTTGCTCATATATAAATCTGGAGGGCGTTTCGACTTTATGAACCTGAGTTATGAGAATGTATCCAATTGTTAAACTTCACCTTTATTGTCTTTTTGTACTCAATAAATAATATTCTTCCCATGTGCTTGTCATTTAAATTATGTTTTGGAAAACATTGTGTTTGTATTTAATTTGTTAAAGTTAAAAGACAATTTTTAAACTAACCGATATGTTTCGGATTTTAGTATAGAAACCACTGGAATAAAAATAATGGAAATTTATGAATGACTTAAGCGTTAGAACGTGTTCAAAGGGCAGTGCATATTTCTTCTTTTCCATATTATATGGTTCGGAGTTGGGACACAGGATACGACGACCTGGGTCGGTTTGGGAATAATCAAACTCCAACAGTTATTGTAATCTTTTTTTATAGAGTACATCACTTAACAGGTTTTATTAAAAAACATTTGTTCAGTTACATTTACAAATTAATGATTCACACATTGTTATATAAATAAATACCTTTAATAACAAGAATAATATATCGTTATTCAGTTATGTACACGACTAAAAAGTAGTTTTAAACGTACCTACACATTATTTGTAAATATAAAATAATTTTAATTTACATACTTTTATTTTTAAGAAATTATTTTTAACGTATTTAAAATCACATAAAATTTATTTTGAATATTTTTTCGTTCTTTGGTTATTTTTGGTAATTTTATTATTTGTGACGCACTATGTTTTAAAAACAACTATGGAGTGAAAGTTACAATATTTGCAAAAATTGCATTGAAAAATTGGATTCAGCCTACAGTTTTATCCAAGCTTGTTTACAAAGCGGGGAATTAAGAAAAGAACAACTAAGAATATTAACAGAACAAAAAAATACTACTCAAAAAGAATTTATTTGCCACAAATGTAATAAAAAATTTAAACAGAAGCGGTCTTTAACAATCCATTTAAAAAAATGTCATAACACCATAGCTGCAGAAATTCCTAAGTTAGAAAATAATATTCAACAAGAATTTATTAAAAAAGAGGAAGATGTTTTTAGTGAAAATGAAGAAAACTTGAATTATTTCAGTGATGAAGAAATTGAAGTTAAAGTTGAAAAACGTTCTAGTAACAGTAAAATTTCCCTAACGTGTGAATATTGCGGAAAAACGTTTAACAGAAGGCAACATTATGCAGCCCATATAAGATCGAAACACACATTTGAAAAACCATACAAGTGTGATTTGTGTGATGCAAAATATGCAACTTCTCACAGTTTATTAGTACATAAAAGAAATCATAACAATGAAAAACCTTTTATCTGTTCATATTGTGGTAAAAGCTTTGTATGTTCAGGTGACTTGTACCACCACAGCAAAATTCATCTAAATAAAAGAGAATATAAATGTAATCTGTGTGAGAAAAGTTTCAATACAGCAAGTATTCTAAGAACTCATAAAATTTGCATGCATTCTGATCCGAAAAACTGGAAATACATTTGTAAATTTTGCGATAAACGTTTTCCAATAAACTCGAGCTTGGTGACGCATCAAAAACGGCATATTGGCGTTAAAAAATTTACTTGCCACATCTGCGATAAGAAATTTTTTGATAAATCGGAAGTTTCCAAGCATCTAAAAAGCCATTCCAGTGAGAGATTCTTCAAGTGTAATCTCTGTGAAGGTAAAGAGTACAAAAACAACTACGGGTTGAAAAAGCATCTAAAAATTATCCATGACATCGGGACTATAACTATTGTTAAACCTGAAAAGAAGTTTTCTTGCCCTGTGTGTCCTAGAGTTTTCGCTTTTAACAATAAATTGCAGAAACATTTATGTACACACACAGGTGATAAACCTTTTAAATGTCAATTCTGTAAAAAGGGTTTTGTTGAAAATTATTATAGAAAACTGCATTTGCAGAAGAAACACAATGTGGAATCTGCTGATTAGAAATAACATTGAATTTTCCAACAGTACTGAAAGTTTATAAAAAAAAATCTAATATTCTGTAGTATTATTCACATTAATTTATTCTATCATTGGTGAAATTTTTTACATGTTAAAGTAGAGTTGTAATTATTTTCTTCCACTCAGTAATGTCAATGATTCAGAAAATTAAAAATTGCTGATGAATTAAACTTTAAAAAATATTCAGAGTTAAAAGCAATGCCAATGCCACATCTTCAAATTAAACAGACTAGCATGAACAAATATACCACATTTGAGATTTCGATAACCTTATTCAAAAATAAAGAAGTAAATCCTTATTTCCATATATCTATGATTTGTCAGAATGGATTTGTGGTTGTGAAGTAACACATGCATTGTATTGTTTTGGTGTAAAAATGGTTTTAAAGACTTCAAACACCTGAAAGAAAAAATAAAAAAACATTCTTTACTGGCAGACCATATGAAAAGTTGTGATTGGTATTACTAATATTCGTTCACAATTAAGCAGCAAGTACAGAAATTATATAAGAAATTTTAACGAAAATGTAACAAAAATCTAAATATATTATATAAAATAATAGATTGTGTAAAATGTTGAAGTTCATTTGAAATGGCTTTACGAGGGCATGTCAAAACGGAACCATCTGAAAATCCAGGAGTATTTCAGGGACTTTTTTTCAGAGTTAGATACAATATTTAAAGCAAATGTAATAAAAATCTAAATATATTACCTAACTGGCTGTAGGAGGGAGGGCATGTTGAAACGGAACCTTCTGAAAATCCAGAAGTATTTCGGGGGCTTATAGAATTTGCTTCAGAGTTGGTTCCAATATTTAAAGCATGTTTAGAGGGGACTACAGTTCATCAATAATTGTACAGATTGATTTACTTGGTTCAATGTTGGTGGTTGCTCAAGAACAAATTAAACGGGACATTGAGCTAGCTTATTATATGGCTATTCAAGTATATGAAACCATATGCACTTTAAATAAGGCAATTGATTTTTGTAATACATTATATTTCGTCAGGTATTGTTTATGAGAGATTTTTTAAATTTATAATTCCAACATGCCTTAAAACTGAGCAATTAGCAAACATCCTAAAGGAGCTAGAAAATTTAGGGATAAATAAAACTCCAGAAAAATGAATTTGACAAACATATGATAAAGCAACTGTGAGCAGAAAATTTGGTGGTGTGAAAAAAAAAAACTCAAAAAACATCCTGTTGCTAATTTTATACAATGTTATGTCCATTAATTAAATTTCATAGTAGAAAAGGTGGTGAGCCAAGATAAAAATATAAAATTCTTTTTTGCCAATTTACATGGATTTTCAACATTTTTTAGTCAATCTCCAAAACACATGAATTCTTGATGAATTTTTTAAAGTCCATTTACATAGAATTACATCTGCAACTCCTACAAGGTCAATCTGAAGATCATTCCTATACTATTAACTAGGCCCTCTGATTAAAATTATTTTTTCTAAATGGAAACTTTATTCTGGTTAATTTTGTTTTTATTTGATAATGCCCCATTGTGAATTTCTTTTCAAACAACTTCAAAAATATTGATGTTACATCGATTAAACATGACATTAAACTTGTTCAAACAATCAATTCAAAATATTTGAAACACAATTCTAATCGTTATAGTTCGGTAATGTCAGAGTCTTTCTTTGTCAGTGCTAAGACTAAAAAATTATACCATTCTAAAAGTCGGGTAGTCAGAAGTATGCGATATCATGACTGCTGAAATTATTGAACGCTTTTAAAATCCGTTTTAAACTGACCAATTTCAAGATTAATACTTGATACATGCCTAGGGTTTCCACCTGTCCTTTTTTGAAACGGACATTCCTTTTTTCAAACAAATTGTCCTTGTGACTTTCTAAACCTTAAAATGTCCTTTTTAGAAACTATATTTTAATATTTTTCAAGATTATCTTATTCGCAACAGCACCGGCGTGGCACACACGCTCCCAGGATTTAAACACAGTCCTAGTATTGTCTTTTCGGAGACACTTCATCATTTTACATGTTTGCAGCTGACGAAAAAGTTTGATTATGTATGTTCAATTTTCTGAACAAACCAAACAAAGTTTTGCGGCTAAAACCCTCGTTTTAATGTTATTAGTTGAGGAGATGCAGATTTCAGTCTGTTATCAAGAAATTGAAAATAAGTAACTTTTTTTAAGTTTAAGCACACCAAAAAAAGTTTTTTTTAAACTGCTATATAAATACTCCAAATGTTTTTTCGTTAAATTAATTTTTACTAAGTGTATATACCTGCTGGTTCGGCATTTTCTGAGCGAATTTTTTTTTGTGATGACTATTAAATGGCGCAATGAAAGAAATCGGAGCTTAACAGAACTAATTCGCTTGGAGCTGTTAATATATTTTTTCTACGCCTACATGGATATTAGCTATTCTATGTAAAGACTACAAACCGAAAAAGAATGCCATTGCTTTCAACTGAACGAATATATTTCTTATTTATTGTACCTAGTAAGAACACTGTACACATATGAATTCCGCCAATCACAGTTTATATTTTGGTCATCCAGTTATTTTTTTTTTATTTTAAATAAGTGACAATTATGTCAAACTGTTTGTCAGTATATTTTTAGTTATTAAAATTAATTCTGATCCATATGTAGGATTCCCCACTCCGACCATTCACTGTTAGGATCTAATTAACAGAGCTGTTCCTAAATTGGCGCTGGGAAACAGTAACAGGCCTGTCTATAAGGGTGCAGGAGTATTAGAGAACTAGCACTCCTGCACTATGGAGTATTATACTACTAGTACATTCCATAAGCTACATAAAAAAAAAGATCCGCTTGAAGAAAAAAGTTGAATGTTTCGACCGACTACGAGAAGTTTGCCTAGCGAGAAGTAGTCGAGACTGGTAAACTTTTCATCCGTGTTTCATACATTATTTTTTATTTGAATGGGCTTAAATAGATATTAAGAAAATTAAGGTAGTTCACTCGCGACAGTCGTACATAGTTCGAGATTCTCAATGCTAATCAATTTTATTTTTGTAAGAGACTGTATAAAACACATGTAAGCTTTTATATATGGCAACCTCATAAATATATGAATGGTTTGCTATAGAAATTTGTGACTTCCTCATATTAATTTTAAGGGTTTGTTTTGGATCAAACAGAACCGCTGATTCCAGTTCTCAAATACAGTGGACGAATTAATTTTTCAAGAAAACGTCGCGAGATTATAACATCCTCTTAGCTGATCGAGTGTTATTTTGGTACACCGCGTTGATTGCAGCGTATACAACGTTGCCAAGTTGTAATAATTTTACGCAACTACGCGTCGATTGCTTTAAAAATATTTTTATTTTAAAAATCTATATCTTTTTACTAAGACGGTCAAAAAATTCAGCATTTCTTTAGAAAATTTTATAACTTCTTGATTTACATTACACTAAATTTTTAAAAATATGTTAAGAACCGTTTTCGAGATATCTTGAAATAAATACATTACTTGTCTACATGAGAGGCTTCAAGAGTGTTAATTATGCACATTTTGATTGTTAATATCTCGTTTCACAGACGGTCAAAATTTTTTTATTTTTTTTTTTAGTTACATAAAAGACACTTTCATTAACCTTATATTTCAATTTTATTGAATTCTTAAGAAAGGCCGTTTTACAAGTGAACTACCTTAAATCCGAAATATTATTTTCAATTTTTCTTATAACTAAGATGGCTGTGATCGGTTAGAATAACTAGGTAGATATTATATTTTTAAAAACAATTGAACAACTGCTGTCATGTCAGTGTGCTTACGTCAAATCGATTTATAGTTTTCTCTTATTCAATTAAAAATGTTTTTATTTAAATTTGATGTACATGTGGATTATAGACTACACAATAACAAAAAAAATTATCGCCAGCATAATATTAAAAGGTAAAAGGAATATATTTAGATAGCAAAGCTGCTTTACTTTTGCGGCCTGTCAACAGTCATTGATATTCGAGTATTGTATGTTCCACAGGCAGGGCCGCCAAGAGCCATGGTGAGGCCGCTGGGGCAAAACACTGGCAAGAGCCCGCCCCCACATATTATAACCTATTTTTTTTAAAGCTGCCGGGCCCCGCGGATTTTGCCCCCCCCCCCCTGCCTCTCCCTCTCGTCGGGCGAAAGTTTCTTCATAGTCGGTGCCATATTGTAAATGGAATAAATCAGTGCGTGGGGTAATGATTTCATATTTTTGGGTTAACATAAAATTAATTAGTAATTTTTTTTTATATTTGATATAATACCTTAATAGTGTAAAAAAACTACATATTATATAGGAATAAGTGGCTCTTGATAGCTCGGATTAGACGTTTTTCAAAAAGAATTAAACATCTGAAAATATATGTACGGGGGTCTGTCAAAATGTTTTATTTAAAAAGAAATTGTCAATTTCAAAATAGGTACTTACGATTGTTATTATACTCGTATATACTGTAACGTTTATTTATTTTTTTTTTTTTTTTTCAATAACATGCACTAATTTAATTTCAAATTACATCGAAATCCTTAAAATAATATTTAAAATTAATACATTTATTGTTGACAAGGTGTTTCAAAATACAATTTGTGTAGTCAAAACTTGGTTTATTTTGCTGTCGACGCCAATGAACTATGTATGACTTATCTAGTCGAATAGAATAATCATTTTTTCAGTGACGTGCATCGGACATTTCTTTGCATCTACCGTATTGTTTGGAGGATACAATTTATGCGTGTCAGGGTTGTTTATTCTTAAACTTTTTTACATGGATTTATATTGTATTATTTCATTTATATTAAATATGTATATTTTTCATTTTATTTTAAAGGAAAATAATTTAAATATATAACAAGATTTATTAGTTAATTTATATGTAAGCGTTATTTTTATTAAATAAATAATTTTAGAAACATTGCGTAGTATGGAACCTTTGATTTATTTCAAACTAGTTGAACATATGGAGGAAGGATAGTTAGTTGAACAATTATTACATGCAGTGCACCGGAATTTCCTGAATTTTTATAAGATACCACCTACGTTTTAACTTTGAGGACGTTAATACATATAGCATTTAATTGTATCTATGAAAAATTATTCAACTAAACTAAGAAAGATTGTATCCTTAATTTTTGTTGCTGTTAAGCCTTATTTTGAATTCTTAGGCTCCTAAGAGTGACAACATTGTCAATTACAAGCATGTAGTTTTATAGATATTTGAACTAGAATTTGGTTTAAATTGTATAAATGATTCTCGATTGTCAAATTTTAGACGAATAAAATGTTTAAAGTATTTATTCGTGGTTTTAAAATTATGTAAGTAAATAAAGTTGCTACTTAAGTTAACTTTCAGTTATACCGGTACATCCTGAAAGTACCGAGAAAGGTGGGAAAATAAAACGCAAAAATTTTATGGTTTACAATTGTCGAGTTATTAATTTATGTATTAGGATATTTGAAAGTTATAGATATATTTTACACACTAACTGAAAAATACAAAGTAAACCGAATCTTCGAACGACATTTAAAATGTAAGTGGTAAACATTTTCAAAATATTTGGACAATTCGTGATTAAAATTCATTTTCCCGCGCATGTTATTTGTCATACAAGGTGTTACTATACAGGGTGTTCCATCTCAGACGAGCCACCCCGTATATTTCTTATCCCATAGTAATTGGAAAAATTTCCCGAAACACTTCGGATTTTGTAAAATTAAATTAATTCTTGAATTAAAGGATGATGATTTGGATCGAAGGCAAGAGTTTTGCGAAATTATGGCCGAGCGTATCAACAATAACCCAAATTTCTTATACAACGTTTGCTTTTCTGACGAATGCACTTTTTCACTTAATGGAGAGGTTAACCGGCATAACTGTAGAATTTGGAGCGAAAATCAGATTCCAGTTATGGACCCTGGACCTCCAGCCGATAATCCTCTTCAATTTAAATATTGTTTACAACTACTCGTATACATAACAACTGCTATATTTAAATAAATAAATATCTGCAAAGGTTACTAGGTCTTCGGGAAAAATATACCTTATTATTAATTATTAAGTTCAGTTCTATTCTAAATATGGTAGTTCTGAAAAATCGTCTGTCTACATCAATGTATCTTTTTTCCTGAGATATAGTTTTCGATACTCTGTTGAATTATGTTGTACTGTAATGAATCGTTTTTTAAATCTTGAATCAATTGAATTATATTTGAATTCGATTTTTCAATGGGCCCATTCACTTTTATTTTTGAATGTAAATTATTTATATATTTATAAAGATATTAAAATCTTTTGTCTGGTGGTACTTTTCCCGTTAAGATATTTTTGCTAGAAGTAAGGGAATTCCCATAAAATTCTTTCAGTGACTCATTGCGTCAGAAAACCCCTAATTCCCTTCAGGTCTCGTATCGGTTAATAGTTAAAAGGGCGCGGTTGTCGGATGTATTATTGCACCACCATTCCTCTTCTGCATTTATTAAAGAAATTTACATGATAAAAATATATTATTTTTTAAAAATAATGTGTTCATATTTTCAGATAAAGCTGGAAGCCCTACCTTTTTTAAATTTTAATAAAAACAATTAGTATTACTCAAGCTGAATATTACCAGATCGAAATTTTATTTGAGAAAATGTATCTGGTAAACGTGACAACGTTGTAAGTACTTCTAAATAGTGTTGTCTACACACACTTCTAGAAATAAATGCAACGTTGCCACGTTTACCAGATAAATATTGCAAATCAAATTTCTACTTTTTGATTATGGTCTGGTTAATTTTCAGCCTGAGTAATAATAATTGTTTTAATTAAAAAGTAAAAAATAAGCTCCCAGCTTTAAATCTGAAAATATAAGTTCATGATTTTTAGAAAAATTATGGAATTTTACTATTTAAATTACATATATAAATGCAGAAATGCTATATTAGGGATACTTCCGACAACCCCGCCGTCTTTAAGCATAACCGATACGAGACGTGAACGGAATTAGGGATTTTCTGACGCAATGAGTCACTGAAAGAATTTTATGGGAATTCCCTTACTTCTAGCAAAAATATCTTAACGGGAAAAGTACCACCAGACAAAAGAGTTTAATATCTTTATAAATATATAATTAATTCACATTCAAAAATGAAAGTGAACGGGCCCATTGTCCTATTGAGGCGAGGGTGGAGTACTGTTTAAAAAGAATGAACAGAAACCTTAGCATGAAGTGGAAATTGGACAATGCAGTGGACGAATTTAAGATTTATTAAATTAAGGGAAAATCAGAATGTTGGCAAATAGTTGTCTAATACAACTGATTTCTAAAATACTGATATCAATTTCTTAAAAACAACAGTTCTTTTTAAAATATTTTTTTTTTTCAAATTTGGGTACCAATATGCCCTTTAAGAAAGTAATATTTTGACATAAAGTAACTTTTGTGTATTAAGTGGAGATAATGTATTCACTAAAATACCTAAAGTTTATATTTTTTAGTGGTAGAAAATAGCTTCTTTATAAGTACTAGTTTAAAAAAAATAGTATTTTAATTTTTCAAAGAGGTAAAAAAGTCGTACTTCCAACTTTAATATTATTTCTCTCTAAGGTACAGAGATATATATTATCATTATGAGGAGAGTGTCTTGGTGTTTCGTTTAGTGCAAACTGAATTTAAAAAATGGGATACATTCATTTGTTTAAAGAATCTCAATTATAAAATAATTAAACAATCACATATTGGTAAACGCAAATATTTTGGTAAAAACAAGGCCTTTTCACCGCTACTTTGCTACAAGGACTGAAAATCCGCTACTGTTGGCAATACTGAAACATGCCTACTTACAAACACCTTTTCAAAATTTCCCACAGAAGGATATCGTCAATAGCCTTTTGCTCATATATAAATCTGGAGGGCGTTTCGACTTTATGAACCTGAGTTATGAGAATGTATCCAATTGTTAAACTTCACCTTTATTGTCTTTTTGTACTCAATAAATAATATTCTTCCCATGTGCTTGTCATTTAAATTATGTTTTGGAAAACATTGTGTTTGTATTTAATTTGTTAAAGTTAAAAGACAATTTTTAAACTAACCGATATGTTTCGGATTTTAGTATAGAAACCACTGGAATAAAAATAATGGAAATTTATGAATGACTTAAGCGTTAGAACGTGTTCAAAGGGCAGTGCATATTTCTTCTTTTCCATATTATATGGTTCGGAGTTGGGACACAGGATACGACGACCTGGGTCGGTTTGGGAATAATCAAACTCCAACAGTTATTGTAATCTTTTTTTATAGAGTACATCACTTAACAGGTTTTATTAAAAAACATTTGTTCAGTTACATTTACAAATTAATGATTCACACATTGTTATATAAATAAATACCTTTAATAACAAGAATAATATATCGTTATTCAGTTATGTACACGACTAAAAAGTAGTTTTAAACGTACCTACACATTATTTGTAAATATAAAATAATTTTAATTTACATACTTTTATTTTTAAGAAATTATTTTTAACGTATTTAAAATCACATAAAATTTATTTTGAATATTTTTTCGTTCTTTGGTTATTTTTGGTAATTTTATTATTTGTGACGCACTATGTTTTAAAAACAACTAATTTTCCTTTGGAATTCCTTGGATGAAAAACCTACAATTGAATGATCTACTCAAACTCTTTCTAACTGTAATTTCTGGATTGTTTTAATAACCACATTGGAAAATGTTTCTGATAAAACAAGGTAGGGTGAGATTATGAATTTTAATCCAAAGCTTAACAAAGAAAAATTATTGATTAACTTTAACCTAAACGCATTAAATTAATATCGATGTCGGAGTTCGAGATTTACCTATATAAAGTAAAATTTAATGTTTACTTACAAAAATACAAATAATAGACATGTACAAAATAATTGGTACCTATCAACACAAATAAAATATTTAAAACAAACAACACAGCTAAATGAGAAAACTACAAGTGTAGAATATTATAAAATTGACACTAACATCAAAACTTCGCATCCTGAGTAACAGATTCATTGGCTACCGTCCATTCCGACTGAGATCTGTCAGAATAAATTAAATATTTTTTAGAAAAAAATCCAAAAAACCGCTACCGAACCAAAATGTTACCGCCGGGCACTCTGTTAGAAATGAAAAAAGAAATTTAGTATGTTAGTAAAGAACCAACCACCAGAAGCTATAGGCTAAACAACCATAAAAAGACATTTCGCACAGTGAGAATAATTTATATAGAATTTGCAATTAATTTTGTTATCTGATTTTAATATAAAATAATAATAATAATACTCTCCCTATAATTCACCCCCTTACAAGTGAATTTTAACCCCAAAATCAGAATGAGTTTGTCCTGGGAAGGGCCGGCCATTATTATTATTTTGCTGTGTCGCTCTGGGGCGACTTACAGATGATTGATGGCGATTTTTGACTTACAGGTGAGGAAAACTCCGCACCTACCGTCATCGAAACGGTAACGCACGTCGATTTATAATGTCATATCAACAGAAACAAAGAATTAAATTAGGTACTGGTAATACGGTACCCATCAAATCCTATAACAAATGCAAATTAATTAAAAATTCACATGGTTTAGTCTAGGACCTGAAGCCGAGTGTCGCTCAATCACTAAAAGGTCTGTAAGTGAATAGCGGCCGTCGTCACAACTGCGCCACCAAGACGACTATATTGCCATAATTTACGAAAACAATAAAAAGGAACTGAAAAATGGTGAGGCTGAACGATTTTCTTAAAGCTGTCATACATTGCAGCCTATTTACTACAGATCTATTGCTTGCAATTCAGAATCCCACGCAAAAAAATAGTTCGTCTTTGTATACTGTACCATGTCTTTCAAGATTGGTTAAAGCTTGCTGCCAGTGCTGTCAACATTTTTATTGTAAAGAAAATGTATTGAATCAAATATTTGTTTGACAGCCACAAACATTAAATACACATTAATAAAAACAAAAATATGAAATGGGTGTGTACCTCAAAGAATTCAACCAACAAATCGATGGCTCAATCAAAAACCGCCACAAGTCAAAAAACAAAAAAAATTACATTTTTGGTCCAATGGATGCAAAATATCATTAAGGTTTTACTTTAAATACCGCCACAAATAAAAATATCCTTAAATATGCCCAAAAATCATTTAAAATCTAGTCACAGACTGTGTCTGAAACTACCTCAATTCGAGTTATTTTCTGCAAAAACACCCAAATTTTATAAAAACTATGCATTAACCCGCTTTTATAATCGTAATCGTTAATTTAAACAGCAAAATATCAAAGATTTTAAATAAAATAAAAAGATTTTATGTCAAAAACAAAATAATGATAATAGAGACTTACAAATTTCAAAATGACATTTCTCGAAACAATAGTTTTTGAGTTGTGGCAGTATTTGATTGAGCCATCGAAATTGATTCGTTTCACCAAACCATTTTCTTTAAATTTAAATTAGTTTGCAAAATTAAATTAGAAATCTTAATATTATTCTTAATCTTTTTGTTGAAACAAACGATCTGATAGTTATGCAGTTGTCACAAAAAAAAAGGACAGTTCTTTCAAGCAATTTTGTGAAACAGGCTGTAATGTCATTAGACTAATACAAAACATAACAAATAACTCGATTAATTAGCTAAGCAGGTGGCACAATTTAAACAAACAAAAACAATTTTGTTTTTCTCACTTTGCGAAAAATAAGACATTCCACACTTTAAGCTTAATTTTATATACATACACCTAACAACACTGTAAAGCCCCTAAATGTTGTTTTCATGCACCAGAGTTCTGCCTGAAGAAAAAAATAAACTATATGTTATTAATATGAAAACTTTTTAAACGTCTTGACTGATAGAAAAGGATGGGATTATAATTACCAATAGCAAATTTCATTTTCACTGTCAATTTATTACATATTCGAGCAGTTCATAAAAAAAAGAGTTAACAGTAAGGAAAGTGAGGTCAACATAGTTTTTTCTGACAATCTATTTCTATTCAGGGTACACTTCGTGTCATATAAAAGTGATACACTCATTTTTTCCAATGTAAAACCAACTTTACTTTTGAAAATGACAAACAGTAAGATTTGTCAAGTTTGTGAAAGCGCATTGTTACGATGTCAGATCATTTGAGTAAGTTTGTTAAAATTCGAAAACCACGATTAACAGCTTTGCAAAAATGGGACAACAATCAAATTGTAAACAGAAAGAGACTGGAAGGCCAGTTATAACTATAGCACAAGATGAAACATTAACTAATTATTTACAGCAAGATAGGCAAAAGTTGAAACAAACTTTAATGCTTCAGTAACAAAAGTGTTAAGAATAATTAGAAAAACTGATTTAAAGAATTGTGCAGCCGAGCCGCCCCGAAAATACATATTAGCAAAGTAAATACGCTAATTAGAGTTATCTTTACCCTAAATTTTATTATGTTTTAAATGAATCGGTAAGCTTGGCAGTAGATGAAAAGTTAACAATAAATTTAATTAACTCAGTGCTTAGAAGATTACAAGAAATTATTAATAATGGAGCTGTATATTAATTATTTATTTCATCTGTTTCGAATTGTCAAATATATTTTAATTTCAACCTTATTCATTTTAGATTGCATTAAATTTTTAATTTTTCCATTGCGCGTAACTTTGACACATTTTAAAAGATCAATTTACACAGCTTGAAAAGCAAGATTTTTTATTATAAGATTTGTACCACTTTTATATGACGCAAAGTGAACAACTGAAATATAATAAAATTATAACCAGCAGCCCCATTTGTTCTATATAAATGAAATGCACAAAGTCTACCAGTAAATCAGAAAATTTAAATGGGAAATTCTCACTTTTTTTTGTTTCATAAATTATTATTTACATATTTATTTTATTTATAGTTTTTTTTATTCACACCCGATTTCTTGAAAAATTATTTTAATCGCGTTTTTTAAACTTTAAGTTTCTAGTTTAATACGTGATAACCTTGTCTGATTAACGACAGCTTTGAATAGTCTAACCAATAGAAACGACGTATTTTCTACAAAAATTATTGACTTAACTGAATTATGGTAATAATGTAACTATTTATTATATTATAGCCATTAAATGTTTAAAAAATTATATTTAGATTCAAAAAACGCCTACATATCAGATTAATGCCCTGCTGTACAGTCATATATCGTCGACCTTATCACGAAGTGTCCTAACCAACAAAAATTAAAAAAATGTATTTTTGTGCGGATTAACTAGTCTTGACCTATTTTATCATCTCACAAAGTGGCACATCTACTAACTTAATAGTGCATGCAATACAGCATATTCTGTGTCCCATCTGCAATAACGCAGAATATTTTCCTCACGAACTGTTCTAAGAGACTTCAGATATCTTAATGAAGTAAAATGATACGTGATCCACAGGATAAACTGCAACCTAACTGAACAGATGCTATGTTTATTTTGTGTAGAATCGTATAACTCTACATCGACAACTTCAAGAACGTACTTACATCCTGACTTATCCTTGCCCAAGATGCACAATATGTTTTTGGAGCATCTTGAAAAAAACAATTTTATTAACAAACCGAGTTATAGTACGTACCGAAAAATATTTAAATAGCAAAATTGATCTTCCTACAATCTAAAAAGAATCAATATTCCCTCTATATAACTTACTTTCAAGATCTCACTGTAAAAGAAAATTTAAAAGACAAGTACACACGGCATATTGCAGAGAAGCAAAAAGTACGAGAGTTAAGAGCTGTAGACAAAAAAAGAACAATAGAAAACAAATCATTTATCTGTGGAGTTTTTGATTTACAAGTTATATACTTTCCAAAAAGCAAAGAGAATGATATTTACTACAAAACAAGATTAGCAACATTTAACTTTACTTTTTACAATTTTGAATGAAACTTTGAGTAACAGAGGTTCTTCTGAAATCTCTTCATGTATTTATAAATCTTTGGAATATTTTAGGAATAAATACCAAATTACTACCCTTTCTTTCTACTCGGACGGCTGCTATGGCCAGAAAAAAAATCTTGATATTTGTGAAAAAATATCACTAAGGTTTTTCGAGTGCCCCTCACTTTGCTCATAGTACAATAAATATTGCCAAAATAGGTGCTGGGGATCTTTTTAAATCCTCACAACGGTACCCAATTTTTCGATTGGCCAGAAGAAAACAACCTTAGGTCCACATTTCAACGAAGTACTCAGATTTTTTAGTTTTTAAAAAACTATTAAAATCTATAAGAATTCTATCAATTAGAGAAAGTGCATCAGGAGAAAATTTAAAGTGGACTGAAATTATGGAATTTATGGTCCGAAGAGACATGCCTTCTAATTTATTTTTCAAACGAAGTCATAACCATAAAGAATATGACAGTATTGAAATAAAAAAACTGACAGAAAAGATTTGTGATATTAAATTAGAATCTCTCAACACAGAACCAGTAAAAACTAACAAGCAAGAACTATTCCGACCTAATCTTCTGAATTGCAGAAATATTATCAGGAATTACCTCATGTAGAATGACAGTTATAAACGCAATTCCAACTATTTTTAATCATTAGTTTTCGGTTATGTTTATTTTTCTTAATAAAAACATTAAACATATTTTTTGTTTGTCATTTCCTAAATCTGTACTAAATATAATCACAGGCAGATAAAACGTACATAATATTGCATTAAAAACAATGACAACTAAAGTAATAAAATATATTTAATTAAGGTCTATCTGGTAAAGTGAGAAAATTGTTTGTCACGAAGTGGCATAACTATTTTAATTTTTTTTTAAATCCCGAGAGAGTTTGGCTAATCTGGAATTACCAAATAATAAAACAAGGCCTTAGCATTCCATGATAAAATTTTGAAAGCGCAAACTCTAAATCTTATGACACTTCGTGATAAGGGCGACGATATGCACACCTACATTAAATTTATTAGTCTTCATCAGTGAGTGTTTTGTGGTAATCGTCAGGACACAATATTAAAACTACACTCATAAATCATCTAAGTAATATTAACTGATATTTGTCAGAAAAAAATATGTTGCCGGCATTATTTAAGTTATTTCTTTCAATAATTAATTTAAATATATTAGTTTTCCCAATTTTTGCATTGGGAAATTTCTTACATTTTAAAGCAACAATTAAACAATAGTGTTTTAACAAAAGTACTCAGATGCCTGTACCTAGATATTTTCAAAATAGAAACCGATTTTGCAGTCAAAAACAAAAACATGTATTTTTCATTTTACTATTAAAACTAACAGCAAAGTTTGTGTGTGCAACTAGCATCAAAATATCTAAAAACTATCTTATTTGACAGTAGCATAAGCGGCATGCTCCTTAAATAATTTAATAGTTGAAAGTTTTATTCTTACCTGGAATAACTGATTGGGCTGATGTCCAACGTCGCATCCACAGGGCCAATTATATACTTATTAACGGCGTTATACCTTAAAAGGTTGGTATTGCCCATTGATATCGCCATGTGGATCACCAGATATAAACAGAACAGGAGATAAAGAATGCCTATTATTACCACTAACAATAATGGGAACCAATGGAAGTCGAGAGAATTTACAGTGTTTATTACGAAATACGTGTTGATCGCTATGACTATAATACTGAGTAGAATAGAGGCAATTTTGTTTCCACTGAAAAAAAAATCATCAAATAATTATTTACAGTTCTCGCAAGATCAAACCTTCGGTTCTGATTTGTTTTAGAGTGCAGAAGAAAAAAAAACGATACAGTATCAACGTTACCAATCACCGATCGTGTCACGGACCTTTAACCCCAGTGAAACCTAAAACGTCGATATTACATCCTTTCCTCTCCTGCATATACGAAAGCTATTTACTATTCACTCTAACATAAGCCAAGTATGACCGAAGGTTTGATCTTACCAGAAATGTATAATACAGCGATTGGCAACAATAGTCCCGATACCAAAAGTTTTATTCAATTAATTATAATCACGAACTAATAAAATATGACTGCAATAATTTACATTATCAAAACATGACTAGCTTGGCTACTAGATCTTTATAGCATTAAATGAAATGGATGGTATTATACAGGGTGATTCATAACTATTGGGACATAGTCTAAGGGCAGGTTATTTAGACCAAAATATGGCGATAAAAAGTACCAATATTACGTAGAAATTATGTATACATCATATTTTCTAATCAAAAATACTAAAAAAGTTTCATCAAAAAAGCTACCACTTAATTTCATCATCAGGAATCATTTACGAGGCGCCCCCTGTAACAAAATGTGAAATAATACAAAATAATATTTCTTGTTCAAAGATATGCTTTTGTGCCGATTTTGATAACAATTCATGAATATACAGTGACATTATCAGAAAAAAATCAACTTTAATCTTATTCCACAGTAATATTTTATTAAGGTATATTTGGTCCTATCGCCTATCCAAATAACCTGCCCTTAGCCTATGTTCCAATAGTTATGAATCAACCTGTATAGCAAAACATCAAACTATATTTAAAAAATTTATTTTAGAAAGAATTAATGAGGATTAAGCAAAAATCGCATAAATTTTGAAGGCACTGGAGTGAGGTAACTTCATAGTGAAAAAAAATGTTAATAGATTCTTCGTTGTAAATACACCATCTAAATGTACATATGTTAAGTCAAAGTATATGCTAATCCTTATTTAAAACAAACTTTAAGAGCTCAAGTATATAAATTAAAAAATACAATGTTAATATTCCTAAATGTTAAACTCAAATATTTCCAAATTGAGATTTGTTTTCGTCATAAAAATATTAATTTGACTGGAGAAAAACGGAAATATGAAATGCACTTACACTCCATTAACAAACTCGCCCATAATCTGCGGATTGCTCGTAAAAGCGATGGTGGGAATTGTGGCAAACGGCAATTGCAGACTCATGATGGCGTTCAGTATGTCGTTCATGTTTGTCAGATCTTCCAAATTACTAAAAAAGGCCAAGCAAAACGTGGGCACAATTGCGAAGGTACGAGTGAAAAGTACTCTCTTCCATCTGGCCCACTGGAGATTTAGAAATCCCTCCATTGTAAATTGACCCGCATATGTACCTAAAATGAGTAAAAAGAAAATCAAAACTTTTTCCCTTTATTTTTTTTTTATTTTCCATAGGGTTCAAATATGATCTCATCCGCGAAATATATTTTCTTTGAAATTTTTTGGCATATCAACACAAAAGTTTAATTTTGACCACTATATTTCGGTTAAACATAAAAGATTTAAAAAAAAAAACAATAATGTACAAATACCTGTCATCGTTGAACTTTGTCCCGCCGCCAAAATGCCGATAGCCCATATGTACATAGCTAAAACGCCGTATCTACAACCCAAATAAATTCCTCCCTTGTATAAGTCAGCATCAACGTAGTCGGAATTATTCTAAAACAAATAAGCAAATATCAAAACAGGATATTGCTCTATGTAACAATAACAACAAAGAGTTACAAAAGGCCGTTGACCGAGGTGGTTCTTCAGCCTACAGTTTATAGTCCTAGAGTTGGGAGAAAAATAAACTGCCTCATAATTACCAAAGGTTTGACAGTGGTAGTGTAAAGCTATAAAAACAACAAATAAAAAAATCCTCGTCTGCCGATCTTTAGTTAAAAAAAAATCCTCTAAAATTTTACACAAAATCTGATCATTAATTTAGCTATTGGGAAAGCGGTAAATTAAATAAAAATAATTTTCTTTTAAATATTGTAACCATGGGACAAAACTTAAGAGAAACATTTATTGCTGAATATAAGGACCATACGAATAGGTTTAAAAGGCCTATTTTAAAGCAGAAGATACTAAATTTTGCTTCAGAAAACAAGGTGAAAGTTCAAAAGAAAATGAAAAGGACATAAAATTAAAAATATTCTATTACTGCTGTAAATAATATATACGAAAGTTTGAGGAAAACTGTCAAACGCGCACATCCTTGAGCAGAAAATAACGGAAGGATTCTAATCTTAAAATGTGACCCGTCTGCTGAAGTTTTCTTTTTACCATACGAATGACTAAACTATTATGCAAAAAATAATCTGGTAATTGATGACGATATTGAAGGCGTTTTTGAAAAAATGTTAACACTGTCTGTTTCAAAAACGGGACCGCATTACGCGGCAGACGTTCATGCCCGTGTGTTTTCTCTTTCTTTGTTGCTATTTCTTTTTGGTACTAATTAGGTAAATGTACTTTGATTTTTTCATAATTTCTATGTTTTTGTTAAATGTGGATCCTGGTATCAGATGTCCTATTTGCAGATGAATTTTTTATGTACGGTCTTATCTTTGTCGGTTATAATCAGGTAAGGTTAAATATAGCCAACGACGAACAGCTACTAAACTAATTTTATTTACAAAAATCGAACTGCAGACTCATGGTGTTGTCCAAGAAGTTGTCAAATTATTATGAGAGGGTATGGAAGAGTATTGTTACAAGGATTGTTTATGGTTATAATTCAGTATTGACTAAACATAAGGCTCTAAAGCGCACAAACGACTTTCAAAATTACATTAGGGAAGTATATGTGCATTCTTAATTCTAGTTATCAGTTTAATGCATTTTTCTTGTTGCAGCTATTATAGTTGCATAGTGTTTTTCAGGAAAGTACGCAATTAATTTTGAATTGTGATAGCAGTGTAAAGCAAGCGTAGCAGAAATAAATACTGAATCATTAATAAAACGCATGCTCGCTCCTCAGATTAACATACTCGCACAAACCATCCCCACTCAAATTAGCAGCTGTCTCCTTCTTTCTAATGCGACAGCGCTGTCTGCGTAATAGTAAACACAATCTGAATGATTGCAAAAAAAAAGGGTTTAATTAAGAAAGAATGGATTAGTCTAGTAGTTTTTCGTCATTGAATATAACCTAGAACATTGCGGCCTCTTGAGTATATTGTATTTTCCTGCTTGCTCCGCATCCAGACACTGTTTGCATAGTTCTGTCTTTGGTTAGTTTTACTTGGCTTCCTACCAAAATTTCCTGTAGCACTTTTTCTAGTTCTAGGCCGAAAAGAGTGTGTCGTCGCCTAGCTAGAGCTTTGCTTTCGTGTTATGAGATTTCTTTCTTCCATGTAGTTTACACGTCGTGTGATCATTGTGTAATGACGGTATTACACATAAAGGTGTCTCAGCAAGCAGTGTCCCGTTAGTAATTCCACAATGATGGATATCTGGGGACTTGCGAGTTGTAGTACCTTAGGAGCAATGCTCAGATTTGGTTTCCGTAGCTTACTTATTCTGTGACTTCTTATCTATTGCCAGTGAGTTTGGTGTTTAGTGGTTATCCACCTGTTCACTGCCTGTCGAGCAGAGAGTTTGCTTATCCCAAATACAGGTCCACACTTCTCATTTCCTTTGATACCTTTATGCACTGGTACTGATGCTAAAATTACTTTAATGTGGGTTGCCAGATCATTAAGTAATCCAAGACAGTTCCAGATCAGCTTTGACTCGAATATGTTTGATCCAAGCACCTTTAAATCTGCTTTGCTGTCTGAGAGAATTAACATGATTTACTTTTTGTACGTCCTTCTTAGGTTCTCTTTTACAAATAAGTCAATTGTATATTATAATTTCTAATAAGACAGTGATGTCGCATTTGGATTAACTCCAAGTACGCCAGAGCTTGTTCCTTCCCTTTTTTTTTAGATCTATCCGTATGCTATAAAGTATTGTACGATCTTCAGTAAGGCTTGTTTTTATTATATCTAATAGAAATTTAATATAGAAATGTACATAAAAAATGTTCAAATATCTCTTTACTTACAAAAATCAGTTCACCCAATCTTCAAACTATTTTCGACATGTGTTTTGCAACTATATGTTGAACATTCAATCGGATAGTCAACAGTTATCAAAATATTTATTAAACATATTAAAACAGACCCTTTTTCTAAATAAACCATGTAAAAATTAATATAAACGTCCCTTACCGGAAATATAGAAGCATTCAGCGTTGGATGTTGAACGCACAAATCATGCTAAAAACAAAAGTAATTTATAAAAACCTAGAGTTTCTCACAATTTATTGACTGTCTAAAAAGTATTGAAGATTTAAAAGTTTTGTTAAAAAAAAACTATAAATGAATAGTATTTATTAATTAAATGACAATAAATATCTAAGACTTTTGTTTTGGAAGTACAGTGGTTATAAGTTTCTCATCTGACTGCAAAACGTGGCACGTCGTATTTTTTGCAACATGTAATATGTTCCGGCGGTGAAAGCGGTCATGTGAAATTCAAAGTAAAAATGTTTATCGATGGACTTTATTTTTTGCTGGCAATTAAATATATGCTTCTAGACGTCAATTACAATAAAAAAATCAATTTGCAAGTATTTTATGTCGTCCGGTTCTGCTACTTCCGTTGTAGGAATTTCGGCCATGTGACAGGATATTTACCTTTTGACCTGTTTTTGAAATAGATGTAAAATAGGAACCAAAAGTAGAAAAGTGGTTTAATGGCTTTCAAAATGTTTGAATGAATCTCAAATAAGGTATTGCAAATATGCAAGTATTTTTATTCAGTAGTTTTACTCCATTTAGTATTTTATTCAACCCGGTTTTCGTAAAAAAAAAGTTATAATAGTCGCCGCAATTTATTTGATCGGGAACAAAACATAAAAAAAGGTTAAATGGGGTGGAACTACTGATTAAAAAATGTTTGCGAGAAATACTCTTATTTGAGAGTCAAATTAACATTTTGAGGATAAACCATTTTCGGCTTTTGGTTCCGATTTTACACCTATTTCAAAAAACAGGTCACTTTTCGTCAAATTATATATATTTATTTTTTTGATGTCAACCCTTTCGAAGACTTAAAAAAAGGGCAATATCATCTTAGATTCAGAAATAAACGCGTTTAAGCTATAACCCGAATGTCGTTGAAAAAGGTAAACATTCGGTCATGTGGCGGAAATCCATACACCGGAAGTAGCAAAACCGGAAGACTTTGCAGAAAATACTTGCAAAGAGAATTGTTTATTGTTATTGACGTCTAAAAACACATATTTCATTGCCAACAAAAAAGGAAAAAATGCATCGATAAGCAACTTTACTTTGAATTTCACAGGTCACACGACTGCTCCCAACACCAGGACATACTACATGTTGTTCACCCCCTTCCCTGTACTCACCGCTAAGAGCATTTATCTGCCATATCGCATAGTGTTTATATCATCCTTACTACATTCTATCTCGATGGTACGTCTATATTTTCTTACCCATTACGATTTCGATTCATTTAAATTTTTTTCTCGCAACACATTTTAAAGTAATTTTCTTTTTATTTTCTAGTTTTTAAGGTACACTTCCAATCTCATTACTTTTTAGACACAACTCGTTTGGAATACTTACAACTTCGGAATTGGTAGTTTGATACAACCCATGGGCAAAAACTGATACCACAAAAACATTAATGACAAAACTAACTAGTAACGCAATACAAGCTTCTACAAAATAGTACATGTTGGCATCCCTGACCTTTTCGGGTTTTGTTCTATCGATATCTCTGGATTTTACTAACGCAGAATGAAGATAAAGATTGTGAGGCATTATTACAGCTCCTAAAATGTTAATAGTAGAGAATCTTCACTAAATATCAACTATAAACGTGATATTTGGGTACAAAAGAAGATATTAATTTCATTTTTAATTATAATAACTCTTCTTTTGGCACCAAATTTCTGTAGACCTTTTTAGGATGAATAAACAATATTTTGCTCACCGATGATTCCAACGCCTTGCAAAAGCGCTCTGTTATCGCAACCAGCGCACCATGGCGTAAACATACCTTCTACCACACCCAGAGCATCCGGCTTCGAAGTAACATACTCAAAACCGAAAGTAAGACCCATAATGGTAATCAGAAGCCCGAAAAACGTTTCCAACTTTCTTAAACCATACTTATCGAGAAATAAAAACGTAAAAGTGTCTATTATTGTTATGAGAACGCCTCCCCAAATTGGTATCCTAAAAGTATACAATACAAAATCACTTTTTCCTGTAAATTTAAATTCGTTTTTGTTGTATATAACATTAATGAGAAGGGTAGATATACCGTTCACACTTATTTTTTGACATTTGAAATAAGAAAAACTATGAAGCCTAAAGAGAAGGAGGCGAATCGGCAATGGTCAAATTTCCGTCCTTCTTTTTATAAAGTTCGCGAAATTGACTGTAATTGGCATGTCGAATGACAGTGGTGTCAATTTTCTATGTAAGTCAATGTAAAATGAAGGGATTTTTTAAAAAAATTGGTGAAAAGAATCAAAATAATGTGAAAAAAGTACCTGAGTACAAGTAACATGAGTGACAAAAAACATCAAAGCAAGATTTACGTCGTTCCCGATTATAAAACAGAATAAAAATCAAATGTAAAACTAGAGAAAACACAAGAAGAAATCAATTCAATGTCTTTTTAAAGCTTCTAATGTAAGTAAAATAATGTATTCATGTCTAAATATAATATTTATTGTAAACTAGTCACAATATGTATCTTACGAAGTGTAGTTTATTTTATTACAAGTTTTTATAATATAAAATTTTACAGACATAGATGCTGACTTACAAACAACAATAATTATGCATTAAATTTAACTTACTAGAAAAGAAAATTTATTTTTTTTATAGAGTTTTAATGTTAGATAAAGAGTTGCTACTGTTTTTTTTTTTTTGACCCCAATTGTGTAAATGTTTTTTATAGGATACTAAACGTTTAGAACAGTGGCTGCATATATATCGTTCCTAGTGCCGATAAAGCACTTTCTAGAGATGATGCTGTTCTATACTTTTTAGAAGATATCAAATATTATGAGACCATTTTTACTGATGGTACTGTTAGCAAAATAAAAAGGGGAAAGCTGAAATTAAAGGAGGAGGTAACACCATGTACATTCCCAAATCTCCCTTTATACTTGTATTACAACAATAAAAAAGCTGTTACTGTGTTTTATTTTACTCTTAAAACTATATATTGGTTCTATTAAAAAAAAGTTTTGCCACAAAATCGTACTTATCAAATTTCAGCATTTAAGGTAGGTAGTTCACTCGCGACAGTCGTACATAAAAATATCGCGTAATGGTGAATACCAAAAGTTCGAGATTCTCAATGCTAATCAATTTTATTTTTGTAAGAGACTGTACAAAACACATGTATATAAACGCATATGGACATGTTATAATTTTTATCAAATTCATCCGGCAATCTCGCAAATATTTAAACGATATGGCAGAGAAATTTGTGACTTCCTCATACTAATTTTAAGGGTTTTTTTTGGTTCAAACAGAACCGCTGATTCCAGTTCTCAAACACAGTGGACGAATTAATTTTTCAAGAACACGTCGCGAGTTTATAACGACCTCTTAGCTGATCGAGTGTTACTTTGTTACGTGAAGTGGCTACAATGTTGCCAAGTTGTAATAATTTTACGAAACTACTCTTCAACTGCTTTAAAAATCTATATCTTTTTACTAAGACGGTCAAAAAATTTAGCGATTATTTATAATATTTTATAACTTCTTGATTTATTTAACATTAGTTTTTAAAAAATATGGTAAGAACCGTTTTCGAGATATCTTGAAATAAATGCATTGCTTGTGTACATGATAGGCTTCAAAGAGTGTTAATTATGCACATTTTGATTGTTAATATCTCGTTTCACAGACGGTCAAAAAATCTAATTTTTTTTAGTTACGTAAACGACACTTTCATAAACCTTATATTTAAATTTTATTGAATTCTTCAGAAAAGCCATTTTACGAGTAAACTACCTTAAGAAATCTTTTCAAATTTGTATTTTATGTAGATAAAATTAAATAATTTATCAATTAAAACATGCAAGACTTAGAAATAATTAACAGTGCTGTTCCTAAAGTGGCGCTGGGAAACAGTAACAAAGCCTACACAGAGGCGAAATAACCTTAGCAGTTGAAGCCGATGACACACACAAAAAAAAAATACAATAGTATGTTCTGTGCTTTATTTAGCTATTTATTTATTTTTATTATTTTGACAAAATTATGTATAATTCCCATAAGAAGCCATACGTGTGTCTTTTTATCCAACTGTTGCAGCAACGTTGGCATCGGTGCGGTATGTCAACTGTTATTTATTTCAACGGTCAACCAGAATCCAACACAAAACGTTCAAGGCCGCATCGGTGAAACAACGGTTGCAACAAACCGGTGGAAAAAAAGACACACGTCATGTATTTTGAACACCGTATGCAGTACCAGCGCCCATACGGTTAATTATAGAAGCTCAATTGGACGTAGTTATGCAGAAATGATCCAATCCACAAATCTACCAGAAATGACTTGAGTAGCATTTCAATATGTTACAATCCAAAATTATATTCTGCTGAAACGATCCAACAATTTAGAAGGATATTAATAGTAAAAATTATAAAAACTCGCTATATATTCTATTGTTATCGCATAGAGACTTTAACTTTAACATCATTTTTCTCAAAATATAGTTTGGGTGGATTGGATCATTTCTGCATAACTACGTCCAATTAGCATGCGTTTTGTGGGACCGTATTTTGAGTATGCCGATTCCCCTCCTTATCTCTAATCTTCATAAGAAAAACCAATGTCAACTCAACGACACCACTGACATAATACCTACTCTAGATTATTATTACCAATGGGGTTAGTACAATAAATAACAAAATAAAAGGCCTTAAAAATAGCGAATTATTCAATACTTACACTCTATTTGATAAAAGGTATATGGCTACGGCGGTCCCTATGACTTCTTGCATATCGCTGCCAATAATAGCGATTTCGATCATTATCCACAGCAACAGTCGGGGTAATTTTCTGTACTGTCTATAACACATTTCTGCCAAGTGAAGTCCTGTCACTACACCTAACCTTGCGGACAACCTTTGCATAAGAAGGCCTAAAAGGGTGGCGCTTAAAAGCACCCATAGCAACCTAAAAACACGTAATCGAGCATTGCATAAAAATTTAAAATAATAAATATGAGAGGAACAAAAAAAAAATGGTCACAAAATTAGAACCGGTTTTTTTTTTAGTTTAAAACGTCTCAATTAATCTTGAATTTTTGATGAATACATTCTACGAGAGCATTATCTTCATTTTCATTAACAACTTGTCTGAAAGGTTTTCTCAATCTTTGTTCTTATTTCATAACGTAAAAGCAGCAACTTTTAGTGACCATTAATTCAGCAGCCACTACACTAAAGTCCAATTTTCTTCCAATTTTGTTATAGCCTTCGACTTTTGAGCCTCAAAAGGGCTGCGGCATTTTTAAAAATGTATTCGACAATAATTTCAAAGAGCTGTCAAATTTGAATGCGACGAACGACTATAGGTTCTTTCGTTCGTCCCACTGGTGTAGGAATGAACTAGGCCAACGGACACTAAACCTTTCGTTTGGTCCGGTGTAAAATCCACTACACCTTCCTGTCAGCGATGTGGTGTCCACTGGTGGATATTTTCTCCACCAACTATTTAGCAGAAGTGAATTACACTCGACATGTGTAGAAGGAATAAGGAGGAATTAAATTAGGATAAATAAAGTGGTGTAATTTACACCGGTGGACACTGCACCAACAGCGAACGAAAGAATCTATTGATACAAAGTCTAAATCACACCAGTTTGGCATTTACATTTTGGTTTCGTCAACTTTACCATATGTACCAAACATAAAGCAATATGTTCTTTCGTTCGCTGTTAGTGTAGTGTCCACCAGTGTAAATTACACCAGTTACACCACCTTTATTTACCTAGTTTACTTCCTCCTTATTCCTGATATACATGTCGAGTGTAATTCACTCCTACTAAATAGCTGGTAGAGAAAATATCCACCAGTAGACACCACATCGACGACAGGAAGGTGTAGTGGATTTTACACCGGACCAAACGAAAGGTATGGTGTGCGTTGGAGTAGTTCATTTCTACACCAGTGGGACGAACAAAAGAACCTAATTTATTTTGTCACTATATTTATGAAATATTGCAAGTCTTGTTGAATTCTCTTGTGTTCTATATTTACTTTGCGACTGTTTTCCAACACTTCATGAATATTATTAGGTTCTTTCGTTCGTCCCACTGGTGTAGAAATGAACTACACCAACGGACACGAAACCTTTCGTTTGGCCCGGTGTAAAATCCACTATACCTTTCTGTCGGCGATGTGGTGTCCACTGGTGTATATTTTCTCTACCAGCTATTTAGCAGGAGTGAATTACACTCGACATGTGTATAAGGAATAAGGATGAAGTAAATCAGGTAAATAAGGTGGTGTAATTTACACTGGTGGGCACTGCACCAACTACAAAAGAAAGAACCTATTATCGTTAATTTTCTTTTTAGAGTGGGGAAAACTGTTCTTAGTTTTATAATAAAATTGTTCGGTTGAGGGTGGATTTATCAGTGCACGGTTAAGTATTAGATGTCGGTTAAATTAATGTCAAACCCTAAATATAAGCGAAAGTCTCGGCTATTATAACAGATGAATTATTTGACTGTTAAATAAATAGCTGGAAGTTAAAATATTATTGACACATGATTGATATTAAATAAAAAGTGATAACAAAATGATTCAATTTAATAAAAGCGAAATAAGTGATGAGGATTTGTTGAAAATAGTAGCCATCTGCTTATTTTCCATTTGAAAAACAATCAAAATAACCATAGAGAAAAACAAAAATAGTGGGTAAAATGAAAATTAACTAAAAGAGGTTCAGGCTGTGTGCAGGTATCTTACATTTTTAAGAAAAACTCATATTTATTTAAAATTTTAATTTTTAAGCTATTGCATAGCTTTTATCGCGGATAACGAAAATAAACCTAACACCCCCCACTGCGACCGACATGTATTGTCAGATAATAAAAATATTTTAAACAATATTAACTTCTCATTTATTCAATAAAAGAAAATCGAAAAATTGAAAAAATCGAAAATCAAAAAAATCAAAAACTCAAGAAATCGTAAAATCGAAAAAGAAATTCCGTGACGAAAATAAACCTAACACCCCCACTCCGACCGGCACAGCGGTGCGGCGTTGAAAGCCGTGCATCGTCTAACGTCGTTTCAGTTCGGCCGACTTCGGCACGGTGTTTGTGTGCCTGCGACTAGACGTATGCGTGTAGACTAGCTGCTAACTGTTCATAACTGATTTTATCTCTTTTAGACATAATGTCGGAAAAATTGAATTTGAAAATGAATAATGATCCACAAGAATCCACAACAAAATATGGGACCACCAATGACGCGGTATTTTCCAGATATTTAGAGAATATCAAGTCTCAAACTTATGTTTCTTATTTCAGTTACTATAAACCTATAGTTTCAATGATAAAAATTCCTGAATAACCTACATGTATTGTAAGATAATAAAAATATTTTAAACAATATTAACTTCTCATTTATTCAATAAAAAAAAAATTGTTGTCTTATCGGTCACCACGCTCAAAAAGTGTAACTTGAATTAATATCAAAGAAAAAACTTGAATTAATATCAAAGAAAAAAAATACTGCATAAATAAAATAAATAAATAATTATAATTGCATAAGTTGATAAAAAATGCTATGCAATAGCTTTACCGCGGCAGTCCCCGAGTGTCACACGTATTTTTTTAAATTTTTATTTTGCTCGAAATACCAGTTTTTCATTACTAAAAATTAGAAAACTCGTATCGTAGCCCAAAATGTGACAAAATTGTTATAGTCCAAATAACATTAGGCTTATAAACAAGATTAAAAGGAAGCTTCCATTGTTGCCTATTTAAAAATATATGTCTTTGTATATATTTAAATATGTGAATCTACATTTTTATCTTATTTTTTTTTTTTGTTTCACGTAAAAATATATTTTGACCCACTGAAGTAAGTTTTAAACCTTTCATTACTTTAAATTTTTCAATTTTTTAAGAAAATGTTCACCGAAACAGGTTCATATTTCTGTAAACATATGACAACTTTTTAATTCCGGCATTTTCTTTTAACTAGCTGATGGCTTTTTGTAAATGGTAGTGGTTGAAGATAGGATAAACACTTTTTTATTTAGTAGTTACTTTATCCACCAGAGACTGATAACGTAACCAAGCTGTGACCAAACCATTTAACAATGCACTGATAATCCCAACCTGAATATATCATGGACCACGTCGCTAAATCGAAAATACTGGAACTTATTACAAAAGAAAATTTGCGTGAATTGTGATGGACAAACCTGTATTCAGCTACTGTTCCACTCTGTAAATCGCTTTCGATATTTCCAGGATCTAAATATGCTATGGACATTAAAAATCCAGGTCCAGTAAAGGCCCATAACTTCTTAAAACTAAAACCAGTCTAAAAAATGTACATAATTATTATTTGAAAAAATTCTCGATTTGGAAGAAAGTACAAAATAAGCAATTTGAATTTTTGTTTAGTCTAAAATAAATTAATTGTCGAGAGATTATGAATAGATTTATCAAAAAAGTTAATTATTTATTTATATATTTAAATATGTAATTGATTATATCAGACGCTAAATATTTATATAATTAAATGTTTAATTAACTAGAAATTAAATAAATAGCTATGGAAGCAAAGAAGAAATGTAGCATAAGAATGGACTTATTCCGAATATTATTAATAAATTATTTATTCGCCTTTACATGAACATAAAATTAAGAAAAGAATGTCAACTTTGCATCAAATAAAGGGAGTACCTACATACTATTGTGACGATTATTTTTAGAACAAAAGTAAATAAATAAAATACCTACAGTACATAAGTAGATGATATAAAAGTATATTTGTAAAGAACAGAAATTCACCTATCTTTCAATAATTATATTATTATTTAAAAAAAATTTTTAGTGTGGGCGTATAAAAACCAACTTTGAAGTGTAAACAAACTATTTGAAACGGAAAAAACTAAATTTCCAATTTATTTTTTAAAATTATTTAATCTTTGTTTATATTTTGTATACTTTGTCGACTCCTCAAAGTGGAAGAATAAAATGTATTCGTTTTTTATGTTCTCTGCAATTTCTGCCTGTGACAAACTCGTTCAGATTGTTTGTTTAATTTCAAAGCCCTTAAATACAACTTAATCAAACATCGAGCAAAATACTATTTTTCATCAAGTCAGTTTTATTTTAAAATAATATTAAACTTATTTTTACAATTTCACAGCCTTTATCTCGGGGCCAACAAAGATCATGTTTTCAATAAAATATTCCCTAAACATGAAAATATCCACTTCTCGAAAATTTCCTGAATCGGCCTTTGTAAATACTTTCTCTAGTAACATTTTCTAAAATGGCTAGTGTAATCAGTGGACTACATACTACTTGTCTTATGCCGATTAAAAATTTTTCTCTTCTCTAAATAGATACAAAATCGATGATACTCTGCTGCAAAGCATCAGTGAATGATCTAGGGCGATCTTGGATATGGAACTGTCTTTTTGATATTTGATTCAATAATTTGTAAAGTTTTCCAGATGCTAGGCTTTATTAAAATAAATACCCAACATATGTAGGATACTACTTATACCAATCTTCACATTATTTAACAGCCTTGTTAGAAGCATTCTTGAATATTGTGCTGTTGTATGGCATCCTAATTATTATACCTGCCACATAGAGAGGATAGAACGATTTCACCGTAAAATCACTACTTATTTGCACCACTCTCTAACATAACATTGGATACGAAAGTATACTGCTCTTATGTGGTATGCAGTCTAGATCGACTGTAGCCCCCTGTTACAGTTAGCTTTGTGGCACCTATTCAATGTACCTAACATCATACTTCATTGGTTTCCATCAGAAGACAGAACTAATTATTGACAAAGAGCATTTATTGAGTGAATGTGCCACCAGGGGCAGCTCGTGTCCTAGTCTAGGAGGAGGCTGGCACTTCATATATACTTAATACAAATATACAGAGTGGCCCAAAAGTCTGAGAACGGCCAATTATCTCGTAAATTGCTAGTCCTAATTGTACAAAATTTGGGGTACACCTATTTTGGGATACGGAGATTCCAGATTTGATATTTGCAATGTTGCCAGAGTTTCCGTTTCTCTTATATTATTAGTCACTTTGATTTTTTAAATTGATCACTCTGTATATTAAGTCATTATTGGAATCTCCTATTCAATACGAGTTCAACCATATATAACACTTATGATTTTATGTAGTCTAGAAGGTCTTAAATAAATAAAACAGAAGTCTGGCAAAGCCTAATTGTCTCATAAATTTTTTAATACAAACTATTTTCAACTACATTAAAACGTAACAATTGAAAGATTACACCATTTTTAACATAATGGTTACTTTATCAAGTGTTCAAAATGTGTTTCATTTGTGAGTTGACAGTACCCTAATCGATGATAGAGTGCATTTACCACATTTCTCCATGATTGATTTATTTATTTAAGACCTTCCAGACTACATAAAATCATAAGTGTTGCATATGGTTGAACTCGTATTGAATAGGAGATTCCAATAATGACTTAATAATAATAATAATAATACTCTCCCTAATTCACCCCCTAACGAGTGAATTGTAACCCCAAAAGCTGAGCTTGTGCGGGGAAAGGGACGACTATTATTATTATTATTATTATTATTTGCCGTGGCGCTCCGGGGCGACTTAAAGATGATTGATGGTGCCATTTGACTTACAGATGAGGAAAACCCGGAAAACCTCACCTACCATCATATACAGGGTGATCAATTTGAAAAACCAAAGTGACTAATAATATAAGAGAAACGGAAAATCTGGCAACATTGCAAATATCAAATCTGGAATCTCCGTATCCCAAAATAGGTGTACCCCAAATTTTGTACAATTAGGACTAGCAATTTACGAGATAATTGGCCGTTTCCAGACTTTTGGGCCACTCCGTATGTATATTTCTATTAGAATACAATGTAATATTTCTGCTTTTTGTATTCTAATAGAAATATATATTTTTATATAGGGTGTGCCTTTCAAAAGCAGCCACCGTAGCCTCCTCGTAGACTCGAAATTTTTTTAATAATTTTGTTTCATAAACAGTGATTCACATAAACAGTTTTTTAAAGGGTCGCTGGGCAACTATCAGCAATAAAATAATTTATGGCTGTAATATTTTAATCCAAAACTGGTAAAGTTAGGACGACCATAATATATGAGCGTTATTTCAAATATTTCAAAATAACCCCTTTAACTAACAGATACAAAGAATGGGGACATACAGTTAAGAAATTTAAGAAATTATATAATTAATTAAAAGAAAGGCGAAATCTATATATGATAGTAAGAAGTTGAACGCTAGAGAGGATCATTTACATAAAATTAAACTATTAAAAAAAAAAATATCCTTCTTTGTAGTTTTAATTATAGTTGCAAATGAGTTACCACCAGTTAGTGAATGTTTTTAAGTAAACAGATCAGGCTTTGTCTTCCTCTTCCTGTTTTTAATAAAATGAAGCTATATTTCCTATTACTTATCGCAATATTATGTCGTCTTTCAATGATAAACATTGAATCACTTCATTTTAGTGATGAATCATATTCATACTCACTGAATTGGTTTCGGGTATTCGAATTCGCTCATCGGCAAAATATGTTTGATTGGAAGATAAATGGGTTGTTTCATTAGGCGCGTAACTATTTTTGCTGTTTGGGGGCGAACTTCTGTTCGAATTCCCTTCTGCCACTCTTTCACCCCCTTCATTGCTGTGACCTTCGCCTGAGGAGTTAATGTTTAGGTTCTGCGACTTTTCGGCCATTCTGTAAAGAAATAGTGGTACATTTTTAATATAAGAAAAACTATTTATTAATAAAAGTGCTACCTCGAAGAGCAAGGGTTAGATTAAGCAGATGACGTCATATCCATCTAATTACAGTCTACGCTCTACGCAATATATTTCATAGAAATTATGAATCTTTATATTAATATAGGGACGTACAGTATAATGTAAATCGTGACAAATACTTAATAGATCTCGAATTATTCAATAGATAAGTGAATCACATACGTATTAATGATTCGACACTGCCTATTACATTATTCATTGTGCACTAAAATCGCGAGTTCAGTTCATCACTAATAACAGTAAAGCATTCATGTAAAAGTAAAATAGTACATAATTAAGCATTAAACATTCCTTAAAAATGGAAGAAATCCCAAAAAAAATGCCATCAATTGCTTGTAAATTTAGGGTTAAACATTTTGCCTGCAGAGGGTAATATCCCAAAATCGCCATTACTCTTATCTTCAAAATAAAATAACGAGTTCTTGGGTAATTTCCAAATTATGAAAATCAACTTAATTCATCGGTTTTTCTATTTTAATTTTAGTTAAAAGGTTAGATACCTATTATATATCGTCAGTAGGTATATAAGAGAAGGCAACCAAATCCAAAATTTTACATTTTTTAGTTTCTAATGCCCATGTAACCTTAAATTCAATATTATCAAGAAAAAATGAACAACTCGAAAAATGTCATAAAATTGCTTATAATTTAAAATTCCATAATTACCAAATAATTGATTTGATAATCGTAACCAAATCATTAAATAACTAATACCTCAAAACTACTATCGGTGGACTTTTACGAGCTAATTTTGGTCAAATGAAGACCACTTGCAAAAACAGTAGGCATGTTGAATATATTTTCAAATGTTTTGCACAAATTATTTATCTTATGCAGTTGTTTTAAAAATTATGAGATTTTCGAATAAAAAATATTATACTCTTCACTGTATTTCTGAAGAGAAAAAAATAAACGTTCTATGACGGTAATGAAAGCAAGTTGCTCTAGAAGAAAATTCTGGCAGAAATAAACATCTCAAATTTTAAAATACCGTTAGTTTTACACTGAACTAATTTGTCTATATATTATTTAATCTTATTATAAGCTATAATTAGCACACTGGATATAAGATAAGAAAAATTAAAAATAATAACTAATAAATAAACATTCGAAAAACACCCCACACTTACCTATTGAAATTCCAATGGAATATTTCACCTAAATTTTGTATTAAATAGTTATTATTGTTCAAATTTACGGAAAAATTGACAAATATTATCTTTATACATTATATAAACCTACATAAAATCACTACTATTATTTTTGACATTGAACAAGCGCAATAATCATTATAATGTGAGTAAATAAATATATCTACCGAACGTAGATGAAATAAAACATCTAATGGTGGGAATGGGAAAATTACCCAAGTTTTCTAAGAAATCCCCAATGTACTCAAGAAACAATTAGTAAGTACTAACGATACATACATTGTTCAATTTATGCGACTTCATTTATTGTATTGAAAACATTATAACTGCTAAAATGCAACGCATCTTTTACTAAAATTAAAATCACTTTCAAAACCTACTTTAATTAAATAAAAAAAAACTAAAATTGGAATATTGGGTCTCGACTTCTCTTGTATTAACTAGGTTTTAAATAATATTTAAATTCAATAACCGTAAATATACCATGCCCGGGAAATTCCGATATTCCTCGAATTAACAAACAAAAACAAGATAATATAAAAAAAAATACACAAACCTCTGGATTGTACAGTTAATTTATTCGATATTTATACATCTAGTGCCAGCAAGATATAACTTTCGGCCCTGCTGTGCTTTATAGTGAATATTAAAATGCGTTCGTATGTGCAGAAAAGTAAAGGATGTGGGTTTCGATGTTGCTAGATAAATGTATATTCAGTAGATGGTCTATGTCTATATAAACATAAATGGCATTAGATTGACAGAAAAATCATCTCAATGATAAATGCCTTGCCTTGTGACGTTATGACAGATAAATGAATAATTTTTAGTATATTTTCATACATTGTATGAATCTATTTTAAAAGATTGATAAGTGGTGTTACTCCTACTTCTATTAGAAGAAAAATATGAAATCCGCAGAACTGTCTTAGTGTGTTATAAATAGGAATATATAATTAATTATAAAGGTACTTTAACCCTCAAATTATACACATAATTAGATAATATCGTTATAATATTCTAGACGGTTCTACAAACTATATTAACATTGGAGTTACAGAGGAATTTTTCGTAAAAGTTAATTTGGTAAAGAGATATTAAATAACGGTACTTTCTCAACTCGTGCGTTAGCAACTCGGGCGTAATATAAAACTACCTAAATTCGTCGCAACTCGGGCGCCCTCCAAAATTGTGCACCTGTGAGTTCGCAACTCGGGTGTCGACGGGATATGAAATTTGACCATAGTTTATGTACACTGATTCTGATTACAATCTGATTCAGATAGTAATGAATTATCGAAAATTTAAGAGAAATGAATGACATCGCAGAACAAGCTTTGATTTTAACAGATAGCGAGCATTGAAAAGTTAGTTGATGTAAAAAAATTGAAGATTTTTCCATTACGGTTTATTTTAGAGAAATCATGTGTAGAATAAAAAATATAGAGCATGATATCGGGATCATTTTCAAATTATTCGCGATTTCTAAAATATTTCCGGAAATAATTTGGTCACTAGTGGTATTATAAGTGAAAATAATGAGAAAAATTCGAATTTTGCACTTTACCTCAAATTTCCCGAATTCGGTCTATTTTAGAGAAATGTATTTAACAAAAATTATAGAGAATTACATTGTAAGCAACTTTTATTTGAAGAATTTTCTTTAAAATTCGAATTTTGCACTTTTTGTCAAAATTCTCGAATACGGACCATTTTAAGGAAATCATGAATATGATAAAATAATATATAAATATTACGAAACGCCTCAGAAACATTTCTAAAACATTCCTAAAATGTAAAAATATCCTATAAATGTAATATTTCATATATTTTATAAATAATAATTTGAAACCTATCAGAAATATAACATAGTGATATTTCAGAAATGTATCCAACAACAGCCGCAAACTTCCAATTATTTAGAATATATGGTTGTCTCTAAAATAAAATTATATTACTTAAAATAAAATGACTACAACATAACCCATCTTCTTTCTCTTCTTACAAATGAGAAATTTTTCAAATCTTGGCCATTTACAACATAACAAACGTAAACCAACTTATTCTAAGTATAATCAATGAAAATGTTTAAAAATATGATTGCAATAAAGTAGAATAATTAATATTTTTAGGTAAAATATAAACAAAACGTCAAAGTGTTTCGATACAATAACGTTTTTATTACCAGTTTTATGTAATTTAAAGAAACGTTAATATTAAACGTGTATGTATCTTAATATCCAACTTTCGGTTGAACCACAATTACATAATAACATTTAAAAAGAATAACTTTTAGTTACATAACAACGTTTAAATATAATATTAAAATATAGTTAAATAAAAGAGTCACAAAATACAGTAATCTCGACCGACAAATAAATGCCATCGTGGAAGACTTAACGAACTGTCATGAAATTATTAAGTCCGACTCTGTCTAAGCACGCGGCCTTCACGTCTGGGCAGCCGATTCATGCTAGAGGCGATGGAATATTCTGTGAATGTCGCTGAGGCTCGAGAAACAGGTAGAACGGACGGAGTGTGCCGTTGAGTCAGAATTGGAATTTTACCGACCATCGGGATTATTCTGGTTACAGAGTTGGCTTGATATAAATATCGCGTGTGTGAAGAATTGTTGATTATAGACAGTTTTAATATAGAACATTGGATTGGAAAGTTAAAGTGTAAGAAATAAATTATAATTGTTAGTATTATATAAATTAAATAGTAGGTCTGAAATAAATTGAAAATAGTGTGTTTTAAATAAATAAACTAAAAATAAATTAGACTTTCGTCACAAAACGGAAAAACTGGCTTGCGAAGTACACTCGAAATATTAAGACATGTTGTAAGGTTCGATTAATTTTTTTTTGATAAAACTAATAAAAAAAAAGTTTTCTATATGTAGCCAACGTACACAGACACGCTGTACATAAAAAATGTATTAAAATAAAAATTAAATAGCTAGCCGAGGTAGGTACACTATTATTTATCGATCTAATTATTTTATAAAAATTAAATTATACTTTTTTCAATAAAAACGACAATTTCAAATGTCATAACAATGTAATGTAAAGACTATTTTCGCAGAGAAAGATAAATAAAAAATCTTGTTTTATGAAAGTTACATAATATTTAAAAACTGGCAAGCTCCTCTTGTACGGCACTCCGTATATAATTTTAAGTTTGAGCCGAAAGCACCTTCTCAGAATAAACTAAAGAGGTGACATTCATTATATTACTATAATATTGGTACTGATCCTTGAACGCCCGAGTTGCGAAGGGTATTTAATCTACCTGTAGCCTTACGCCCGAAATGCGAAAAATTAAGTATTCCGCTCGAGTTGCGACGCCCGAGATGCGCATAAATCTAAATAACACACATAATTTACCCAATTATCGACCGCAGAAGACGATAATTTCGATGACACGCTTTATATGTATATTAGGGGATGAAGCCTTTCCCCAAGGCAAAAATATTACGGAAGCCTATTAGCATAACTAATTTTCGTTATTAGAAATGCAAATATTCCACTATAGGTGACTCATGTGGATGGGACAGACAGAATAACACCACTTGGAGGCGAGGCCTGAGTGATGTGAACCAACTCATCCTCCCCAACTTACAGATAGATATTTCACTGTGCAGTTATCTTGGTACCGAAAACCCAACAATTGACAGATATCCGCAAACTAAAATGCATTCAAAGAATAACATGTCTCAACATAATAGGAGTCATGAAAACCACACCAACCAGGGCCATGGAAGTCATTCTTAGCTTCACTCCTCGAAACATAAAATGGACAACATTGCCAGTATAGTTCAAACAAAGCTCATGTGAATTCTCATAGCAACAGAAGAAATTACCAGAAACAATACAACTGGAAAGAACATGCTCATATATACAAGTAGCAGACAAGCACTACTCACCCTGGACTTCAATTTAGGATGGATCAAAGGTCACGTCACATCTTAAGGTCTTGCTGCTGATTCACAAGCCAAGGAGACAGCCAACCCAAATATTTTTTGGACGTGGCGCTTTCATTGGACTAACAATATCGGTAGTGACAAACCTAATTAAAGAATATTCCTTTGTAAAATTCAAGGAAAGGTGGGATACAATAAGAAGCTGTAGGGTTGCCCGACAATTCCGAAGCAGAAGATTAAAACGCACCTATTAAAAATATTGCGCCAAGATGTAGGCAACACGTAATAAAGGTTCAAAATGGCGGAGTTTTTATCTCCTTTTAAAAGGCACTCAGAAAGATGCGCAGTGCGACAATTCTCCGTATAGTAAAAGAAAATCGAAGTATGTGATAATAGTTGTTTCTAGACTAAAATTGCCATTGACATGGGCGTACGTATCCTTTTTTTGTTAATAGTTATGATTTGGTTCATCGAACACAATGTTTAATTTCAACTTTTCACTAACATTAAGAAAATTTCGATTAGCACGTCCATTAAGCTATTTTTAATTTTACACATACAATATAAAAACAACTTTTTTACCAGAAACTTAAATATTATGTTTATTGTTAATTAAGTTTCATGCACCATTTTTCTTAGCGAATTTATCATTATCAGAAATAATGTAAAGTATAAAAGTCATAATGACTAATTTATGATTTGCTGTTCTAACTATAATTAATATTAATTAAAATAATAATAATAGTCATAGTAAATTATTAACAAATCTGATCTTATCAAAAAGTATTCATCATTTATGACACGTTTTTGTTGCATTTTCAGTTTTCCACTTGATGAAAATAAAAGAAGAGAATAGGCCAAGACTATAAACAAGGATGACTGTAATCCTGGAAAAACAGTTTTTTATGTTCCATTATACAGAAAATTACTTTGATAGATCTTTTCTCTTGTTTTTTTTTTGAGGATTGGCATCTAAACGCAGTTTTTGTTGCCACAGACTTTTGCAAACCGAATAATTTTTTGTTTATTTATATTTTAATATTTTCTTTAATTAAAAATTCAATAATTAAGTTATATATTTTCTCATCAAATGAACTTAGATATTTAGGGAAGAAAGTTTTTTAAGAAAATCTGAACGATGAGAATTATGGTGGCTACAAGAAAAAATGAGGTGGTTGATATCAGCAAAAGAAGAATTGTGGCATTGACAGAAAGGTGATATATTAATACCAATTCTGGAAAGGTGAGACGGAAAACCCCCATGATTTCTCTTGTTGTTATACAGCTGCCAAATACTGTACCTACGATTCAAGTGACAGATGAAATATGTAAATATTTATATTTATAAATATCTTTATTTGTATTGATAAAATTTGACAAAATCTATACAACACTTTTAAGCTGCCTTTAGTCTTGAAAACTAATAAATACTTAAATTAGTTAATAAAAGATTTTACTTTAAGCACAAGTGCCTACACACACATACTATTATAACGTGTGTTAAGAACTTATTTTAAGCAGAAAAAAGTTTTCGACACTTGTTTAATAATGGAAAATGTAAAGATTGTTTTGTATTTTTTAGGTAAGAACCTACAACCCTTTGATTAAACAGGTAACAACTGCCTGTGATGAAGCTTCTTCAGCTCTTCCTGGATCTTCTGTTTGTCAACAAAGTTGTACATACATATAGAGTCACAAGAACCTTCTTGATTGCCCTCATAAAAAGAAGCTCAGAAGACGAATCAACAACTTTGAAGCACATAATGAAGTCGAGAATATTAAATTAAGAAAATGACAGCAAACCGTATGGAGACAACGGAAAGTCAGCAAATCTTTAAAGAGAATAAATGCTGGAATTCAAAAAAAAAAAATTGATTATGGAGGAAGAAATTGTTGTGGAATATTTTGGAAATAATAAAGAAATTGTTGAACGGCTATTTAGGAAAACTTTGAGCAAGACTGTATTTAAGATATTTATTAAAATCTTTTGCAATTACACTACATTTTATTTCCATTAATCCAATATCATCAAACAAAATAACGTTGTTAAATTGTAAAAATTCTGAAATATAATTATACTTTTATAAAGACTTTGTTTTACTGGATTTTTAATCTAATAAAAATATCACCCTTTCAAGCAATATAAATATGATACACCACTGGTAAATACTAATGTCAAGTAGCCATCTTGGAAAACGATCCCGGTTAACTGACCTTGGCGTAACCATCCTTCCTTACTATTCTATATTCTAAAGGTACTTTTAGACGGTCATCTCAGTTCCAATCAGTTCTCCGTTCAGTCTCAGTTTCAATACTACAGTTCAGTTTGGAAAATACATCCCTTTAACTGACAATTGATACGATAACTTTTGATATACACATCGAGCCACAGTTCCGTGTCAGCTTTACTTACAATTCTTTGTGTTTACACAATGGTTTACACACAGTTTACAGATACAGATAACTGACAGTTCGACTGAAACTAAGACTGAACGGAGAACTGATCTGACCGTCTAAAAGTACCTTAAGGATAAAAACGCCTTATCTCTATCTCTATGTCCCGACACCTAAACAGCCTGAGGACTGCTTTTATCACAGACAGTTTTATGTGACCTGTTAGAGTCAGTTTCGCAAGCAATTTCGTGCTATTAGCAGATGAGAGCCGTACCAGAAATGTAGTATACAAAGAGATTATTAATTATATTAATATACTTAAAGATTAAATTACTCTACTTAACTCTAATCTATAATACTATCACATACCATGAACCCTAAAAAACAATATTATCGCTCCTTTTTTTTGGGCAGTCATGAATTTTTTTATATTAAAACACGACTCCACGCATGCAAAAAGCCGCGACAACAGCTAATAAAACATAAACTTAAAAATCTCTATTGTTATCTTTGACATTGAACAAGCGTAATAATCAATAAAATGTGAGTATATAAATAAATATATTTATAGTATTACATAAATGAAATATAACATCTCACGGTCGGAATGGGGAAATTACCCAATACTTTTCCAAGAAATAACAAATAAAATAATTAAAAGTTACATGTGATACAAATTTCATACCCGATTATTGTTTATTTATTTTCCTACGACCACATATGAAAATGATAGTTTACAAACTCATTTGTACTTAAGAAAGTAGCTTATTTCACACGTGTAATGAAATTAGGGTTGCCACCTGTCCTTTTTTGAAACGGACAGTCCTTTTTTCAAAACAAATTGTCCTTGTGATCTTTTAAATCTTAAAATGTCCTTTTTAAAAACTATATTTCAATATTTTTCAAGATTAACTTATTCCCAGCAGCACCGGCGTGGCCCACACGTTCCCAGAAAGGAAACCCAGTCCCAGTGCTGTTTTTTCGAACGCACTTCACCATTTTACAAGTGTGCAGCTGTAGAAAAAAGTATGTTCAATTTTCCAAACAAACCAAACAAATCGTCGGCTGGACTGCAAAACCTCGTATTTGATATTTTTGACTTATTTGTGTAGTTCAATAGCTCGTATGTGAAAAATGTTAGACAGTTTTTTATTTTTGTATGTTCAATGTTAATATCCAAGAAGGGAATGTATTTTGAGTTTTAATAAACAAAAGTATAACATTAAAATCGGTAATTTATTCTTTCAGACAGGTTTTACCCTCTCCTGTAAAATTATTGGAAACGCAGATACGAGGTTTTGCAGTCCAGCCGACGAAATTTTGGCTGCTGAAACCAGCGTTTAAAGATAATATCTTAAATATTTTGGTTATTTTGCGGTTTTATTGTTATTAGTTGAGGTGATGCAGATTTCAGATTAAAAATTAAAACCAAATTTATGGACATTATTTGTTCTTTGCGACTTTAAATGTTTTCTTAATCGCCGCCGGAGAAAGACGGGTTGTTTTTCCATCAGCTGATGTATGATGTTTGTAGATGAACTTTGATTATGATGAAATTAAATGTGTTTTCCAGTCAACAACTTTATTTACACTATAAACTTTCTTCATCTTACAATTTTACATAGTGAAAAGATACAAACAAATGCCCATTATTGAACAAAATTTAAAAATGGGAAGTTGTTTTAAAATGATTTGAAATTACTCTAAATGTGTTTTCGTTAATTTCATTTTTATTAAGAAGTGTACCTGCTAGTTCAGCATTTTCTGAGCCATTAAATAAATATACGTTTCCAAAATTGTTTTTTACAATACTTAAAATTTCTAAATTAATAACGCCAAAAGTTTCAAGAATGTGTGTTTTGTGTTTTTATATCTTCGGCGGAGGCCAGCTGAGTTCGATACTCTAGGACCTCTCCTTCCTTTCCATATTTCAGGAATATGTGGGTTTAAATATGTCCTGACACTATGCGAAAATGAACTGGAGCACCATCTTGCTACAGCCACATTTTTGGTCTAATATCCAAAGAAATATCGTCTAAAATTACTTACTTTTTCGTTCTGTAGTATATACGTAGAATGGGTAATATTCATGTGAGTGTAGAAAAAATAAACTTATCAACTACGAAAACTTACTCTTCATCATAAATGAATTTTCTAATTTCTAGCAAAAACTGCTGAGGATATGAAAATGAGTATTCATAATACCTTTGAGGACTGTTTGGAGATTTTAAACAATGTAAATGAACATTTAAAAAATATTTTATAATAATATTATGCATTATATAGAAAAATAATTGCAAATTTTTAATTTATTTCAAACTTTCGATATGTTTAAAATTTATTGATACATTGAAAATATTGATAATGAGTCTGAAAATAGTAGATATAGCATAGGTAAAGAGAACTTAAAAGAACTTTTAAATTTCCTTCATATTGGTACACCATTAAGTACAGGGAGTTCCATTTAAATTAATGCAGTAATTAAAGAAAATATTTTACTGTAATAAAACTTCAAATTGCACCCCCTTAATTTTTTTTAATATTTTAATGATTCTGATAAAAAGTTACAATATGTAATATCGGAAGATCGCCTGAAGCCGTCTCTGTTCTTTGTTTACTACCGTACCAGTGACATGAAGTCTAGCGCTAGCCATATCGAGACTCGAGAAACCGACTCGAATGTTTTCTATCGCAATCTGCCGCGTGGAGGATAATTTTCAAAACTTCTAGAATGAGATTCTAGTCAGAGTTGGTTCTTTCGAGAGTGTTTTATTTTTGTATAAATAGCGCGAATTATGTCGGTAGACGTTAAGTTGCAATATAAGTGTTAAAACTAATTTTAAATTGTAACCGCCCATTGACTTGTATATTTGTGCTGAAGGAATTTTTAATATCGTTAGTAAGTTTACTCTCCAGGCTCCGTCCCTTTGATCGTGGCGCACGCTGTATGTGTTTTCGTAAAAGAGTTTAGTCAATATAGTGTATCTCGCAGGAAAAAGAATATAGCGAACCAAGCTTTCACCATTTATCAAATCAATTTATATAAAAAAACAAGTAATGCTTTTATAACCTAATATAAACTTTTAAATATGTGTAAGTTCTCAATTTAATAAAGTATGGGACTATATTTTCTCAATTCTTCAATTTATTTGAGATTCTAAAGTTTAATACATTTCGATGGTATACATTTGGAGGCATTTTGAGGATTCTGCAATAATTGCTATTGTAGTCAAATGTAAAATAAAAAAAGCATGATTGTTAAAAAATTTCATTTACAAGTAGTTTTACTCAAAAAATTGGCATTACCGTGGATCTTTCGATTGTCATCCAACTCGAATATGATTTCTAAAAGTTGGAAACAAAAACCAGTATAAGATTGCAGTCAACAGATCCAAAGACTCCTCGAACGGCCATAAATTTGTTTGGAATATATTTTATTATAAATGTATATTTTTTTATCTTAAAATTCTCCTTTAATTCAAATTTTATAAAAAAAAGAAACATAAAATAGTACAGAAATTATATATTGTGTGGGGTTATGGAGATGACCGTTTGATTATTTCATATTTAAGCAGCAAACTCTACCTTTATGTGAAATAATAAAAAGATGATAAGGGTTTAATTTATGTTTTCTTTAAATAATATAAAATTTTATTTAAAGATTAGCAGTTTTAATGGAAGGAATTAACAGATAATCTATCACAAAATGATATCCAAAGATATTTGGTCAAAAAAAAAACAAATCTACATAAAAATATTTTTTTTTACATATGTTTATAACAATTTCAAATCATAAACAAATTAAATTAAAATATTATATTTTATTCCAAACGAGGTGAGAACAAAAAACGGTTAATTTGAATAAAATTTCGACAATAATTATTTATAAAATTAAATAGATTCAAGTATTAAGGAGGGGTAAAGTCGGTTAAATTTATATGAAATTCTGTATACACATCTGGCCAGAAGTCTCAGAATTCCTTCAGAAGTCACAGAATTATCTCATAAAATAACGAAACTCAAGATAAAACTATCTGAGAACATTTAGAAAATTTAGATTTACCAAATTCTAAGGAATAGAACCCTGCAAATCAAACAACCAGCAGAGTGTGGAACCCTGTGTGAAAACAATAACTGAAAAATACCAAACCGTTCTGCTATTGACAGATTTTCAAATCTAACATCATCAGATGAAAGAAATAAAAAAATGTGTACCATCTAAAAGTTTTCAAACTAGGACATTTTTTACAGGAGATTATTATAATGTCCGAAACGTTTGACACTGTATCTATACCGTTACATATCTATGAACTTGTCTTTGAGAGCTTTATACAAATTTGTAATAAATAAATAATGTCATGAATTCCTAAGCCGACCCTGTATACGCACGCAATCAACTCGTGACACAAGCAACGCTGACGTGTGGAAACAGCCGGACCGCTCTCGAATGTCTGTCGCCGATTCACTCGAAACATCTGGAATGGCGGGGGAGTGCCGTTTAGTCATCTTCGCGAAGTCTCTAGCATTTTCCAGTAGCGGAGTTAGACTAATATAAATAGACGACGTATCAGCGCCGAGTTTAGTTTAATATAGAACGTTGTATTGAAAAGTAAAAGTGTAAGAAATAAATTAGAATTGTTAGTTAGTGTTCAAATATTATATAAATTAAATAGTACGTCTGAAATAAATTGTAAATAGTGTGTTTTTAAATAAATTAGACTTTCGTCACAATAATACAAGATTATGAAAGTCATATAACTTGTTTTATAAATTGAATGGATGTTTAAATATGAATGATTTTTGGCCAAAAGTTTTTTCATAGCTACTATAGTTTTCTTTAAAAGATAATATAAATAATTGTAACGTGAAACAGCCTATACATTTCTTTTACTTGAAGCCTTATACCATTATGTTAGATATGTACAAATATAATTTCAAATATAATTACACTGTAATAAAGTAACTTTATTTTATACTAATTATGTAGTTCATTGAACTTGAAGTAACTTATCGTTTATATTGCATTGTTATATCCCTGTATAAATTATGTTTTGTAATGTTTGTTCAACATTTCAAATTTAGAATAGAAGGCGAATTTCCATTTTTCTTATTCAGAACATTTTTCAAAACTGTTTCAGAAGTCATATAATTCTTTAGATAGTACTGAATTCCTGAAATCGGAATTCCTGTGTACACAATTTTTCTAATAAACTTACCCATCAAGTATTAAAAAATATGAAACTAACAAATTAGCAGAACAAGAAGAACTGACAACAAAAGTAGTGTAAAAATTAAATAAAATTGTATATAAAAGGGGCAAAAAATACTTAAATTATAACAATATAGATAAAGGGTAAAAAGTAAATAGAATTAAAACACTTTTATAGTTATTTTGTGATCTCGCCTTATCTATGACTAAATTTTATATTTTTCGAATTGACTTAGGAATTTTTTATAGAAACTGGATAATGCCTAGATTATATAACAAATGAAGCTGTAGAATAATAAATTGATGAAATATGCAACTAAAATTAGGACTACATAGCACATTCTGAAAGAGATAGTCCAGGTTGGCATTATCATTTTGGTTTTGCAATGTGGTTTTAATCTTTCTGTATTGTTCAGCATGAAATCGCATTGACACATTGAAAAATCTAATATTTTCAACAGAAAACTTAATTTTATTGGAGTTACAAGTATAATATTATTGTATCCACTCTTGTTTCCTAGTGAATCTGTTCTATATAGTAATCATATAGAATACCTCATAGACAACTACTTTCTCAGCCAAATCAGATAATTTAAATTAAAACATTATAAATGGACATCACTGTGTAATTTTACAAAAGTATTTTTGTGTTCAGCACAATTGGGTATTTCAAATTGCTTGCAATTTTGTCCATTCTAGCATTAAAAAAAATAGGCTATTTAAATTAAAATCTCATCAATATTTAAGTTGTAGAAAATATAAAAAGGACAGTTAAAGTTATGATGATTAAAATATATACTGACCTGCCTTAAAAAATAAACATTTAGCACTATTTATATATTAGATAAATCATTAACTTTTTTAATTTCTCGGAAAATTACCATGATTATTCGAGAAGCAATATTAATGATTTAATCGAATGTTGCATACCAACAAATTACCAAAGCAGAACAAAAATATTTTGAAATAACATTATTTGATGAACTTGATAACATTCACATGAATAGCAGTTTATAGTATTAGAAAACGAAATAGATTATTATATTATTGTTCTTATTGGCATCTCTTGTTGTTTTTAACAAAAATAAAAAATAGTTGATTATCATTATTTGTGTTTTATATAATAATAAAACAATTTTATCAAACAGATCTATGTGTTGCCACTTGAAAATTGAAGTAGCTTTGCAGTTTATTAAGTGGTTCTAACCTAGGTATATCTGTTTATTTTATTAATTAATACGAAAATTGCAAATTACAATGCAATTTTTTTAATCCAAATATAAGAAGTGAGGTTAAGGTCCCACTATTTGTCCCAAAATAGAAGTTCAAACACACAAAAAACAAAGCTTAAAATTTTAATTAAATCAAAATAAATATCCACACTTACTTTTATTCTGCTTCAAATCAAAATAAAACCACAACGAGGGTCTTGTTTGGCTATTTGAATCCACATCCACACTATAAAGAGTCTGTTAGAACATTTTGAAAAGTTTTTGAGAATTTTCTTATCACCAAAATTTGAGAAAAATTTACGTGTCACATCACATTGACGTTGTTTAAATGATAAATTAACCTTTTTGTTGATGCCCTTGCCAATGGCAGATCACAGCTGATTTGTTTGATGTGAAGAAAAATAAAACGAGTACCTAATCATAGACCATAATGGAAATGGATTGGCATTGGTCTGTGGTCTGTGAATTGGCTGGTTGTGACGTTGCTGTGCTGGGCCATTTGAACTACTAGCCGAAAATAGTCGATCGTACACGATCTTTATGGATGGATTCTTCTTTTGTGACAAATATAATACAGAAGCGGAGTTAGCATTTCTATGGTTAGCATTTCAGTCGAATGAAATTTTTTTAGGTAATCCTACTTTTACTCTAATAATTGAAAAATTGACTCTTCTATAAATCCTGTTAAAATTGCACCAAAAGTATTTTTTTACCATTTGACGTTCTCAAAAGTTTCAATTGAAAATATATTGTATTTTTCTAAAAAATATATTTTTTCTAAAATTCCTTTAAAACTAGGTTTTTTGACATTTAGTTTCAATCTTAAAAATGCATAGAAATAGTTCTATGTAAAAATGTCATTGTATGAGAAGCGTATTAAAAGTAACCTTTTACAAATACAGTCCTTTTATTATAACTGGTACATACGAACATAATAAAATATCATTAAAACTACCCTGTGAAAATTACATTTATTTCTGTATTGTACTTTTTTTTTGTTTTTACACCCTTTGGATCCCTTATGTGCTATCACCCTAATCTGTCTATAGCCTGATGGCAGCACTGCAATCTGCGGCTTATTGTACCACCATTTGAAGGTCCCTACTATACTTTCCCATTCCTCATTTACTCCCTCATTCATTCCAACTCGTCGATAGTTAAACGCTAGTCCCATGGTGGCACAGCCCACGCAGGAACTTCCCCCCAGATAGCACAAAGTCGTCTTAAAGACGTCTAGCATAAGACATTCGAGACGTCTTTAAGACGTCTGGTATTTCCTGAAAGACGTCTTAGAAGTCGTCTGATGTTACAAAAAGCGACGTCTTATTAATGGCTTATATTGGTCTTGTGAAGCTTTAAATAAGCCATAAATAAGACGTCTTTAAGACGACTTATTAATAGCTTATAATGGTCTTGTGAAGCCATAAATTATATATTTTTAAGATGTTTTATTAATGGCTTATAATGGTCTGATTAAACTTAAATAAGCCATAAATAACACGTTCATTATTTTTATTCTGCTAATTCTATAACCTGTTTATAATAATATAAAATAATTTAAAAATGGGTATCATCGTGCATCTTGGTTATTAAAATTAGGACCGATTCCACCGTTGTGTTAAACGAAGTTTAAAATGACATTTTTACATTAACAATGTCATTTTAATCTCCGTTTGACACAACGGTGGAATCGGCCCTTAGTAGAATAACCTTGCAGGTTATAAAGAATACAAAAAATAGAATTAAAAATATTTATTGATAAAATATCTATTAATCACAGGTCAATAAAAGAGTTATTTTCTTTGTAGCGCATTCGATCACTCCTCTTTAGCCATAACTGAATTGATTTTTTTCTTTCTTTTTGATATGAAGTTGCCTTTGTATAGTTGCTCCTAAAAAGAAATTTAGGTAAGAGCATTATAGTCACAGGAAGTTATACCTACTTTGTAAAAGTTAGTAAAAACCGAAAGAATAATTATGAAACAAAACAAAAAATTAATTTCTTACAATTTTAACAAATCATTTAAGACAAGATGAGCTATTATACTTAATCGCCTATTTTGACAATTTTCTTTAGCTTAACTCAAAATGGCTATCTAACATGTGGCTTTTGATATCAATAGTTCTCGAAATCTCCATAAAATTAAAAGAAAGGAAATTGACGAATAACTGCGAATTAAATATTATATTAAGATGTTTACTTTTTAATTCATTTAATTCTTCTTATTTAAAAGAAACAGGATATTAATGTTTATGTATATAAACAAATATTCATTTATTACCTGTAGAAAGTATTCCAGGAACGTGATACATCGGTAACAGAAACTCCACTATTCTTCCTTCTCTGGTTTTAGTCCCATATTATTTAAGTAAAAAGAGACCAAACACAAATGCACTAGCCCAAACACACTTTTGGCGGCTATAATCGCGTACGCCTGAATAATTCACAATTAGGCATTCCAAACAAATGAATTGCCAGTGGGCAGGTTTGGTATATCTGACGGTTGCGACATACGATGTATTCTATCTACAATACGTAAAATCATGAATAGTGGATTACATTTAAATATTTTATATCGAACAATATAAAAATATTAATTAAAAAAATTGCTTGTACATTTTTTTAAAAACTGGCAGGATTGGCGACTGATATTTCGAATAAAAATAGCGTCCAAGATGCAAGACTATGTCGCTACCCCCTTAGATATACGAGACCTTCCCACTGGCAGGTATTGTTTGACAGGTCGTTGGAATGCCTAATAAGCTTGGGCTTGAAGGTAGTGTTAAGTCAAACTTCACTTCATTTGATTCTTCTTTTAAATTTGAATTATGTAAACCGTGCAAGTTTCCGTCCGACTGAAAGACGTTTGTAAGACGTCTTAAAGACGTCTTTGAGCTTTCACATTAATATATGGATTTGGAAAGACGTCTTTAAGACGTCTTAAAAACGTCTTTGAGCTCTCACATTAATACGTCTGAATTATGACTTTTGACAGACGTCTTATAAGACGTCTTAATAACGTCCTAGGACATTGAGACCAAACCAAGACACAAAAAAGACGTCTTTCAGACGTCGTGTGCTATCTGGGCCAGTGGTCACCCATCCACGACGTGGCCGGAGATATAATTGCTTAACTGTTGCGAGTATGTGGATGCACACTAATCTCGCGGCTAGTCTCTCCGGCTACTTTGACAATACCCCACCGTGAATAATATTAGTCCTCTAATAAGTTCCTCAACCGATGTAGGGAAATCCCTACACTTACACCTAAAGTAGCAAAACTGGACGACAAAAATGCTTGCCCAGAGATTTTTTTATTGTTATAAACGTCTAGAAGCATATTATTTTAATGCCAGCAAAAAAACGAAAAATCCACAAGCAAGCTTACTTTGAATTTGACAGGTTTAGTTCATCCAAACTTTTGTAAGCATAGGAAATATTAAAATTCATAATTTGCAAAATATTATGTTACAACATTGACTTTACTTAATATTTTATACCACAAGATATATAATTAGGTATATTATAATGTAGTCGTATTTCTTTTGTCCCATTGCAGTTCTTCCTTGCATGTCTGATCTAAGAGACTAATCTGGCGTCCCTTTCCAGCAAAATGTGATAAAGCGAACATAAGTAATCTAGCTGGCTGTAGAACTAAAAATTATTAAAACAAAAATTACCCCCATCGTCGCCCTACACGTATAGGGAACATGAGCTGGGTTTTTTATTGAACCAATCGTGAAAATAAGTATATGGATGGACAGAGAAAAAAAATATAAGAAAAATTGATGTCTCCTTCCCCCCTCCCCTTTTTTAAAGATGATTTAAAAAAACGTAGAAATCGAAAAAAAAATTTTGGTATCCTCATCCCCCCCGTAAGAAAATTTCTGTATTGCATATTAATATACATGGCTGTATAGATGGTCCCAAAAATAAAATAAAAGTGTTGCCACCCCTTATCCACCACTTTTTTAATAGGGGTAAAAAAAAATTCAAAATTCGAGCTCTGTATAGTGCCTACTCTTGGGATGTATAAAAATTTTCCCTATCCAGCGCTCCTCCCCCATCCCCCACTCTTTTAATTTTTGGATATTTTTTTGTATGGTTATATAGGAAATAAGTTAACGTTCGAATGGAACTTCGTTACATCCCCCCTTGTTTTTCAAAATTCGAATTTTATAGGAATGGCTAGAACGCGAAATCGGTTAGACGTTCTTCGGAAGTACATGTGAAGTTTTTTTTTCCTCCTGGGCTCGTCTGATTATGTCTCCGAATAACACTGAAGCCTATTGGCTTATTGTGTTTTACCCCATATTCATAGCACCCGCTCTGTCACCTTTGTACCTTGTACAAGTTTGTACAGATCCTTGGGTGAGTGGGTTCTATACGTTGTTGGATCAACCTGGGGTTGTCCAAAAAGAGCCTATCTTTTGCGATCTAGAGCTTTCCATTCGCACAGTATGTGTTTGGCCGTTTCTGGTTTCTTGTGACATAGTCGGCACATGAGTTCCCCATTGGGGTACTTCCCCAATAGTTGATATGTTGTTCCCGAATCCAGTCGTTTATGAAACCCCGGACTGTACTTTTTGGTACTCCTGGGTTTGTGTCTGATTCCGGTGTTTCTTCTGACCCTCTTTTTGCAAGTTCGTCAGTCTTTTCGTTGCCTTCGATCTCTTGGTGATATGGCACCCAAAATAGTTTTACTCTATTTCGGTCTGCCAGTGTTCTTAGTTCTTCGATGCATTCCCATATCAGCCTCGACGTAACTTTCTGACTCGATATGGCCTTAAGTGCCGCTTGGCTGTCTAAATATGGTGATTTTCGACAGCTCTTTCATTGTTAGTTTTTGCACATTGCAAAATTGCGTGTACCTCGGCCTAAAATACCGAGGAATGTATTCCTATAGCATAGCTATAGTTAGTTTCAGGATTTTTGGAGAATACTCCCGCCCCAGTGCCTTCCGCAGTCTTAGACCCGTCTGTATACCAGGTTTGTTCCTGTCGTTGGGCATTGGGCTCCCTTATGGCGATCTCCGCTCTTTTCTGTATTAAAACCTCAAATGGAGTATTAAAAGAGTACCGCTTGGTTATGTGGTCTGATCTCATGTCTAGCACGTCTCCTGTCACTAACCTTAAGATACTCATGTGACCTGGGGGGTTATTTTCAAACTCGAGAGAAAGGAGTGCTCTATTGAGAGAAAGGAGTGCTCTATCGAGAGAAAGGTAATATGTGACTTGGCCTTGTACACACATCGGTTATGGTTACACACATGGAGGAAGGATACCCACGCCCCTAATCACGTGGTCAAATTCTCCTGAGAATATGAATTCTCTCGAAATAAACCGAGAGAAAAGGTCAGTGAGTAGTCATGAGGTAGTCACTGGTTTTCAAAATACAGTTTCCACGTTGACATATGACATTTCTCCTGAAATCTTGAGAGAAATGAGTACTCACACGGTTTGAAAATAGGTCCCCTGGCCTAATTTCAAGATTTCCCAGTGTATTCCCTAATCTGTAAGCACCTAATCTTGCCTCCCCTTGTATCACATAGTGAAGAGGTGAGAGTCCTATTAGTGCCCCCATTGCAGCAGTGGGGGTTGCTTTCATTGCCCCTATTATTCCGAGGCAGGCAAGTCTTTGTACCTTGCTTAGCCTTGTTATTGCTTTCCTTTGCTGTGTCTTTGGCCACCACACCAAAGCTGCGTATGTTATTATCGGTCTCACCACCATGTTATAAAGCCAATATACCATGTCTGGTTTTAACTCTCATTTTTTTCCAAAGGATCAAGTCAAGTTACCACCCCCCCCTAAATTGTGCGGAGGGGACTGGTGCAAGAAGTTTTGTATTTTGAGATATACGTTTTATAGATAATGAAAAAATAAGAAAAAAAATTGGTATAGGTTTTTAATTTTTTACTATTATTGTTGATATATTTTATGACATAGTGTCAGTTGAGGTCAGATGTAGTAAGGCGCTGGGTGTTACTTCTCCCTCCCCTCCTTTTTTGGTGGCTTCAAGAGTAACCCCAAAATAAAAGTTTCATATTTTCATTAGGCGAGTTCGGTCAGTCAGGGGCTGGAGCGGGACAAATTTTAGGGTGCTTTTAAATGACATTTAAGCGTGTTAAACTGTCACTAATCGGACTAAACCGAACGCTAAAAGAGTCGTTTGGAGTTAAAAGTGTTAAAGGAGTTAAAGGAACGTGGCAAACCGAACGCAATGATTGTGGACATGATGTACGGGACCAAAACTGTAGTCAGACCTATTTCGTCCCCCCCCCACCCTCCAAAAAATCGTCAGGGGTGGACTCAAAATAAAATGTATGGAATATTATTGTGCGAATATTTAATCACCGCCCCAGTGATGGATTCCAGTCTGCTTTGCTCTAGCCATGGAGGTAGACTACATGGCTCTAGCAATTAATTGGAGTAGGGTAGAATGCCAATGTGCATGTTGCATCAATAGAACTAGGTAACTCTATGTACGCAGCCATTTTTATTGTTCATCTCACTCGGGAGTATTTACACATTGCGTTCGGTCTGCCAAGTTCCTAACTCCTTTAATACTTTTTACTCCAAACGACCCTTTTAGCATTCGGTTTAGTCCGATTAGTGACAGTTTAACACGCTTAAATGTCATTTAAAAGAACTCTAAAAAACTCCGCTTTTGTCCCGCTCCAGCCCCTGACTATCCGAACTTGCCTATAATAACCATTTTATGTTTCGCATTATTATTGTCTCGTCCACAATATGGTGGACGAACGTGAAATATAAAATGGTTATTACAAATACTCCCAAGTGAGATGAAAAATAAAATGGCTGCGCCCATAGAATCGCAGTCTATTAGCAAGCATTCTACCCCACTCCAGTTAATTGTGCTTTAGCCGTCCGTTGAAGACTCGCGTATCGGGGACAACACTAATCATTTGTAAGTGCTGTGGTGGGAGGTGTTTGTGTGAATGCTTCTTGTTTGTTTTCATTTACGCCGTGACTAGCAGTAGTATTTTATAAACCTTAGAAGCAAATTTCACATACATGAACAAATAAAATCGTATCGTACCTATGTATGGTTTTATAACTCGCTGCACAAGGGATTTCAAAGATGTAGCCACATTAAAAACGTTATATTACTCTCTTATAAGATCAAAGCTTGAGTATGCGTCTGTCGTGTGGAGTCCATTTTACCAACTTCACACGGATCGAATTGAAGCAGTTCAAAGGCGGTTTCTAAAATTACTGTGTTTAAAGGAGGACGGTGTTTATCCGCCAATTGGAATACCAAACCAAAATCTTCTTCAAAGATATCACTTTTTAAGCCTCATAAAAAGACGTTAATACCATTATGTGTTAGGTTTCAAAATTGTTAACGGTTTAATTGATTCTCCTGAACTGTTGAGAAAAATTGATATCTGCATTCCGAGAGTATCCTCTAGAAATTCTAACATATTTCACATATCTGTACCTCGCACAAATGTTCTGAAAAATTCTCCATTTCATACTATTAGCCGCGTTGTGAATAGTGTGAGTAGTGACATTGATATCTTCTCATGCAAACTCAGGGAAATAAAATGTCATTTCCTAACATAAAAAAAAAATTGTATTGTATTGTATTTTACCTACTAGCTGTTTACTAATTTTTGTATATTTTGTACCACTTAGTCTATATAATGTATGTGTTCTTTTATTCCTGCTCTGTAATTGGGATTGCCTGTAGAGCATTGTAATAAATAAATAATAATAACAATGCCGTGACAACAAGAAGACGAAGCAACGACTTCTCGTAGGGCGCCACCAGAAAATTTCAATCCATCCCGGCTACGCCGACCGGCATAAACGCAGCACACCTACTCCATCAAAAAGAGACCGATGTACAAATAAAACGCATACGACATGCGCACTACAAATGATTAGTGTTGTCCCCGATACGCAAGTACCTTGTCCCAGCAAACGTTCTAGCCATACGTAACCATGGGTTTCACCTCGGTCTGGCAAATAGAGTTATTGAACATTTTGCCTACTAAATTGTGCATGGCATGATCAGCTTCCTTCTCTAATATTCTTCAATACATATAAAAATAATCATTAAGTGGTAGTAAAATTAAATACGATTTTGTTTTTAATTAATTTATTATGGATTATGTTTTACTTTTTTCCGTCACACAAACTTTTCGGTTATAATATCCCTGTATATTCCACAAAATAGCACAAAAATTGTGTACAAGTATGTATAATTATAAAAAAGAGAGGTGTAAAATTTGTATAATTGGACATTTTTCTGAAACACGTATTGGTCAATCATCCGTCGAGTTTTATTTAAATGTCACGAAACCGTAGAACAGCCACAATTTTTTTTATTATTATTATTATTATTATTATTATTCCAACATAGAACTCAGAACATTAGTTTGTGCAATAAGAGTGGAGCGGAGCGCTCAATCGTCTGAGTGCGAAACGACAATATACTCGAGTTGTACAATATATTTTTTCTACGACCCACGAACAAAAATCTACAAATTTTAAAAATTACTCTAGATAATTAAGATAAAATAACTAATTTAAAAAGAATTTATGACGTTTACTAATTTATAAAACAATGAAAGATTTTATTTAATAGGTCTTCAGTCCTAGATTTGAACCCCAGACTTTTCGCACGGTAGCTCAGTACGCTACCCTCAATTCTATCGACACACTTTTTAGTTTTAATACTCATATAAATTGCTTTTGTAAGTTTTGTTAAAATTTATGATTTTTGTTTTGTAAATACAGGGTTTTTGTAAATACGTGAGAAATATTTAAGGGGATGGTTGCTTAAGTTATTGTGTTAAATATCAAAACGGGAAAAAATCAGTGGCGCATCATTTTATTTAAAGTTGTGGCATTCGCACACGAACGCCACTGGTGAAAGTAGAAATATTCGGACCACCCCAAAAAAATGTACATTTACCCCTCCAAAGCGTTTTGCAAATTTCGAGTCAATTTCCTTAAAACTCTTTGAAATAATAAAGATAAATAAAAAATTAAAATTTAAACACTCTGTATTTCGGAAACGAAGCATATTTCTGCCCTGCTAAGCTGAAACGTCCTATCTGGGGAAAGTTTTGAAATATTAACGATTTTCTGTTTTCATATTGTCCACTATGTAAATATTAGGACGAAACTGAATGTAAAAAATAAGTGCTTTATCTTGTAGTTAGGACGTTTTTGCGTAGGAAAACAGTTGTAGATGCACGTCTGCATCATAAATATGCCTTTAACTCAAAAACTTGTCAGATACGTTTCAACTGAATGTAAGAAACAAGTGCTTTATGTTGTTGTTAGGACGTTTTGACTAGAAAAACAGTTGTAGATGCACGTCTGCATCACAAATATGCTTTTAACTCCGAAACTATAATTTTGTCAGATAGGACGTTTTAGCTTAGTAGGGCAGAATTTAGACATACGTTTCTGGAAACTTTTTTAATAAAATTACTTCGGCAACCACCCAATAAAATCTTTCGCACTTATTTATGTATATGTATAGACGAATATCTTGTGAAATGTTATTATTTATCGATTCTTCACAAAAGTCACTCATTTTTAATCTCAAAAACTAATAAGTATATGTACTGACAATTAGTTTGAGAGAATTATCACATATTTAAAAAATAATACATGAACTGTAATTGATGGATTTCATATTCGTGCAGTGTTCGTGCTAGGTGAAATGGATATGAAATATATTCCTTAAGTTAAATGCAATGGCCTACTTTTTCGTTTTGTAGTCTGTGCGTAGAATATCCATATGGGTGTAGAAAATAGTATATTGTGCAACATGTGCAGAAAGTAAACAATTACACAGGCTGCGGAGGCTAGCCCCAAGATTAATATACATCCAGGTTCTCGCAACAGCTAAGTGTAATTCTCCTAATAGGGATGCGCACGATGTATCGATGTTTAAAGAACATCGATTTTTTTTTGTTTCAATTTTCGATGTTAACATCGATGTTTTTTTTATCCCATTTTTTTTTATTCGATGTTATTAATTAACATCGATGTTTAGAAAAATCGATATTTTCTTTCCGATTTTTAAAAGTATCGATAGTTTGTACTCGATTTATCATTTGATGTCAACATCAATGTTTTAAAAAATTTGTGCATCCCTAATTCTCCGGCCACGACGCGAATTGGTAACGGCTACGACATTGCACATAAGGGACTGCTGAGCGGAAAAATGATCGAAAGCAAGAAGGTCGAAAGTGACAGAAGATCGAAACCCAAAAAAATCATAAGTAGAACAAATGATTGAAACAGATATGATCGAAATTACTAATGATTGAAATGGTATAAGATCCATAAAGCATTAAATTTCGAAATTAGTAAATTAGTTGTTTCTTACTCTAAATAGTCCGTAATGAAACAGCGCATAAACGAAATTACCTTACCAGTAAAGGTTCCAGAGGCCGCACAGGTTAGGTAAATAATTTAAGTTTTTTTAACTATTCTCGTTTTATGTATAATTTTTCTGCGTCCAAATGATTCTTCTTTTTTTGTCCTTTTCGATATTTTTTACGTTCGACTAATTGTATTTTCGATCATTTGAATTTTCGACTATTTTTAAGTTCGCCCTATTATATTTTCGATTATATGAACTTTCGATGTTTTGTATTTTCGATATTTATAATTTCGATCAATTCAACCTTTTGAGTTTTGATAATTTTTCCTTTTTCCCTCACCCTGGGACTAGTGGGTAATACAGTGAATAATTTTTTGAATCACATTTTTTTAAAAACCTTAAAAATATCTATCGAAAACCAGAGTATCATTTAGATATCGGAATCATTATAGAAGGTTGCATTTATTTAGTTCCCATGACTCAAAAATGAAATAAAATATGTGGTCATTAATAGTAATTTACTTTACAAGACCGGAAAGTAGTGTTTTTCAGGTCGAGATAAGCTTGGAGAGACCTGCTTAACACTAATTTTCGGTCGCGTGACGTACAAAATTTTTTTTAAGACCGACACTTCGATGTAAACTCAATTATTTATTTTATGTAATAAAGTGATTAACAAATACTAAAACTAGATAATGGATACAACTGCATTAAACTAACCAAATACATTATTTTTGAATAATTATGTTAAATCTACATTTTTGCTGCTTTCAAAATTTCTTCTGGAATTTCATTTTCTATGTCAGATAATTCAAAATCTGAATCCACATTTTTAAATTTGCGAAAACAAGTTTGACATCTATATATATAAAATTGTTTGTCCTGACTGACTGACTGAGTGACTGACCTATCAGCGTACAGCCAAAACTACCGAGCCTAGAAAGCTGAAATTTGGAACATAGGTTTATTTTATAACGTAAGCATCCGCTAACAAATTATTTTTGGAAATTTTAACTTTAAAGGGGGGAAATTGGAGGAAATGGGGGGACGCCGCTTTTACTGAAACTCTTTGTTCTTTAAAGCTAGTAACATGAAAATTTAAATTACAGCTACTGAGCATAAATAAATAATGACGTGTTTCAGGGTTTTTGGATTTTTTACATTTTAAGGGGGGGAAACAGGGGGTGAAAGTTTGTAAGGGACTATTGATTTTTATGTTCTCTATTAAGTTAGAAACATGAAAATTGGAATTGCAGCTACAGAAATTATTAATGACGTGTTTCATGGTTTTTGGATTTTCACATTTTAAGGGGGGAAAACGGGGATGAAAATTAATAAAAATTAATAAAAGTTAAATTAATAAAAATTAATAAAAATTAATAAAAATTAATAAAAATTAATAAAAATTAATAAAAATTAATAAAAATTAATAAAAATTAATAAAAATTAATAAAAATTAATAAAAATTAATAAAAATTAATAAAAATTAATAAAAATTAATAAAAATTAATAAAAATTAATAAAAATTAATAAAAATTAATAAAAATTAATAAAAATTAATAAAAATTAATAAAAATTAATAAAAATTAATAAAAATTAATAAAAATTAATAAAAATTAATAAAAATTAATAAAAATTAATAAAAATTAATAAACATGAATAAAAATGAATACAAATGAATAAAAATTAAAAAAATGAATAAATGCGAATAAATATAGAAAAATGAAAAAAATGAATGAAAATCAATAAAACTAATAAAAATTAATAAAAAAGGAAGTCCTGTATTTTTTTATATTAATAACACGACAATATGCGAGCAAAGTCGCGAGCAAAGCCGCGGGCAATAGCTAGTAAACAATAAATTAAAAATCAACGAACTGTCACTTGGCAATAAATTGGAAAGTTGTTACCATAGTAACGAAATCAAGGCAGACTGTATTATCAAACAGCGATCGGAAAAATGAAAAAGAGGGACCGGTAAAGCTTTTACCGGTCCTTAACGTCTACTTTCCGGTCTTGATCGGCAAAACGTTACTTTCTGGATGAAAAATTGTTCAGAAAGTGTATACATTTTGGTCGGTCTTAAAAAAAAATTATTTGGAGCTTATTGTAATCTACCTATTAATCCAAAACTATAATTTTTAGTACAAAAAAAATTCGAGATCTGAAATTTTTTGGTGTAGGAGTAGAAAAAATTTTTTTTTCTGAGTTCCAGGTCGTAAAAATCTATTGAGTTACAAGTCTGAAAAATAAAAAAGTGTCGTTCTTCGCTTCCGTAGAAAGTATATATTTCTCTTTTTTAAATTTTTCTATTATCCTGGTATTTTACAGCCATAAATACGCTTCAAATGGCTTGATAGTAGATAGTACTACGGACTTATATCTGGTCGCTACTTGTGTTAAAACTTCTTTAAGTTTGCTAAAAAAAATTCCAACCACCTCTGAACTAATTTTGTTTATTGGCTAGCACGTACTAATTGTATTAAATTTATAACATGTCAAAGAAAAATGTTCAATTACACCTAAAAATACACCAAATAAAAAATATACCCTGTTTGCATTATTTGTTCGTTTTTTTTTTCAGGTGGATTTAAAGCTATTTACAATTTTTGCTTTTTGAATAGTTGCAAAATGAAATAATATCACAAGATTATAATTACCATAAAATATAAAAACGTGACGCATTTTTTTAATAATATAATTTCTGGTAGGTTATGGTGGTACTTATAAATAAACTTTTTATTGATATCAAACTATTTTCTGCACATGTTGACTCATTTTGGTACATTTAAATTCAAAATACATGAAATAAAGTAAAAATATTGGTCCTCTGTTGTCTCTGAAAGCAGTATGTACTAAAAATTAACATTCTATAATTTTTCAGGAATTGATAGAACAAATTCGAGTCAGGCGATAAAATCTTAATTTATTAAGTATACAGAAGATACAGGAGGGTCTTTACAAATATAAAATAAAACGTGTTATAAGAACATGTTTAAAGTTGAGATTTTTATTTTCGAAACTGTGCCGTTCAGAATCTTTTATTGCTTATATGGCAACATATTTATTAATAAAATTAAAAAAAATTGCACCTTGTGTTATAATAAAAAATTTGAAAACATAAAGAACAGTAACAATTATACATAGGTATAAAAAGAATCAATAAATACAATAATTTATAAATAGGTATGTATATGTCGTATAAAATATAAAAAAAAAATGATATAAAAATACAGGCTGTCCCTAAAAACATGAGGATAAAAATGGTAGGATAGGATTACAGAAAACCTGCAATATTTGGTAATAAACCCTTATCCGAAATTAAAATGTAATGTGCATTAATTGGTTTTATTCAAAATTAATAATTTTGCATGCCAAACTGAATGAATTATAAATTTTATATACAATATAATTAATTGTTGAAAACTGCAAAGAGTTAATTGGGAACTTTTTAAATATTATTCAGTCTGTTAATATTGTTTGATCTCTTATATGCACCTATAAGTCCCTAAGTACAGCTGGTAGGTACTATATGTCAACGAGTAAGAGGTATATAAATAGTATTATGCATGCCATCTTTCGGAGGAGGCCTAACATCGTGGTCCATAGATGTTGGAAAATCAGAGGATTCACCACAAGTATTAGAAATTAAAAATTTAAAAAACCGACTTTAAAAACGTGCAGATGTCATCACCACATCTTAACCAAATTGATATGGGACTACCCCTGAGGTACCCCCTTTCTAACAAAAAAAGAATCATTGAAATCGGTCACCGTGTTAAAGATTTATTGCTGAACATACATAAAAAAAATATTGCGACGAATTGAGAACCTCCTCCTTTTTTGAAGTCGGTTAAAAATATCTAGCAAGGGTTCTGCATTCTCACCAACATTAATTAAACCACATATTTATAAATAGGGCGTCGTTAAATACAAAATTTTAATAATCCTCCAAGTTTATAGGCATGTTGTTGCGACAACCTGTTTAAATATGTAATATAAAAAATCTAAATCTAATTTAATTTGTGATTATTGCACTTTAATTTGCTTTCTGTCTAGAGATAAGCAGCTAATAAAGAGTATAAAACAATAAATAATGGTTTTATAATACTTAATTAATTGGAGTGTAAATTTATAATTTTCGTTGAGATTGTCCAATGAGCTTAAATATTTAAGTTTGTGCAATAACCAATGTTAAAATTGAGTTTTCTTTCTCAATAAAAGTAAATTTTTATTGTGTCTTAAATTTTATATAACGATTAAATTATTTATTATTTAAAAATACCCAATAAATAAAATAAATGGATATTAAGCAGTACCTTTACTTTTGCTACTAAAAATATAATAAATAACGTAACTTTTAAAATCTAGATGTACACTCAAAACCGTTTTTTATTAATTAATTTTAATGTATTTTTTTACAATTTCATATAACTTAATAGGTAACTTGAAGTTACAATAATTATTGTTCAACGGTTTTTGTTAAGGAAATCTCACCGATTACTTATCGACACAATGATTTAAATGGGTGAACATAAGTATGGTGATGATAATGAGTGAGATATACAATGTTTATCTTTTGGCGGGCAACACAAGACTCCAGGATCACCAGTGTCACGCCACTGATAGGGCTCGGCAATTATCAAAATAAATAATCCATTATTTCATTTATAAATTGCTTATCAAAAAAAAAACAAATAAATAAAAAGTTAAATTTTAACACAATTTTCAAAGAAAGTTGTTGCTCACAACACATTTTTTATTAGATTAATATAAAATGTATTTCTTTATATTATATTTAAAGTCTATTATTCGATTAAAAGATCATTAGATTATTTTAATTAATTGATTATTGATTAAAAAAATTATTCGACTAACTGATTATTTTGCCCACCCCTAGCAACTCTTTTAGTACTTAGGGCCCGCTATTCAAACATATCAAACTGCAACGACCTTAAACCCGAAATTTTAATCCTGAACTCAATTGATTTTAGCAAGTGTAATTTCCGAGGGTTGATTTATATCTTACACGTTCGCCATCTGTGACTATATTTCCTTTGGTATAGAATCACAGTTACCTATATATGTTATTGAACCTCGTGCAACTTTTAAATCTTGAAACAGAATTTAGTATTTTAGCTTATACAACTAAATGAATAATACTGTACATTTAGACCATATTTTAAATAATTTGATAATTTTTATATACTGAAAAAATTCTTTAAGAATTATTGCGTTTAAAAAATAAATAATTTAAAAATAAAAAAAAAACGATTTTGTGTGTTCAAACCTATAAATCTATATCTATACAAAGCAGTTAGAAAAATTACAGATACGGTATACAACTATAGTTCCTTATTATTCAGTTTATTCTCCTTAAGTTTGGGAAAACTGATACGAGATCAGTCCGTTTTCTGAAAAATAAATATAAACATTTTAGACTTTTTCATTTTGTTTTACAACCTTTTCACAATTTTTAAAATTAAAATGTTGAGATCCCTACTTATTTTCTAGGGTCCTCGCCAGTGTTGCCAGAATATATTTTTATAATATACCAAAAGAAAATCAATATATATGTGAATATACCAGATTTATCTAAAAACTGTACCAGATTTCATAAAAATGTACTAGATTCTATAAAATTATCAGATTTTTCTAATTATGAAGTTTGGTCATTAAAGAACAAAAAAAGGTTTATAGAGAACACGAACACAACAATTTTAAACAATATTTTATCTCTCGACAAATTTCTGACACTATTTTATCTCTCCAGCAATTTTTGAATAAGATTTTAATACCTTTTGATATTCTTTTATCTCTCGAACAGTTTTTATTTTTTTTTTCTCTTGAGCTATTTTGAAACAATATTTTATCTCTCGATAAATTTCTAACAGTATTCTATCTCTCGAGCAATTTTTAAAAACCTTTTTTTATCCCTCGAGCAATGTTTGTAAACTATTTAATCACTCGAGCAATTTTTAACAGTTTTTTTATCTTTCAAGTTATTTTTGAACAATATTTGATTTCTCGTGCAATTTTTGAGCAAAATTTTAACAATTTCTAACACTATTTCATCTCTCGAGCAATTTTTAAAAACGATTTTAATACCTTTGGATAATATTTTATCTCTCGAACAGTTTTTAAAAAACCTTTTTTTATCTCTTGAACTATTTTTAAAAAATATTTTATCTCTCGGTAAATTTCCAACAGTATTCTATCTCTCGAGCAATTTTTAACAACTTTTTTATCCCTCGAGCAATGTTTGTACAATTTTTAACACTATTTAATCACTCGAGCAATTTTTAAAAGTTTTTTTTTACCTTTCAAGCTATTTTGGAACAATTTTTGATGTCACGTGCAATTTTTGAGCCAAATTTTAACAATTTCTAACATTTTTTTTATCCCTCGAGCAATTTTTGAAAAAGATTTAACACCTTTTGATAATATTTTATCTCTCGAACAGTTTTTAAACAAATTTCTAACAGTATTCTATCTCTCGAGCAATTTTTTTTATCTCTTTAGCAAACTGCACAATATTTTAACTCTCGACAAATTTATAAAAATATTTTAACTCTCGATAAATTTTTAACAATGTTTTATATCTCGAGCAATGTTTGTACAATATTTTATCTCTCGCACATTTTCTAATAGTATTTTATCGTTCGAGGAATTTTTAAGCAATGTTTTATCTCTCGAGAAATTTCTAATAGTAGGTATCTCTTGAGTCAATTTTGAACAATATTTTATTTCTCAATAAATTTTTCAATAGTATTTTATCCCTCGAGCAATTTTTAAACAAGGGTTTAGCATTTTGTAATACTATTTTACCTCGAGCAATTTTTGAACACGATTTTAACAATTTATAATACTATTTAATCTCTCGAAAAATTATTAAATATTTTTATCTCTCATTAAATTTCTAACAGTATTTTTATTCCTAAAGCAATTTTTGAACAATATTTTACCCCTCAAGCAATTTCTAATACTATTTTATACTTCGGCCAATTTTTAACACCCTTTTTACCTCTCGAGCGATTTTTGAACAATATTTGATCTCTCGTGCAATTTTTAAACAATGTTTTATCTCTCGAGAAGTGTCTACTATTTTATCTCTGAAGTAATTTTTAAGAACTTTTTTTTGTGTGTCATCGGCATCAACTGCTAAGGTTATTAGCCTCAAACTATTTTAATTTCTCTTGCAATTTTTGACCAATATATTTTACACTTCAAATGGAAACATACGCTGAAAAAAGTACTAGATTTTGTTTAGATTGTACTAGAGAACCAGATTCTCAGAGAATGTACTAGATCTAGTACAATTGTACTAGACTGGCAACACTGGTCCTCGCTGTAACACGTTGTTATCGCATTTAATTTCTTGTTAAACAGAGATTCACTATTGAAATACATAGTTTGCAAATATTGTTCACCTACACCTCACATTTACAGATCCTGTTTATTTTAAATCTGAGTTCGTTGTAGAAGTATTATTTTGCTTATTATTTCATTACTTAAAAAAGGCTATAAAGAATCATGAACGGAACCTCGAATTATTATTCCTACTTTTTCTTTATTTATATGCAGTCAACATTATAAAAAGATTGTTTCATAAATATGTGATAATCCTATAAAAATCAGATTGTTTTTGTATTTATTTATAATTTAATTCGAAAAAATAAAATATTCGGAACGATATATAACTTTTGTATGTCTAGAGTTAATAGTCATTGAGATTTAAAGAAAATGGGATGAGTCACTAATCGTTGCGGTGGGGAAAAGTGATTCTTTATGTTAATATCTGCAGAAAATACTAGTCCTACAGAACACGTACAGATTTTTAACTTATTTTCTTATGCTGAATATATTATTAAATTGTGCCTCTCAAAAACTTGACTTATTTTCTTAACAGTTTCGTTATACTTATTCGACGATAAGTGCCCATCTACAAGACATTTTTTCTCTCCAATGTTTTAAAATAGTACGTGAGTGGGCATGAACGTGACTTATTCGGCCCAGAGAAATTAGTGGAGGCTTTAATATTTTTTGTAGGTGAGCACTTATCGTCGAACGAGCATAATGAAAATATTAAGAAAATAAGTCAGGTTTCAAGAGGACCGTACCACTTATAATGTCTATAACTATCCAAGCTTTCCGGTCTGAACGTATCGCTTTCGTGAAATCGTTGGACACATATCTTACACTTTAAAAATACATTCAGCTATAAGAAAATAGGTCACTAGTACGCCCACTCAAGCACCACTTTAAAACGTTGCGAGAGAAAAAATGGCCCATCGAAAATGGTGGAGGAAGTGACTTTTGTGGAAAACAACAAAAACTTGAAATTAAACCAAAAACTAGCCATAAGAAAATGTCACGTGAATGCCTTCGCACGTACTACTTTAAAACGTTGGAGAAAAAAAATGGCCCATCAAAATTGGTGGAGGGTTTAATATTTCTTGTAGGTGGGCATAACGACAAGTTTTTGAGAGGCTCGTACCACTTGTAATGTCCAAGTCTGAACATCGCGCTTTCAAGAATTTGTTGGACACGTATCATAGTACAATTTAAAAATAAGTCACAAACCTGTATATTGGCTCTAGGACTATACCTATACAAAAGAACGAAGCCTCAGTTTTTACTGTTGAAAGTAGGACATTTTCTAAAATAAGAGAAATTTTCTACAACAACAAAGAGTATCTTTAAAATATCTTCTAGTTCAATCAGAGATTGTCGTTCTCCTATACGATGTTACAAGGGTGGCTTTAAGGAGAAATGAGAGCGCTGTGATAGTAGAGGTGCGGACATCTCTAGTCTGAAATTTCAGGTTCGATCCCTGGTCGATGCGTACATTTTTCATTTTCTTTAATTTTCAACTTTTTCAATTTTTCGTTGGTTTGTTCTCACTTTAGGGCTGTATTTTTTATAATTTCGTAAGAGGAATTGAGGGTTATTTTCTTCCTTAAAACTACCCTGCCTTCCGCACGTCTATAATTAGACAATCGTACGCCATTTTAGTTCATACACCAAATAACAAATGTTGAATAATTTTTAATTTCGAAAATTGTGAAAGACTGTACTAAGAACCAAATATTTCAATAAAATGTATATATTCTTTGCAGCGATTCGTGCATTTTCAATATTTTTTTTTCGTGCAATATTTTGTGTTAAAAAGTATTTTTTTATTATGGCAAAAAAAATCTTACCTTTCTTGCAAACGGATAAGCAATTGCAAAATGATGTGTAAAATTGCTTTAGATGTAACTTAAAACTGAAACTAAATGATGAATTAGTGAAAAAGTGGTATGTATCTATTAAATAATGATGAATGATTTGTAAAATAAATAATACAAAAAAAAAAACATGAATAAATATGAGCAGTATGGTATATATTATAAAATTATTAAAATCTTATATTTCAATTTTACGATTTCGTCAAAACCATAGTAAAGTTATTGAAATAATCAATACCTAATTCCAAACTTTTCGTACCCATATCCATAGTTACCATTCAAAATAAAAAATAAATCACGAAGCCATTTGATGTTCTCCTTAGTAAACAAAATCAAAGTTAACTATACTCTTTGTTCAGACTGTTGAAAATAAATTTTTCTGTTGTTATATATAGATATAATTGAATATCTGTTGTGGTACTAGCCAAAAGAGTAGTTGTTTTCTGAAAGGGAACGTCGCAGGTATTATTTTTGCTCCATGATTTATTTTTAATTTTATTTTAGAAAATATTTGTTTTGAAATGACGAGCAAATAAAAGTAAGTTTCTTGGGATGTAGGTACTCATCTTAAACGATTCTCTTATAAATAATAGGATACACCTATATCATTAAAGTACTTCAAATGATAAAAAACAATCCAGGTTAATACTCTACTGCCAATAATTTTTTAATTCCCCGGAAGAACAAACATTTTATTGAATAGGTATCTTGGAAACCAAGGAAGCAGATTTGGACCAGAGTAAGATCAAGGGAATTAATTCTAACTTGACCGCACCCCTTTAATATGTGGTATTTCATATCAACAAATTTAAAGGTACAGCTCTCATCGACAATCAGCAGATTTTTGACGAGTTGATAACTTGCAGGACTTTGATGAAATAGATGGCTGGCTATCTCTAGTCAGCTCTGAGCAACAACCAGCAGGTTTTTGACAAGTTGAGAGGCAAGTCATATGCCCCTACAGGATGCACAATTGACCTAAGAGATGTGAAGCAAACCACCGTCTCTCACCTTACAGATACAAGTCTTTTTCGGGACACAGTAGCCTTAGAAGATATCTAAATATTTTCCATCTTCTCCTTAAGAAGGAAATAGGAATGGCAGTCGGAGTACAGTACTATATCCAGAATCTAAAATGGCGAAAGCATCATTCAGGGATATCATTGAATACATCAACAGTATTAATCTGATGGGGTAAAAACCGATAGAGGTGTTAATAAACATACAGTTTCAGTAATATACTTGAACCACACCCTATCTCAGATTTAATTAAAACAAATTCTAAATTTTTCCCTGATACCTCTTTGCCCAGACAGCACACCAAATCCCAGAGATATCCACAGAATATCTTTTGTGGATATCCAATATATCCACAGGATATCAGAAATATTCCGTGGATCTAATATGGATATCCAAATGTCCGTCTATATCCAGAATATAGAAGATATCCTAATGGATATTCAGCAAAATATCTAATGGGTATCTTCCAGAAAATACAAGAAATCCCAGAGATATCCACAGAAAATATTTTGTGGATATTCAATATATCCAATATGGATATCCAACCACATGTCCGTCTATATCCCAGGATATAGAAGATATTCGGATATTCAGCAAAATATTTTATGGGTATCTTTAATAGAGGTTCATAACTAGCCAATGATTATTGAATAACGTCGAAAGAAAATAGCAGAGATAAAAAATATTTTCAACACTCAAAATATTTTCAACACTGCCTTTGATTTTGCCCACTAAGGAGAAAGTCATCCTTATTAGGACTCTTCAGCAATAAATGAAAATTCTCGACTCCAGTCTCTAATGGAGTGATTAGGACACACATTTCGATCGAACTCAATTACGGCGGGTCGAGCATGAGTAGATGCGATAGTGGTATCGCCATCTATACTTAATAAGCAGAATCAAATAACATCTAGTGGATATCCACGCCCAGACAACACACCAAATCCCAGAGATATCCACAGAATATCTTTTGTGGATATCCAATATATCCACAGGATATCAGAAATATTCCGTGGATCTAATATGGATATCCAAATGTCCGTCTATATCCAGAATATAGAAGATATCCTATGGATATTCAGCAAAATAGCTAATGAGTATCTTCCAGACAATACAAGAAATCCCAGAGATATCCACAAAATATATTTTGTGGATATCCAATATGGATATAGAATTCAGATATTCAGCAAAATATTTTATAGGTATCTTTAGTAGATGTTCATAAGTAACCAATGATTATTGAATAACCTCGAAAGAAAATAGAGATAAAAAATATTTCCAACAATCTGCTTTGATTTTGCCCACTATGAGGGCATTAAGGAGAAAGTCATCCTTATTAGGACTCCTCAGCAATAAATGGAAATTCTCGACTCCAATCTCTAATAGAGTGTGATTGCCAAAAAAATTCGATCGAACTCATTTACGGCGGGTTGAGCATGAGTAGATACGAAAGTGGTATCGCCATCTATACTTAGGAAGCAAAATCAAAAATTACATCTAGTAGATATCCACGATGGTTTGCGTCCGCGCTTAGACTTTGATATATTTATAGTGGATGTCCATGGGATATAGAATACACCTTAAAAAAATTAATTTTAAATATCTGAACGGTACTATTAGCCACAATGGCGAGCACAATGGCGAAATTTTTTAATAATTTGCTATATAATTACTATTATTTATGGACATTTGCATGTCTATAAATTACATTTCATGGATATAAAATAGATATCCACCATGGACTGGACATTCAGTGGATATTGGGATGTTCATTAGATATCCAAAGGATTTTGGTGTGCTGTCTGGGCGATGGTTTGCGTTCGCGCCTAGACTTTGATATATTTAGTGGATGTTCATGGGATATTGAATACACCTTAAAAAAAATAATTTTAAATATCTGAACGGTACTATTAGCCACAATGGCGTAATTTTTTAATAATTTGCTATATAATTACTATTATTTATGAAAATTTGCATGTCTATAAATTACATTTCATGGATATAAAATAGATATCTACCATTAACTGGACATTCAGTGGATATTGGGATGTTCAGTAGATATCCAAAGGATTTGGTGTGCTGTCTGGGTGGTGAATTTAAAAGTAGATGTACACTAAATATGCAAATATTTGTTTGGAAATATATACGATATTTTTTTGTTAGAAGCATTCTTGCAGTGTACCTACCTAAAACTAAATATTTGCATTAATAAAAATACTTAAATTACAAAAAAATAACGAAAGTTCCATTGTGTCAAATACTGTTTACCACTTTTTTCTTGTACATCATAAAGTCTGGGGGGGGGGGGTGAGAATGAAACACCTTTTAATAACATACTATTTAATACAAAAATTTCTAAATACATTTAGATAAAATATACTTGACTCCACTTTGGAAACAATATAAGATAAAAATCTACTTTTTCGATTTTAAAGAGTAATCTATAACCCAGTCAATAGGACAAACAAAACATTTTTTCTTGTAATGGGTAGTAGAAAGTTTTACAATTAAACACTTAACTGACAGTTTTCTGTATCCTGAATAATGTGGCTTAATTAGCAACCATAGAATTTGCGCAGGTGTTAGAAAGTTTATTTAAATTTTTTTTAAATACATTATACATTTTATTTATACTAAATTACATTGAAGTAAAAGGATTTAATGAAGAGATAAATAATATGCTTTTTACGATATTCGGGAAGTGAACTATCTTATATGTAACTTTAACAGTGCTTAGACTGATCAAGCAGGAAAAATGTAAATTTATTTAAAAGCATACAAAAATGTTTATAACCGCTTGGTAATTTGGCATATTTAAGTTTCAATTGTTAATAAAAAGTTTCGGTGCACGTTTGTCAAATTGTACCTCTTTTCAGAAAGAGTTTTCCATATTTCGTATACGATAAAATCACTGTAGCCTTATAATATTCGGCGTTTTAAAAAACTCAATATCGACCTATATAGTGTATATTTTAGGAAATATTCTGTATTATAAAATTTAAAAAAAAAAAACAGAAATTCCGATTCGGAGAAAGATTTACAATTTGGACGCAAGCTATTATTCAGGACACAAAATATCCATTTTTCTTAGACTTTCTTATCTAGCTCAATAAACCTATTGACTGTGTTACAGCCAACAATTTTGATTTTTAATAAATTATAAAAATGTTTGAATAATAAATACATTCTTATCTATACGTATATTGGAAGGTGATGGCATTGACCAGGCTCAAACGTTTTTCTGAATTAGAAAAAACCATTTCCAACCCGTTTCATCTAAAAATAAAAACAAAAATCAGCCGTGGCATTCAGCACCACTGGGTACTTCCCCGCAAAATTGATTAAGCAAAAAAATAACACAATAACTAAATTTAGAATTTATAAGATTGAGTATTCGTTTGATCTACTAGAATTGACGGTTATAGTTGAAAAAAAGGACGATTTTGATAATAAATGATAGGAGATGAGAGAGAGAGCTGTTCAAGAAGTTCGTACCAAATAATTAAAACAGTTGTCAGCGTTAAAGTAACTAGGTGAATATGCACCAAAAAAGTTATGGATAAGATTAATATGAACACTGAGCATAGGCACCGACTACGGGGGGCCCGGTTTGATAAATCGATGTTTTTCGCGTAGTTGCTTAGTGACAGTCAATCAGAATAATATATTACCTAATTACGGTAACTTACATAAGGATTTTTTTAACCCGTCATGGTATGGGTCCCCCGGAAATAAATAAAAGTCGGCTCCTATGGGTACTAAGACACTGATGCCATATATGTTATTTAACTATATATTAAAAAAAGGTTTAGAACGATAACAAGACCATTTAAATGATATTAAAATCTACTTCTTCTTCATAATCCATGACATTGCACCGACACCTCTGGACTCTGATATGGGAAGGAATTTGAATCAAATTTGGAAGAATTAAAGGAACAAACACCTATTTTATAGATTTAAACGAATTGTTTAATGGACAGAATCAAGAAACATGTAAATTCATTTTTGCACGAACTCTATGAACAGCTTTCATAGTTTTCTAGAACTACGATCCACCTAGTTGTTAAAGTATTTGATTTTTATAAGTCATATTAGTTGAAAATAAATTAAAAAAATTAAAGTACGCATTTACAGATGCTTTAAATGTCAGTTATTGATGTTAAACTAATAAAACATAGGTACTAGATGATTTGGATTCTAGATATAAATAAACGTGAAATTTAAATCTTATTTTTTACTTACCCAATAAATAATACATTTTTGCGGAGAAGTAAAACTTAATTGGGTATTTGCTAAATACAAAAACTAAAGTTGCTAAAAATCGTTTTTTAAGTTGTTGTTTACGTCTAAAAAAGCAACAACAACGATTTTGGATATATTTATCATGCAGACATATGTTTGAATTTTTTTATCTCCTTCTAAAAGATAGGTAATGCATTTTTTCATGCAGTTTCAGATTTTGCCTGGTCCTGGGGTCTTTTGGTTTAGAGGTAAATGATAAACAGTATTTGTACAAATTATTAAAAAGGGGCAACATAGCGTGTGTTTCATCCTATATTTATATATCTTGAGTAAATACTGTGTAAGTTGTATATTTATTTCAAAAAAAAATTAACACACCATATATTTTTGGAATCACGATATCTTCCCGGAATTTTGAAATAAGGTAATTAAAAAAGCGTTTACATAATATAATACTTGACGTACCGCTAATATTGAAACAATTTGACAGCTGATGTACAGCAAACAATACTGGAATTTGATGATATTCTAATTATTGAAATTTAAAATAAGAGTTGGACATTAATAATGTCTTTCCATTGTTCATGTTTATAAAGAAACTACAGTATATTAGTAGTTTTATTAGAATACATTCGATCCTAAATCTTCTGACAATCCAAAACATCGAGTTAAGTTTAAAATAATTGTCCTATTAAAATGACGAAACTATCATATGACAAAAATTACATATCGCAAAGTAGTTGCTATTTTACAATGACATTTGGCGTATATATTGGGGTAGGCCGAAAGTTTTTTTTTTAATTTTGGAATAGCACACAAAACTTGCTTTTTGTTTTTCCAACAAAAATGTTTATTAACAGTTTTTTGATTGTAATGCGTCTTCTGTTCCCTACCAGAATTAAAAATTTTCAAAATATTTTTAAAATCGATATTTGGAATAGCATACACAAGTCTTCTTTCCTTATACCGACCAAAATATTGATTTAGTTTCTATATTGCATTGCGTCCTTTGTCCCCTACTAGCCTTTGTAAGTAACCCTGTAATGTACTTTTTAATTTAACAACATTCTTTGTTTTTTATTCTGTCATAAGTCAGCATTTTGGACATAGTTTTTTTATCTATCTCCTTTTAATGGCAAATCATAAAATTTTAAATGTAGAATATTAGTTACTGGCCGGAACACGGTCGTCTCTAGGTCATCTGTTAAACAAAACGAGACACCGGGTGTCCTTTAGTTGGATCGCAGACAGCTTTGAAGGATATTCTTCTTACACAAAAAGAAATGCTTTTTATGGATAAGGTATAGTCTAAATTTACCGGACCCAGGAAAAGAGCCAACAGTTTTAGAAATTTCGAGCATACATGCCGACAAGATTCTAAATTTATGGGAGAAAGAGTAAATCCTTAAACTGACACGTAAACGTATTTTGCAACTCGTTAAAATTCAACATGATAGATACTCAAAGCTTTTGTGGTACCCAAAAGTTAATAGAAATGATAACTATTTTTTAAAAGTTGAAACTTGTAAAGCGAACAAGAATCTTGTAGATAAGTGTCAAGTGAGAGAACCTTGAAAAGTGTTCTTGTAGTAAAGAAAAAAGGTACGATTTATCTTATTTCACCTGACAAGTTTTCTTATCTAACGTACCATTGTTCTTACAGGTCCTTCAAAAGAACGTTATCATTCCTTTTAACTACTGGGTACCACAAAAGCTTTTAGCATTTATCACGTTGAATTTTAACGAGTTGCAAAACACATTTACATGTCAGTGTAGGGATTGACATTTTCTCCTATAAACTTAGAATCTTGTCCAGAGTGTGGTGGTACCTTATCCATAAGAAGCATTTCAAAACATATTCTTATGTAGGAATATTATTCTTCAAATGTGATCCAACTAATGGACACTTACTTGGTGTCTCCAGAAACTCATGAATTGATTTTTTAATACCTTTGTCTAACAACTGAGAAGATTCACCAGCGCCCGGCCATCGTCCCCCAATCGCCGATCAGGTAACAGAGGCAGGACCATATTCAGGCGAGTAACTTAATAATCTTTTTATTTTTTAGTAAAAGCGGCAGGTAATAAAAAAAGTTGTTCAAAATGCTCACTTATGATTGAAAAAAAAACAAATTTGTTAAACTAGAGAGTACCTAACAAGGTAACCCTACTTTCAAAAGTTGGTAAGGGGTAGGGGACGTAACGCAATAAAAAACTAAATAACTATTTTGGTCTGTACTATTCCAAATCGAAATCTCAAATATCCATTTTCAAAATGTTTTGAATGTTTTTTATTTTGTGGTAGGGGACAGCATTTCAATCAAATATCTGTTAAACATTTTCCTTGGAATAACAAAAGGGAATTTTTGTACACTATTTCAAAATTCAAATTACCAGCCTACCCTTATACATCAATCACACACTACTTTTACTTCAATAACAGGCGATTGTATGTGTCATCACTAACGACGTTAGGTATTTTTTGTTATATGTATGTATTTGACGAAATAGTAAACAAGCACGTTCATGCAAAAAACAAACAAGCCAGGTTATATACTATACTGCTCTAAAAAATATCTAAATAAAACAAAAAATAAAAAATATAAATCGATTTATTACTTCATATACATGCGTCATGCAACAACAAGTACATGTAGGTATTAGAAACATTTCAATTTTCGTATGTCAATGTTCAAAAATTGGAAAATTAGTACGTTTGAGATCAGCAAAAAGTCATTATTAATTTTTTTTATTTGGTTGATAGTTAATTTTAAAAGCTAAGGTTTGGAATTAAATATAATACATCCAGTATGGATTTTCATTTCACTGGTCTTTTATTAAAAATTTTTGAACATTGCCGGAAAAATGTGCTAACTACGTTACCTATATATACATTCATCAAAAATAATATATTTTGTTCCAAAGGATTATGTAACTTTAAATTTTTTTCTTACAAAAAAATATATAGAAATGTTTTATGCTCATACATTTGTTTAAAATTTAATTCAATAGAATTAATAAATATATTTAAAATGTACATAATATATATATAAAAAAAAACAAAGTTATGTATACTATACATGAAAAGCGGCAAAAATGCAATTTTGTGCTTATTTTAACTAGTGACCGATATAAAAAAAAACCTTGGGTCTCCAAAATATTACACAGGGTGGAACAAAAGTCTGGAAACGCCTAATTATTTCGTAAATATTCGAACAAAATTTGGGATAACCCTATTTTGGGATACGGTGATTCCAGATTTGACATTTGCAATGTTGTCAGACTCACTGTTCTTCAAATATTATTGGCCGCTTTAGTTTTTAAATATGTCACCCTGTATGTTGCGTTATTTTTGGAATCTCTCTTTCAATACGAGTTCAGCCATGCCATATGGAACACTTGAGATTTTATGAAGGTCTTATATTAATAAAAGTTTGGGAACCATCTAGAGAAGCAATAATTTACCTTGCAGAACCATTCAAAACATGTCAAACTACTATCAGTTTTAGTTAATAATGTAACTAGTGAGCTAATGTGAAAAATACAGTATTTTAGATTTAATTGAATAAGTTCGGGGTGCGAAATGCATAGTCAACTTTTCTAATTATTACCCTAATCCGAGAACAACCACAGAGAAGCGACAAAGCCGTTCTCGCAAAAAAATGGAGTGGGGGTTAACCCGGCCAACTGTCATTTCAATTTCAACACGCTTGCCACATAGATAACTTGCCAGTTTAACTAGTTTAGTCGTGAATCTGGCTATTTGCCAATTCGTTTTGTTTGAGTTAAAAATATATTTAATTTTTATAAAAATGTGTTTTACTTGCTATTTAAAAGACTAACAATTCACCTTTCCAGTTATTCGACAATTACACATGCTCTAAAAAAGCGCGGGACTTTTGAATCTAATAATTTTCCATATAACCTATTGGGTTGGCTACGACGATTTCCCTCTGTCATCGTTACTTTAAACAACTGTTATCTAGTCTACGCGTATATAGTAGGACTGCAGTGGCGGCTCGTGGGGTGGTTCACAGTGACAGAATATAGGTATCAGTACAGATATATGAAAAAAATTTCAGTGTTTTAGAAAGTTTATAATATACCTTTCTAAAATACTGACAGTTTTTTTACCTATATCTGTACCGGAATCTATATTCTGCTACTGTGAACCCCCAAAATTTTGGTCACGAGCCGCCCCTGAGTAGGAGAGTCAATTACTTTTTTGGTACACATTTGCACAAGTCATTATCTAAACAGGCTTTTTTAAGATGTCCTCATCGAGGACTCCATCGCTGTAGGCACTAACAAAGTATTTCCATGTTCTACAAGGTAAGAATGAACGAAATATTTGTAATTTTACCTTGCACAAAGTGTCACTGGCTCCCCTACCAATAATAAAAGTTAAAAATTACATTTACGGATGTGTAATTGGAACTTAAAAATAAATCTTTAATTTTAACAGGAAGTAGGATTTGCACATGAGTAATAGATATCATTAATAACGGTAAAGGTCTATTAGCATGTTTTTTGTTTTTAGAAAAACCCAATTAAAAGTTTTAACATGACAAACTACTGTAATAAAAAGAAATATTACATAAATTTTATAATAATAATACTCTCCCTAATTCACCCCCTTACGAGTGAATTTTAACCCCAAAAGCTGAGCTTATGCGGGGAAAGGGACGGCTATTATTATTATTTGCCGTGGCGACTTAAAGATGATTGATGGTGCCATTTGACTTACAGGTGAGGAAAACCCGAAAAAACCTCACCCACCATCATCGAGACGGTAATGTACGGCGATTTTTTATAATCTGCATGTCATATCAACAGAAATTGAATTTCTATTAATACGGCACACATCAAATCCTATTCCGAACCATGCAATTTAATTAAAAATCCACATGGTCTGGTCTGGGATTCGAAGCCCAGCAGTCTCTGACACAAACTTGCTTATAAATGAATATAAGCGCGTTAGACCGCTACACCACCGACCCGATATACACGATAAGTAAGGTAATAGTAGTTTACGTTATAAGCCCGTTACCTAGATCTTTACATTCGATCACGATCGTTAATGTGCGAGCGTTAGCGAGCACGTAGAGATCAGGTAACGGGCGTGTATCGTACAAAGTATGATATACGTATAATATACTGCAATTTACTACGTTTTACAACCTAAAATCAAATAAAATTTTAACATTTGACACACCGTTATAAGTTTCCGAATGTGACTTAAAATAACGACAGTTCAGTTACAACTGACAGTTCAGTCATAACTGTTGTTAAAATTTTTATCAGGCTAGCCCGTTATGACTCCCTTCACAACAATGGATGTACATGATGTACATGATCACAACACTAGATTTGCCACAAATTTTAGAAATAAACGATATCGTTTAACTAAATCTCAAAAAAATTCACTAAATTTAAATTTCTACAACACATTACCAGACGAATTTAAAAAAATGTCTTTAAATAAGTTTAAAAAATCTCTTAAACAGTTTATGCTGCGATTTTGTTTTTACTCTGTTAATGAATACATAGAACATTTCATTTAAAGCACATTGCTTGCATTGGCTTTAAATTCATTACTTAAATTAACGATTTAAACTCTACTTAAATTGGTACTATGATCCTGTTGGAACCAGCGTTGAGGGACATGGAACATGCTCACTGCCTTATTCTATTTTAATTTTTATTGATGTAAATGTTTTCCTTTTTCTTAGATTTTACTAATTTTATTTTGTAATTGACCATTGTTATTTTATATTTGAAGTTGTGAGCTCGTAATTGTATTGTATTTAATTTAATTGTATTAATATTTTAAATTTTCTGTTATACCTTGCTGCCTATTGAGGTACGTTCAGCTGTAACCTTTTAACTTTTCTTTTTGTTGTCATGACTTGCTACAAACTTGTGAATCAAATGTAATGTAGTCAAATAAAATTTACTTTACTTTACAATATACAGAGGTTGGTTGCCACGGTATAACATTGAAGTATATCATAAAATATTATTTTCAATTTCAACATAATATTTGTTTGTGTATAGCATTTATTACGCTCCATTAATTATTTTCTAGGTGTATTATACCGGCCATCAGTCTCATAAGTCAACTTCAAGGTCACAAAATTATACTCTCCGAACTCCAAAGGACCAGCAGTTATTGCCGCTTCTCTGTGGTTGTTATTCTCGGCCCTGACTACACCAAATCTCAGATGTTGAACTCGTATTGAAGGGGATATTCCAATAATGTCAAAACATACAAGGTGTAGTATTTAAAAAAACAAAGTGACTAATATCAGAAAAACGGCCATACTGGCAACATTGCAAAACTGAATCACACTAGTAATGCTTTAACAAATTTAATTAAAGAAATAAATTATGTTAGCATACTTCACATCCACTGTTTTCGGTGGTGTTAAAACGGAGCTATTAAGTGATCAAAAATGAAAGTAAAACCTCAAGATGTAGAGAACTGGACATGACAAAAGTGAAAATAATTGAACTATGTTACAGTTGCCATATAGTAACATTAACAAAGTGTCAAGAAAGAACGATTAGAAAAAAACAAGAGATAGAATTTGGAATTAAAGCAGACTGTTCAAGAATATTAAACATAATATTCTAGGAAGGAAATACCCAATTTAGAAACCATGTGACTGGAAAAGTGTTTTCTACTGAGCTAACTCGCTACAAATTTATCTAAATTTTGAAAAACAAAATTGATAAACGGGCTCCCAACCCCACTATGATGAGCGTTCAAAAATGACCCAACTCAATTCACTTTGTTTGAAAACCCAAGGTTTCTTGAATATACAAGTTTTATTTCACCTAATGATAAATGATTACCTCAGAACTATTAGATAGGGATACGAGAAAAAAGACCAAGATGAATATTCCACGTGTGCAAATATTTAAAAATTTTAAGGCAACCAATTTTCTTTAAAGTATTTTATCTGCTTTTATATTTTATCACTAGTGTAATTATTATTTTACATTTTGAAAGCTAAGTAAGTAATGAAACGGCGATCACAAGGTTAGTTATATTGACATAAATATCACGTTTTGTTGTGATATCTCGTTTAACTTAACCCTTACTTTTCCTCTCTCTGGATCACAACATCAATATTTTTAAATATCAGTAATTAAGAAACAGTACGTGAAATACCGCCCAACTCTATTAGACGTTGAAACCAAATTATGATCACTTGGATCTCTCTTTTCAAAAACATTAAAGTATCCAGGTCTTTTCTTCTTAACCCACTATCGAAGCGATCGTTTATCATTATTAGAAACAAAGCTGCGTTACTGAAAATAAAATAAAATTAAAAAAAAAAAAACGAAAAATGAATCACATTCTACATAACATCCACAAACATTTCGCATGGGTTTCCCATAGCGATCTTAAAAGATTGTCTACTACCGGCAATATCTTTCGACTGGGTATTGGCGACTTGTGTACCGCTACTCTGCTCCGAGCCGTTCGAACTGCCGTTGCCGTTTCCGCTGGGTTTAGGCATGGCCGAAGAACGAGGACCCAAAGAGGTTATGTCGCTGTCTGAAGCGCTGCTTTGACCGGCCACGCTGTCTTTGAGACGTTCTGAGCCTCCTGATGAGCCACCTTTAACAAGAAAATTAAAAAAATGTTAATTGACTATACCTACATTTTCTATTTATACAGTGTGTCTACCTAAGTCGGCACCATATGGGAAACTTTTGTATTATTAGTTTTACGCAAAAAAGTTATCCTTCATAATAAGTTCTGCATGGTCTAAAACCCAAAATACCATCCGATATCAATTTTTTCAGTTATGCACAAGGTTTGTCAAAAAATATAAATTTTATGCAAGAAAAAATACCTTCATTTTTAACATTTATCGAAAATTGTTATTAAGAAAACTTGAGCAGTATTGAAAACTATGGTCAAATATCCAATATTATCCATCTACTATCCAATATTATTCCATCTATCCATGACAAAAAAAAAAACGATCTTTAACACTGTTTGGCATAAATACAAATTACATTTAATTTTGGAAATAATAATTTTCATGGTAGATGGATAATATTGGATAAATGGCCGTAGTTTTCAATTCTGAACAACTTTTCTTAATATGGTAAAAATAAAGGTACTACTTTAGTCTTGCATTAAATTCATAATTAATTTCGACAAACCTCGCGTACATAACTGAAAAAATTTGACATAATGATGGTTGTATTTTAATTCTTAGACCATCCAGAACTTTTAATGAAGAATAACTTTTTTTTCATAAAACTAATAATAAAAAAGTTTTCACACTGGAGATCAACTATTATTAGTCTTTCTATAATCTTTGGTCCTGACGAGAAATAAGCTATGCTGCAAATAACGAGAGCAAATTGATACAAAATACAGCATGTCTCAAAAAGTTGTCAAAATATATTCCATTTACAAAAAAAAAACATTCTTCATAAAAAGTTATGCATCACATAGAAATCAATAATCAAGAATTATATTTGTAAAATATACAGGGAAGTTCGAAAATATTGATTTATACTGAAGAGTAAAGTGTTTTTAAATTTACTTACAGAACAAAATGTTATTTAATAATAATTCCCTAATTCACCCTCTTACGAGTGAATGTTAACCCCAAAAGCTGAGCTTGTCCGGGGAAGGGACGGATATTATTTGTGGTGGCGCTCCGGGGTGACTTAAATATGATTAAGGGTACCTTGACTTACAGATGAGGAAAATACGAAAAACCCCACTCACCATTTGAAAATGTTGATAGGAATTGTAACCTACCGCATCCAGGTACCTTAATAATTTATTAATTCCATTTATTAAATACAATATTGCATTCTTATTAAATTTAAAATCCTTCATTTAACGAAAAATCTCGCTTATCTTGCTAGTTTCGATGTTAAGACCGATTTAGACAATATTTTGATACACAAAGCTTTCAAGGCAAGTAATAAATAAGCCACTCCCAAAACCCAGTGTATTTCGATGAGAACTAAAGATATAGAGACGTCACAAAAGCCATTAAAACTTTATTATAAAAACCCAGACCCACATGATCTCGGATTCATTCATTTTAATCATTCGAGGGGCATTTATTCATTTTCAATTATTTGATGTGCATGCATTAATTTTTATTATTTGATGTGCAAGCATTCATTTATTATTTGTATCCAGTTATATTTCAAGTTCAGTAATCAGTACCTTTCCTAAAACGCTCTTCCTAAACGACGTCTATCCTACAGTACCTCCTATCCCCGAAGGTGTCAACGTCTCGACGCCCAACGTCCTGCCGTCCTATTCCCTACGTCTCGAACACTGTCACATTCCTCACCATCTAAGTATTTCCTACCGTACACTCATTTCAACGCTCAACATCCCTCGCCTTATTTCCGACGCTTGCCGTCCCTCAATATTTCCTTCATAATATCACGTCCCGCACCACCTACATAATTCTACCGTATATCTGTCCCAATACAGTACCGTATTAAATACCTTCCTCTCCACCACGACGCTAGTCGCCTCGACGCTCAACGCTGCGACGTACCTAAATCGATGCCGTCACAACGCTAGATGAAATTAGTACATAATCTAATGTCTGTATTTTCGATGGTGAGTCAAAAGATTTATGTAATTTTCTTTGAGATACCACCGGGATTTCGTTTGGACGAGGGCTTTTGACATTTGCTACAAAATATTATCAATTTAACCAATAAACCACATGGCCTTCAGGTCATACACCCCGAAAGACAGTAAGGATAGACATCTGTTTTCGATTGGTGAAAAATTTGAGTATTTTAACAGAAATTATAAAAATCAATATTTTAGAAATATACAGGGATGTGCTATCTTGGATAAATTATACAAACCAAGATGGTAAAGTTTAATAATAAGTTAACCAACTGGAGAATACGCTGTTCGTTAGCTCAAGGGGGGACACCTATACGCTAAGCAAGCCGTTCTACTAGGTTTGAAACAAAGTATATGTGAAATCAACATAGTAAGGTAATTAACTGGCGAATAGGCGCTGTTCGTTACTTCCGTTGGTCATCACCTCTATACTCATCGAAATATTTATCTAAGAGGGTGCAACCTGTATATATCTAGAATAGAATCAAATCAACATCAACTCAATAGTTAACCAACCGGCGAATTGGCGCTGTTCGTTAACTTCGATGGTCATCAACTTAAATAAGAATATAAACAACAACACAGTAGTTAATCAACTGGCGAATTGACGCTGTTCGTTAACTCCGTTGGTCATCAACCTAAATAAAATATATATTTGAACGGGACTCAAGTGAGATCTCAGTAAATAGTAACAATTGTAATATACTTTGCTAATTATTGCATCACATTTAAAGTATGAAAAATAAAAAGAGTTTAAATATAAATTTGTATGTTTTATTTATCAATTTGCATCAAACTTTGCATCGAATCCTGGTTTACCTTAATTAACATTATCACAACGTGGGTATATAAATTATCAATTAATTAACTAGACGATCACTTTTACTACTAGAGGAAAAAGGCCAAATACAGTAAGTATAGAATTTAAAGTAAAATAAACTTGTGAGGTAAATAATAACATTCAAAGAGTAAAATAACGAACAAATCAAACAAAAAGGGGGGACAGGGGTAGGCCGTCACAGAATTAAAAATGATATGCAAGTTGAGATTTATGGCCTTTCTAAATTCATCTAAAGTAAAAAAAAATATATATATTTTCCCTGTATACCACTAAGTATTTGAACTTTTCATGAAGAATATTTTTTTTTTGTAAAATTAATAAGAAATAAATTTCCAATTTGTTGTCAACTTTTTCAGGCATACTGTATATTTATTCTAGACTTTTCGTGACTTTTAAAATTTATTAAATTTTATTGACACCTGTTCATGGCAATTGACGCAAAATTCCTTAAAAATAAACCCAACAAGTATCAGTTACATCCTTAGGTGCACAAAAACCACAATCAAAATTTGTATCGGAACACTCTAGAATAACAATAAACATCAATCGATTATTGTAGCCTGGTGTTATCAATTCCGATTTAATGGATCTTTTTCAGGTGTTCGTGGGACTTTCTTTTGTCAATGATATTATTTATAGGCTTTTAGGGGTGTTCTGATTCAAATTTTTGTACACAATTTGAAACAATATGAGTATGCAAAATTGTATTCGAACCGAAATATTTTTAATACCATTATTTTCGTATGCAAATTATAAAATATTACTATATATATCATTACTAGCTATCGAGAAAAATAATAATTGGAGTTGGCTATGAAATTTAAATGTTTTGTTATAGTTCCATCAAGAAAGTGAATAAAAACAGTCAATAGCGATCAGCGCCAATACTATAGCGGAAATGATGATGCGAGGACCCTCCATGAGGGGGGTTCTGACCCTCAAACCCCCTGTGGCTATGCCACTGCCCGGTGCGTAGACTGAAACGGTGGCCTCATCACGGTTGCTAAGGACTCAGTGACGTCACAGAATGAAAAAGTGAGTTGACAGAAAATATTCTGAAGTCGTACATTAGGTTTTTAAAAAATCTAATATTTTATTGTTATTCGGTGGTGTTTATGTTTTTATTTTTGAACTATATAGTTTGATTTTTTGAAAGACAAACTAAAAAACGGAAAATCATGTAATGATTTCTATCAAATTTCGAATGCATTACTTTTTATTTGAATTATAAAGAGAACTGTGTGAATGGTTTATTCTAAACATTTTGGGTTAGGGTACGGTATCCGAGCCGAATTCGGAGCACACTTTGTTTATATCCTGAAATATTTTGAAATTTTGGCAAGCCTGGAGTGAGTTGCAGTTGGCAAACAATTTTATGCACAAAAAATCATTAGAATAAAGAAACAGAGCATAAACTGCAATTAAAGGCTAATGATTAGATTTTAGAGTATTATTCTGCAGATATCATTCACTATTATTAAATTAATTGTAGCTTTGTCCACCCTATATTTAAAAGCAGATGAGATGGTTTTTTACAAGCATTAAACGTCAAAGGCTTTACTAAAAGAACCTACATTATTGAAAAAAAGAGTTGGCTACAGGAAGTTTGTAGTAAAAAATAGTTACAAATAATTTTATAGAAGAGAACAAGAGCCTGTTGGACGTCAGAAGAAACATACAATGTATATTTATATTGGAAAATAATAAAATATATTTTGTCAGTCTTTAGTTATTTGATGTGTATGAACAGTATAATGTACTTAAACAAAAAACAATAAAACAACCCAGTTTATTTATTATATAATCTATAAATAGGTACTCAATTACAGAAAAAAACATTTTTATTATCTGTGGTTATATAAATTAAAAAGGATACCTAACTAAATAAAATAGTGGTTAATATAACACATATTTATGCAGTTGATAATCACTATTATTAAAAATACTGTTAAAATAATTACACATACAATAGGCGGAGGAGATTTAACATTACAAATACTTGGGAGTATTTATAAAACGTAATTATGGGGCCCAACCACTTCATATTCCTTCTGGTAAAATTCGGACATTAAACAAACTGTTTTCAGTTTTCAACATTCTAGAAATACGTATTACTAGCACATCATCCAAAAGACCACATCTTAGATTTATTTTAGTAGCGCACTTTTGTAAAGTTGAAATCCCAAGCAAGGGGGTAAAGATAACACCTTTTACTCAAATATCTTATCTTGAATGCCAAAAGGCCCTTATCTTATTCTTTAAAATGATTTGTAACTAATTTTTACTTAAAACTTCCTGGAGCAAACCCTTTTTTCAATAATGTATGTTCTTTTAGGAAAGCCCTTTGACTTTTCTTGCGCTTGGCTGTGTTTAAAGAAACCATCTCAACTGGTTTTAAATGTAGGGTGGACAAAGCTGAAATTAATTTAATAATAATGAACGATATTTGCAAAATAATACTACAAAATCTTACCATTCGCCTTTAACTTCAGTTTAGGCTCGGCCCTTTTCTTTTAATCTAATGATTTTTGTGTATAAAAAATGTTTGCCACCAGTAGCACTACAGCTCGCTCCAGACATGCCAAAATTTCAAAATATTTCAGGATATAAACAAAGTGTAATCCAAATTCGGCTCAGAGGCGTACTCTAACCCAAAATGTTTATAATAAACCATTCATACAATAATATTTCTCTTTATAATTAAAATAAAAAATATTTCAATTGAAAATTGTTGGAAATCATTACATGAATTTTTCCTTGCTGTTTTGTGCTTATCTTTTAAAAAATCAAACTACCGATATTATAAAAATTCTAACACAGGTAAATAGTCTAAAAATATAAACGCCACTAAATATTAATAAAATATCAGATTTTTAAAAAAACTAATGTAGATTCGTACATATAGCAGAATATTGTCTGTAAGCTCCATTTTTCATTCCGTGACGTCACATCCTTCCTTAGCAACGGACGGAAAAGGCCACCGTTTCAGTCTACGAATCGTGACTTTAGCCACTTTTTACAAAATTACATTTATTACTTGACATTTTCATTGAAAATAAAGTAGGCCAGAAAAACGTTATACAACATTTGCAGTGAGTTGTTGATCTTTTTACACTTTTCTGTTATGCAATTTCTCAGTTCCTCCAAAATTATGAATTGGTGTTGACAAAATTGAATTTTTGATGTAGTCATAGGAAAAAATCGCACATGTTTATATCACGAGACCTAGTTAGATATAGGGTTTCAGTGTTCCTGCTTATTATTCTGTCATAAAAAAGATATTGAAATTGAAATGTTTCTCTGTCTGTATGAGTTTTGCACCATATTTGTTTAGATTATTTTGAAACCATTGACAAAATTCAAATCATCTTGGAGAATCCACTGGAAAATATTGTAGCTCGTATGCACGACAGTGTAACTATTTTTTTAGACTAAGTTGGCATGTGTCATAAGACAAACTTGTTTGTTGGGCCAGAACTGAAGTCGATGGTTTTGGATTTTCTTTAGTAACATGCCGAACGGATTCAATATTTTCAGTTGTACGTTTAGACGGCTGCCCACTTCCAGTCTTTCGTCCGACGCTACCAGTCTCTTTGATATAACCGTACACAATTTGTCAAACATTGTAGCCAAACACTAATTCAGGATGTTCTTCAAGGAGAGCCATGTATTCTGGAATTGAATATTGCTACTCGCCATTTATTTTCACACATGTACGGAAATAACATTCAATAATGATTGCTTTGTTTTTAAATTTTAATTTTTTAATAAAAGTTTTGACAAATTTGACAAACGTTCAGTTTCAATTTCAATGTTAAAATATCATTATGTGGAAGTGGCTAAAGTACCAACCCAAAACATTTAAATTTCGCAGTCAACTCCAATTAGGATTTTTCTCGTTGGCTAGTTATATATTTGCACGAGTCCTAAAATGTTAAAAAAAAAAAAAAATTGTAGGTGTTCACTGTACACCGACTGATCCTTAATTTCACATACAAAATAATGCCAAGTTATAATAAATTCGTCCTAAAAATGAATTGAACACAACATAATATCTGGTCTATGCCTCAAATGGTATTTTCCCACAAATTCACATTACATTTTAAGATATCGTGTCTTTTGGAAATCGTAATAAAATTTCAAAGTTAAGCAAGAAATTACGAATTGTGAAAAAATACTAAGTACAGTCCTTAAACTTACTTGTGAAAACTTAAATCAGACCTTTTCTTCCGTTTTTTCATTTTATATCTTTTATAATTAGGTTTAGTACACTTGGTCATAATTTTTATGCAAAATAATAAATAAAAAAGACTGACTAATACAGAATTAACGCAGAAATATTTAAACTTAGAAAAAAATTTAACAGCTCTTTGATAACTATAATATTGCTTCTAAGGGAGGGGAAACGGGTGTCGCTTTTTTTCTGGAGTGTCATCTCCATATTATTCAACCTCACTGGCCTTAACACACAGGTGGTGCCCCGCTAGAGCAAAAAAAAATGTTGGATGGCACGCCCAAATCTTGATCGCCCCCAAACAAACAAAAATACATTTTTTGATCATTCCCAAATCCAATTTTTTTTAAATACATATTCCGAATAAACTTCTTCATACGTCTGTTGAAGCTTAACGAACTACAGGTGGAAGCCTTTTTGTGATTTCTAAATCGAGAAGAGGGCTTCCAAAATCTTTGATTTGAATTTTGTCCTAGAGTGAGTAGGTAGAAAAAGATTTCATTAACGGATTGCTTATTTTATTTGCCTGGGACTGTTTGTAACCAGAATTTGTATTTATTATACAAAAAGCTAATAAATTAGTGAACTAATGTGGCGCGGCCTCCCCAATGCAGTTACGCACAACGCCAACATGCAACTGAAATACTCAAAAAACTAATCCGATCCGAGCCACTATATGGGGCGGCCTCGTTTGAAGGTATTAAACAAGTAACCGTTTTCAATTGCTAGGCTAGCGGCCGGGCCGTTGTGAGATGTGCTCGGACCGAACATAGTGCAGTCGAGTCAGTCGCTTGAATTATTTATTGTCTTGGAATACCAGGTTCTTTTTTCTGTGGAATAACACGACCCGAATTTTTTTCGTCGGCATCAAATTACATAATGATAAACAATAACAATAAACGACTTTATTGTTCACGTAAAACATTACAAAAATAAATATAATCCAAAAAAATAACAACGTAAACAAAAGGCGAAGTTCAAGTTTTAGGTTGGGGTAACGCTTCCCAAAAACTTGCTCTTCCGCTCAACTCTATTATTTACATTATATGAAATTTAATGTTATAAAAAATATATAGATAATAAAAATAATTAATTAAATAAATATATCTTGCTACTGCAAATATTTTAAAGTTGACTCTTTAAACCGCTGTAAACTATTAAACTGTAATCTTTTGAAATAGAGGGAACAGAATTGTATAGCGCACAAATCTGATATGTGTAACACTGTCTAAGAAATCGAGGTGAAAAGGAGGAGGAGAAAGAGTGTCTTTAAATCTGACGTTAATATTATGAACATTATGATGGTAATTTTTTTGTTTAAATAAAATGGTGTTTTATCCACGATTATTTTATGGCAAATAAATGTAGCATGGAGAATTCTTCTATTAACCATTTTAACCAATTGTTCGCATTCAATTTATTTACAGGAGTTCTGAACTTTTTTAATTTTATGCTTATATAAGCTTGATAAGAAGGAATTATATATTGCACTTCCAAAGTTGAGAAGGTACAAAGTGTCTACAACCAAGCTCTAAGTACGGCATATGCTCTCTTTAAAAGTTGATTTACATGTTTTTCAAAACTTAAATTAGAATCTACTATAATATCTAAAGTTTTAGCTTCATTTACTTTTTGCAGACTTTCGTTTTTTACAACAGTATTAACACCGTCTGGAATTTGTTCGAGTTTAGAATTGGTACACGTTAGATTTTGAGCAATTGATGTTTAAACAGTGATTCTCAGCATTTTTAATGTAAGTATCGAGATATTTACTAATTTTATAGCTAGCTTCAATTGCCATATGGGGAAAGAACAGGGGACCTAGAATGGATATTTGTGGGACTTCACCAGATAATTGTAGATAACTGGAAGATAGATCATCAACCTTTTGTTTTCAACCCACGAAGAAACGATGCTAATAGTTCCACTGCATTTATGGAAAGGCCTAAGTAACTTAAAATGGGTAGCAACAAATCATAATTAAATGTGTCGAAACATTGGTAAAGACTAATTAAATTAATACAGTATATTTTTCGTCAAATGCCCTTACTGTATCATAGATTATATAATTTATACATGCACCGTTTAGCCATTTGGTCCGACAATTATTGTAATAATTATTGAACTAAAAAAATAAATATTGACCTAGATATTTTGCACTAGTACCACGGCCCGTTGGTCCCTTATAACAAGCCGCCACTGATACCATGGATTAATTTTGTCGTTTTGGCGACTCCTTAAATACTGATTTTTTTTTTTTTCATTTAATCGATTCTCTACCTTGTATGTCTTCCAATAAAGTTATGTTAAATCATGATAAAAAAGGGACATACTCTCAACCAAATTCAACTTAATCCCAAAAGCGACAAGCGTTGTATTTCATGCTCAGTACGTTTGTCTGCAGGCTCGCTTTCTATGGAACTTCTCTCCACTTCTAGTGGTTTTTCCATTGAACTACCACCAATACCTACACAAGAGTAATTTGAAATTTTTGCATTCCCAACAACGGTTAAATGACAAAAACATACAGGTTGTCCGATTTTAGTGCGTAATTGCTCGATATTTCAATTTGTGTTATAGACACTAAAACGAGTTTGAAATAAAAGTTATATGGATTTGAAAAAGGTATACTTTACAAAATATTTGAAACTTTCATGAATGTGACTCTCTTTAAAAGTTCAATTTACTTAATTTTTTCATACGGAATACAGTAGAGCGTCGATAATCCGGACGTCAAAAATTCGGACCGTTGAGAATCCGGATTCAATCCCGATGAAAAAAAAAGTTAAAGTGAATAAATAAATATTTAAATTAAATTCCCAGAAAATTCTCAAACAAATCAATATTACCCATACGAAATAATAAAAATTATTTTGAAACAAATTTAATAAAAAAATTTAAAAATCAACCCGCGAGGGGATTCGAACCCACTTACTCCTTTTCTACGCACAGACGCTCTTCCAATTAAGCTATCTGTTAAGTCCAATTTTCCGCGCGAAATAATTTTAAATTTGAATACCAAACCACAGTACCGGAAACACTTGAGAATTACGATGAGAGACGAACAATTCCGAAGTGCGAAATAAAAAGAGATCGATATGTGTCATGTCGTCATTCGGGCCTCTTCATAGAAAAATAAAAAGGGCCTCTTAAAAAAGCTCCCCTTGAAATCGTTTTTGTATTTGTTGTAGCTAACAATAAAAGTAAAAATGCAGTTACAAGTGTTTTAATAAATACGGTCCTTCGAAATACAGCAGAATTCCAACATGGTCCAAGATTCGAGCCAGGATTAATCAGTTTTCCTCCAGTTCAAGTAATGAAACCGGCATTTTTACACAAGTGTTAGATTTCGACAAGTACGAGTTATCAAGCAAATATTTCGAGTGAAAAGACTCATAAAGTTGTTCAGCTTTGAGTGCAAAAAGCTGCCATCAAGTGAAAATCAATAAAAATCCATATATCACCAGTTACAAGTTCAAGCCAAGGTCGTTACAAGAATCAACAGACGATTTCAAATTCGAAGCAAGAGCAAGCGGCGTTGTCAAGTTTAAAAAGTCAGTGAGTCGATCCAATATATTTTTTATGTTTTTATCCTGTTAATCTCTCTACATTTAACATTGCTTCGATCTGTGTCAGGATGGAAGAATTAAAGGAAAATATGTATCAGAGAAATCAAGTAATAGCGAGATTGACAAGGAACATTAATTTTTATAATTCAGTAAATATCGGTAATTTAGATGAACCTACAGTTAGAGAAATAGAAGCGCGATTAACTAGATTAGATTCAATTTATGAGGAATTTGGGGAAGTTCAAACGGCAATTGAAAGATTTAAATGCATTACCGAAGGGTACAATGTAAAAGATGAAGAAAAAGAGCGAGAGGGTTTTGAAAATGCCTATTTTAAATTACAAGGTCAGTTAAATGCATTAATTTCAAGTTTTAATAGTAATATTGAGTATAAATGCGAATCACAAGTAGCTCCTAAGTTTCATTCCGGTTATTATCCATCTAAGGTACACTTGCCTCCTATTAAATTACCAAAATTTGACGGAACCTATATGAAGTGGCTAGATTTTAAAGAGGCCTTTATGGGCCTAATTCATAATAATTCCTCACTTAGCGATTACGAGAAATTTTCTTATTTACGATCTTCACTAGAAGGGGAGGCGTGCAAGTGCATATCGCATTTAAAAACAAATGCGTCATTATACGCAACGGCTTGGGAACGACTCACAAACCGTTATGATAATGACGAAAAAATAATTAAATATCACATGGAAGCTATTTTAAATCAGTCAAAAATTGATAAACAATCTCATAAAGAATTATCTAATTTGTATGAAAATGTCAATCAAAATTTAAGAGCGTTAGAAATATTAGGTGAGCCCACAGAAAACTGGGGTACATTAATATTATATTTGATTATTAGTAAACTAGATGCTTCAACCCTACAATATTGGGAAGAGTATAAAGGTAAGCTTTTACAAATAAATAAAGTTGAGATCGTTACTGAAAACGGTAGTGTAAGGGATGAAAAGTTAATTAAAAAAATAACATTCACAGATATGAATGAATTTCTAGAAGAACGGTGCTTAGTCCTAGAAAGCATTGAAACAAATAAAGATAGGGAAAATTCAACTAGTGAAAGATTCAAGTCAAGTTCAGGTGGAGATAAGTTTAAAAGTAGTAATAGATTCCAGCAGTCAAGCTCTAGAACAAACAGTTTTCTTTCAGTACGTAATCAATTGCAATGTTATTTTTGTTCAAAACCTCATTCAATTTATCAGTGTCAACAGTTCGCAAGGTTAAGTCCCAATGAAAGATTAAATGAAACAAGGAAACGTTCTTTGTGTCTTAATTGTTTACGTTCGGGCCATTCTGTAGAAAAATGTTCATCCTCAGGATGCCGGAAATGTGGTAAAAAACACAATACGCTGGTGCACATTGATAAAATATTTTCAAGTAATCATAGTTCTGATACGTCAGAAATTCAAACATTACCAATAATTAACGAAGTACTCGTCCAAGATGCCGAAAATAAAACAAGTCAAGTTCCAGTCTCAATTTCTCAAAATATAAGCCAAGTCGAGAATTCCGGCAACACCGCAAACTTCGTCAGCGAGAAACGACGTATTTGCAACATAAGACCGGCAATTTTATCAACCGCGCTAGTCAAAATAAAAGCTAGCGATGGAAAATTTCATGACTTCAGAGCACTGCTAGATAATGGAGCCCAAAATTCGTTTGTTAGTGAAAGACTTGTCAGCAAATTAAAACTGGCGAAAAATAAAATTAATATTTCAATTGTTGGTGTAGGTCAGGTACAAACCAATGTAAATTTTTCCACTAATATTCAAATGTTTTCACGTAATTCAAGTTACAGCAATAGAATTCCTTGTATGATTTTAAAGGAAATTACAGGCAATTTACCCTCTTTTTCCTTCGATGTAGAACAGACTCATATACCAGAACATTTAATACAAAATTTAGCCGATCCTAAATTTAATAAATCGAATGTTGTTGATATTTTAATAGGTTCAAATATTTTTTGGGACCTTTTGTGTATTGGTCAAATCAAACTCGATTCCGGTATTATTCTACAGAATACGCGCCTAGGATGGATTGTTGCCGGAACTATGAGTATATTACCTCCTAGAATTTCACAAGTAAATTTTTCTATAAATTTTAACGAGATAAATAATGAAGAAAATTGTCTAGACAATCTAATTACCAAATTTTGGAATATCGAGGAAATAGTTTCGGATTCTGTATTAACACCTTCAGAGAAATTTTGTGAAGAGCATTTTAAAGCTAATCACAAGCGAGATAATCAAGGTAAATTTATAGTTTCGATTCCTTTTAAGGAAAATTTAAATCAGTTAGGTAACTCACGAGAATATGCTTTAAAGAGATTTTTGTCTCTAGAAAGAAAATTATTAAAAAATCACGAGCTTAGTAACGAGTATAAGAAGGTAATGAACGAGTACATTGAGTTAAACCATATGCAAGAAATTCACGAGGAAGAAAATGTCGAGGAACTTAATTATTATCTATCTCATCACGCAGTGGTAAAAAATTCGAGTTTAACAACTAGATTAAGAATTGTGTTTGACGCGTCTATGAAGACAGACAGCGGTTTGTCTTTAAATGATGTTCAACACAGTGGCGCGGTTATTCAAAATGATTTATTTTCTATTATTTTAAGGTTTCGTAAATATCGTTATGTTTTGACTTCAGATATAAGCAAAATGTATCGAATGATACTTATACAAGACGATCAGCATCGTTTTCATAGGGTACTTTGGCGTTCAGACATAAACGAACCTATTAAATGTTACGAGATGAATAGGTTAGTTTTTGGTACTGCATCAGCTCCGTTCTTAGCTGTTCGATGTTTATTTCAATTGGGTATTGATTGTAAATATAAAAATTCCTTAATCAGTGAAATAATTAAAAATGATTTTTATATGGATGATTGTTTGACTGGTAGCGACTCGAGTCTTGAATTAATTAAAATACAAAGAAACCTATCTCAAACTTTATCAAGTGCAGGGCTGGACTTAAGAAAGTGGTTATCGAATGATACTGATCTTTACAAAGAATTTAATGTCAATGAAAATTTGTCTTCCAGTATTTTACATATAGGTGAAAGTGAAGCTAATAAAACATTAGGTGTTCTTTGGAACTCTAATTCTGATACTATTGAATTTTCTATTTCCAATTTCAGCGAAAGTAATGTTATTACTAAACGATCAGTTTTATCACAAATATCGCAAGTTTTTGATCCACTAGGCCTTGTCGGTCCAGTAGTAGTGGTAGCAAAATTATTTATTCAATCTTTGTGGCAAGAAAAAATTAATTGGGATACGGAATTACCCAATCATTTAAAAAATGCATGGTTACATTTCTGCAATGATTTAAGGATTTTAAACTCTTTAAAGATTCCTCGACATGTTACAATAACAGAGTATGTATCTATAGAGTTACATGGCTTTTCGGATGCTAGCGAAAAGGCTTATGCAGCGTGTTTGTACATAAGATGTCAAAATAAAAATGGTATCTACGTGAGTCAATTATTATGTGCTAAATCAAGGGTAGCACCGTTAAAGAAAATTACGTTGCCGCGTTTGGAGTTATGCGCAGCCTTACTGTTGGCAAGATTAGTACATAAGGTTATAGAATCAATAAAAATTAAATTTACCAAGGTGTATCTCTGGTCAGATTCTACTATAACGTTATGTTATATTAGAGGATGTCCTAGCAAATTTAAAACATTTGTTGCGAATCGGGCGAGTGAAATACAACAATTAACAAATGTTCTTGATTGGCGACATGTACAATCAAAAGATAATCCCGCAGATTTGTTGTCACGCGGTAAGCCTGCCGCTGATTTATTATATTGTGACCTTTGGTGGTCAGGGCCGACCTGGCTTTCTGAGTCAATTTTAAATAAAACCAAAGAACCACGAGAAAATATTGAATTAGAGGTTAAGGAGGTACGAATCGTTAATTGTATAAGCGAATTTAGTGATTTCAATATTTTCTCTAGATTTTCGTCTGTATTGAAGTTGAAGCGTGTAATGGCTTATTGTCTTAGATTTATCTCAAATAGTAGGACAACCAAAAGGAACAGATATGTAAATTCACTGTCAGTTCTAGAGCTCGAAAATGCGTTAGAAAAATTAGTACAATTAGCTCAAAAACAATCATTTCCACAGGAATTTGATTTACTTAGTCAGAAAAAACAAGTTCACAAGAGAAGTTCTTTATTACCACTAAACCCATTTCTTGACAAAAAACAGATAATCAGGGTGGGGGGAAGAATTCAAAAATCTAGCGCAAGTATTGAAAGGAAACACCCCATAATTTTACCTAACAAACATATTCTTACAAGATTAATTTTAGAGTACGAGCATCAAAGGTTACACCATTGTGGCCAAACATTATTGCTTTCAAGTATTAGAGAAAAATTTTGGCCAATTTCAGGTCGAAATTTAACTAAACAAGTAGTACATAGATGTGTAATATGTTTTAGAGTAAATCCACAAGCTTCTAAATATATGATGGGAAATTTGCCATCTGAGCGAGTTAATCAATGTTTACCATTTAAAAATGTTGGGGTGGACTACGCGGGTCCCTTTCTAGTGAAGGATCGCTCTACTAGAGGGGCGAAGTTACAAAAGGCTTATGTTTGCCTCTTTATCTGTTTAGCCACTAAAGCGATTCACCTAGAATTAGTATCGGAACTTACGACACAATGTTTTTTAGCGGCACTCAGAAGATTCTGTAGTCGTCGAGGTAAACCTAGCAGAATATTCTCAGATAATGCAAAAAATTTTGTAGGGGCTGAAGTTATATTAAAACAATTTTTTAATGATAATGCTCAGAATATTATTCACGTAATGTCAGACGAAAATATTACATGGAAATTTATTCCAGCAAATTCGCCTAATTTGGTGGTATATGGGAGGCGGGTGTAAAGCGAACAAAATATCACTTAAAACGCGTTTTAGGGAATGCGCACTTAACTTTTGAAGGATTCAACACAATTCTCACACAGATTGAGGCAATATTAAATTCCCGACCTTTGTGTCCCCTATCTTCCAACCCTGATGATTACCTAGCACTCACCCCGGCTCATTTTCTAATCGGACAACCCCTGACATCCATTCCAGATCCGGATGTCAGACATATTAACGAAAATCGTCTTAAATTATACCAAAGAATGCAGCAACTTGTCCAACATTTCTGGGCAAGATGGCATACAGAATATTTGTCAGAATTGCAATGCCGAGGTAAATGGCAACAAAAGACTGAACAGTATATTAAGGAGGGCGCACTAGTTTTATTAAAGGAGGATGATGCACCACCCTTAAGATGGCACCTTGCAAGAGTGGTCAAGTTACATTTTGGAAAAGATGGTGTTTTGCGGGTAGTGACTGTAAAACTGCCAACCACCGGAAGTGAAGTGACACGTGCAATAACCAAAATATGTGTATTTCCCTTTGATAGGGACAATGTCTAGTTTACTGTTTATTTTTGAATGTCTCATATCTTTTTTCCTTTGATAGGAACAATGTTTAATTTACTATTTATAAGTTATGTATCCTGTTTATTTTGAAAATGTGTTACATATTTCAAGGGGGCCGGTATGTTAAGTCCAATTTTCCGCGCGAAATAATTTTAAATTTGAATACCAAACCACAGTACCGGAAACACTTGAGAATTACGATGAGAGACGAACAATTCCGAAGTGCGAAATAAAAAGAGATCGATATGTGTCATGTCGTCATTCGGGCCTCTTCATAGAAAAATAAAAAGGGCCTCTTAAAAAAGCTCCCCTTGAAATCGTTTTTGTATTTGTTGTAGCTAACAATAAAAGTAAAAATGCAGTTACAAGTGTTTTAATAAATACGGTCCTTCGAAATACAGCAGAATTCCAACACTATCGTTGACATAGTCAGAGATTTACGAATTGTCAAGATCAATATAAAATTTCGAATCCAACCTCGCGTTTCAGATAATCTTCAATTTTTCAACTAACTACTGTGACTCATCCATGCGGTTGCATGTTTCCTCAGTCTAAATGTATTAGGTTTTCAATATATGTAACAACACAAACACATACTGTGAGAGAATCGGTATTAAAATTCCGAAAACTTATGTTAGATATCCGAAAAATACAAATCCAATATTACCCCTACGAAATGATGAAAATAATTTTTGAACCCAGAAGGAAAAAACAAATTTAATGAAAATTGGAAAACAATCTGCCCACGGGAGGATATAGTATATTACATTACGAGTGTGGAAAGTGACATTTTTCACACGAGTGAGAAATATTGTCGCACGAGGCACAAGCCGAGTGCTACTATGGCACGAGTGTGGAAAATAACTTTTCACACAAGTGATGTACAATATTTTTCCTACGACCACACAAAATAATTTCATCAAAAAATGTAAAACCAGGTTATTATAATAATTGAAATATATTTAAAAAAATAATCAACAATAATCGTATTTATTCAATTTTCATATTTTCTTAAAAAAAAAAATCTGCCCCCGCAAGGATTTGAACGCGGTCGCTCGCCAGGTCTCAAATGGCAAAGTTGATAAAGTTTGATACTCTACCACCTCAGCTAATAGGCCTTGCGTCAATTGAATGATCTAATCGGTTATGTGTTTAACCAGAATAAAAAGTAAACATAACTTAGTTATTTTAATAATAATTGTTAAAGATAAATATCTAGGATCTAATTTACAACAATTTCAATAATTTAACAATCATATCGATTTTAGTATTAATACATAGATCAAAATAGAAATGATGCATTTGACATTTTGTGACAGCTAATGCGGAAAGTAGCATATTCGCACACGGGTGGAAAGTAAATTCTTATTCATACGCGTGTGATATAGGGCACTTTCCATAGGACTATATAGTGTGATATGTGTCACTTTCCTAAGTGGTCGTAGGTAAAATTTGTTTTCTACTTGGGTGTTCAAAAATAATTTTCATTATTTCGAAGGGGTAATATTTAATTTCCTGGGAATTTAATTTCATATTTTTCGGAATTTTAAAACCGATTCTCTCACATACATATTTGTCAAACAAAATGTATACGGTATTCTGTAAATACATATTGTACATTACATATGTATATTATTATTCTTTCATTAAAATACATTATAAGTTTTACAAGTTGTAACGTTTGTTTAATTTATTTATAATTTATTTATTTAAAACACTTTATTTATAACGTACTAATTAATTTATATAATACTTAGGCACTATTATAACTCACAATTCCAATATATTTATTACAATTTGTCTTTACAATCCAACACTTTAATTAAATCTTCCCGTCCATCGACAAACTCGCGCTATTTATATAAAGCCAGCTCTGTACCAGAACACTCTTGGCGATTCCAGAACGACCGGGAACTCTCTCTCTCTGTGACTCAGGCGCAGCACAGAGATCTCTCCAGTAGCTTCTCGAAGCAGAGCGTTTGTCTCATATGATCAACTTCATACCGCGGGCAAGGTAACAAACAAAAAACACGGTCGGCTTCGCGTCACAATATTAATTAATGGTTTTATATATCTGCTCAATTATTTAACCAAACAATGGGAAATATTAACGGTTTTAGCAAGTTTTCTTTTTGTTATGAACTCAAACGACCTTTTTTTTGGTTCTTTTCGAAAATACGGACATTTTAATAATAGGTACAACTTGTGTATTAAAAATGTCTTCGTATCTCCAGTAATAAAACAGCCATCGATCAATTACGCACTGATGGGACACTTTGTATTTGTCTATTAGGCTAACATGTTGGTTTCGGTGGATAGGTACATTCATAACGAATTAAATCCTAAAATATTATACAGGCTGTTGCATTTGAATAGATTGAACTTAAAATGAGCCATATTTATGAGTTTTAAAATACGCTGTATAAAATGAACTAGTTCTATCAATCACTACTTGGTAGTTTTAATTTTAAAAACATTTCTAACCTATCTAATTTTATTTGGGGTCTGCATCATTCTCCAATGTCACAAAAAAACTAATTTCTTGGCAACCCTGTAATATTTTTCAAAATTATTCTACGTTTTTTTAGCATACAATATTATCAGACCATACTAAGACTGAAATAAAATACAGAGTATTCCATTTAAAAAATATACATGTTTATTTGCCAGGCAAAAGCTTAACACCCTTCATAAACAAAAATACTGTTACCCTGCACCAGAGCTGGGCAAGTACTCGAATACTTTTACTCGTATTTCTGAACTGAACCGTTACGACCGATATTGAAGCATTGTCGCTGCACAACAATAACGGATTCGCTCGATTTTAAATACTCCTCAACTGCGAACACGCGATGCTCTTTTGTCCAGATAACCATTGTGAATAACAAACAGTAAGCTTTTCCTGAATCCAACGATGTCAACCGCGGCTCTCTACCCCCACCCGTTCGCGTTTACTAACCGATCTAAAAACGCCCCTCCATTATGCCCCACCCTGTAATTGTTTTATGATTACATGAGTCTCATGGCTTCCTTGTTCATAGCTGATTTGTTTAATTTTTGGGTCAAGAAAAAGTTTCAAAAGTTGACAAACACTTTCCAAATTGAGACTCATGTAATCATAAAACTGTAACTATTGCCACCCAAAAAAAGGAATATTTTTTTTGGTAAAATTTAAAATATGAAGAGCATACGAAAAAAAAAAAAGATGAATATTCAAATATAATAAATGTCCTGGAGAGCGTTTTTAACTTTAAAGTTTGAATTACTTGCAAGCAAGTTATGTATTTAGCAAGTAACAAAAATATGAATCCACCCTAAAACATAACAATAGTCATTTTAAATTTAAAATGAGCAATAATTTACCTGCGTTTGTATTTAACGATTTATACTCGAAAAATTGGACCCTTATTACCGTTTAAATTATTCTTGGACATTTATTATTTTTTACAAGTATGCGGTATTTTCAAATAAATGTTTTGTGGCAGTTATCGCGATATATTGGTTTAACCAATAGATGGAGCTTTTTAAAAGTAATATAATTTAAGTAAACTAACAAAAACATTTTTCCCATCTATTCTTCATATTAAAAAATAATAATAAAGGAAAATTAAAGAAAAAAATTGAAGAAGGCTGAGAATATAAACACATAAAAAGTAAAAATTAATTACCAAACCTTATTTCCAAGAAAGTACTCCAAAAAGTCTATAAATAAAAGGTTTAAGGAAGGAAATTTTGTTAATACAAATCAAAGATATATTGAATGTGTTTTCATGAACATCATGATTTTCAACTGAACTCCCTTCACTCCCTAATAAAATTCTAGTTTACGATTGTTTTATACCTCAGAAGACGTGTGTATTGCATAAATTATGTTTTTTAAAACTGTAAGTTTTAGATTCTAGTGTCAAACAAAGATTTGTTTAATTATTATGTAATCTTTTTAGTAGATTAATTAAATAAATCAAACAAAGTAAAAAACTATTAAAAAAATTAAAATAAGGGAAAAATAAAATCAACTCACAGAAAATTTTATTTACAAAATAAAATTAAAAATATTAACTAAATCCTAATAACAAGACAAATCAAAAATAAAAATAATACAAAAATACCTGGTAAGTGTGATAACTTAATAAATGCATTATAAAAATAAAATGAAATATTACCAGATATTCTCACAAAACAAAAAATAAATCTAAAATAAATAAAATTATTATTAAATCATACACAATAAAGTTGAGTATTAAAAATTAATCTATAAACAAATCTAATCTAAACAAAAACTTAAAAAATAATGGCAACAATTGAACTAATTTTACTAATTTGATACTTTGATTTAACTAAATAGCAATATTAGTTAGACGAAAATAAAAATTACTAATAATGTAGCGGAATAAATTCATTTTTGATGTTACTTATGAAGTTTGAAAGACGAGACAGGTAGCTTGGAATCGATTTTAAATGTTTGAATGCCACAGACAATAGAGGGCTTGTATACAAGGGAAGTGTAACCAACTTGACAAAATAAAATTGACACTAATGACATAAGAAATCGGGTCACATAAGGAGGCTGTTTTTTAGTTTTCCTATCTACTTTCATGCCAATTGCATACCTTGTTGTACCCGTAACATGAAAAAGACTTTTTAGTTTAGGGTATTTTACATTTAAAGGTTGATGGTAGAACACAGGCGTAACCATAGATGAGCATAACGTAACTACTATTGTATGTATAAATAAAACCAAATGAAAAAAATGTTTCAAGAAAGCGGGAGAAACACACATAGACTATTAACAACAAAAAATAAAATGCAATGCTACGCTTATGTTTTGACATTATCGACAGCTGAAATTGACAAATTTTTTCAACCTTTAAATGTAAAATACCCTAACATAAAGTCTTTTACGTTACGGGTACAACATGGTATCTAAACGGCATAAAAGTAGACACGAAAAACCAAAAATTTAACAAAAAACAGCCTCTTTATGTGACCCGATTTCTCATGTCATTAGTGTCAAAAAAAAAATTGTCAAGTTGGTTGCACTTCCCTTGTATAGGAGTCCTCTATTGAAAAATAATATAACAATGTACAAAGAGTATCCCAAAATTTAGAAAAAATGTAACGCCAATTTTACTTTATGCCCACGTAAAGTATATAGGAAGTTATGAACGAGAAAATAAATTTACACAAACTTTAAAAGTTTTAAAATGACACTTGATTAAAATTTTATATTAAATGGCGCTGTCAAATTATTAATTTAAATCCAAAGTGTTAAAAATCGTTGAAATCCGCTAAAGAAAATAACATTAGACTCAACTCAACGGGCGTTTTTTAACGTAAAAAATAAATATATTCCGGGTTCTACAGCGATTAATTAGGAACTGATTATTTTTAATTTTATCTTGATTGAAACTTTCACAAATTAGGTCATTAAAAAACACTCTAAATATTTCCGATATTTCCATACATTTTTCCATTTGGATCAAACTAAATTTTAATTATATGTACAATAAACTTTTTTTTTACCATTTACTTATCAAACCGATTTTTTATCATTTCAGAAGATCAAACTTGATTACAGAAATAAAAAAGTTGATTTGGTAAGTGGTAAAACTTTGTATTAACAAAAGTTCAAGAGACTAAACGAAAACTGTACACATATTCCAAGGACTAGAAATATTTAGAGTATTATGGCTGGTTCAACCCGCAAAAGTATTATTTCAACTTCTAATCAAACAAACCCTGTATTTTCCAGATTAATTACATGTAACAATTAATGAATAATTCTAAATAAAGTTAAAATTTCCTGTGTAACCAACCATGATATATTCAAACAGTGTATATTCAAAAATCTGTATAGTGACTCAAAACCTTATACTTTAACATTTGAAATGAGGTTAAACAGATCTCTATGCCCATGCAATGATTGTTATTTAAATGCATAACTCATTTCAAATCTTAAGGTTCACACAGTTTTATACAATTGTAGTAACTACTTTTTTATTTGAATGTATGTCCACATGCTAAAATTGAATTCACTTCAGTCAAGTGAAAAAAGAAATTAACTATAGAAAATTATTTATTTTTAACTTTAATTGAATTATTCTCTGAAAATCATGTTAAATTCTAAGCAAAAATTTTGTTGAACCCTTTGATGTTCCAATGAACGGTACGGATTTTGTAATGAGTCCAACAATTACAGAATCATAAAAATGTATCTGTTTATAAGTAATCATCAAATCATAATTGCACTACGCTGGTACACATTACTATAAACTGTTTCTCAAAAATAATTCTTTTAATCTATAGGAAGACAATTAATTGATTCTCTAATCTGAGTTATTAATTTGATTTTACATTATTTTGTGTTTTTCTCTTTTCATTATTTCCTTCCTTTGCAACTCAGGAGGACTGAATCAACAGAACATCTGAAAAAGAACGGTTTTATATTCTGATATTTCATTTAACGAATATACTACATACCTATTCAAATATGTCCTAAACTACATACAACTAGTTTTTTACTGTTTATATAATACCACCAATGTACCACTCAAAACACTTGCCAAAAATCTGTGCTAAGAGTGATCATCAAAAATACATAAAGAATACAAAAAAAATTTGATGGGAAAATAATCTAAATATAGGATTATTAAACATGAAATTTAAGAACTCGTTTACATGGCTTTCATATCCTTGCCTCATATGGGGACTGTTGAATAAGTCTGGAGAAAATCCAATATAATTTTAAGGATCAAACAAACCTTAAAGAATAATGCTCTTATTTTCAGGAAAACAAACATTTTCAAATAATGGAGAAAATCTAATTCCGAATCACGATAAAAATTATTACGGAATCCAAAGCAAAGCTGAATTAACATTAAAAGATTTTCGCCCGTTCCATTAGATTGGTTAAGAAGTGGTTCAGTAAATTAACAGGTGAGCAAAAGTTATTTCTTAGTGCCTTAGGCAAAATATTGAAATTATATAGGGTAGAGACAAAGTCTGGCAACAAGGTATGAATGAATGTATAATTCTGAAATTGTCGGGTGATGATTGGGATGGTATTCTGTATTTTTTAGAGGACATGTCAAATTTATGTGACGTCAGCGTTTATCGTACCGCCGCCTTCTTGATTTTTTTTAAATGACAATTTTTTTCACTTTTCAAGAATACTAAAAAAGCACAATACTAATGTAATATAGTCCCAATTATTTTATTTTATTTATTTACGGAAAATCTCCTTTTACAAAATAATTATTATCAGTAGATATTTTAAACCTAACCTAAAGTATCACACAAAAAAGAAGAAAAAAAAACTTAGAGCTAAAGCTAACTCGATAAGTACTCCCTCAGCTGATTTTTAAACCTAAACCGACTAACTCCCAAAAGATCAGCGTGTCTGTATTTCATTTCCTTGCCTTTGAAATCTGGTTAGAGGACTGTTGAGTCCGTAGTTCGTATGATGGAAGCTAATTGAAAATAATGGATGATTCTCTCTAATATTTATGTTGTTTAATCACCCTAAAATACCTGTTGCCACACTTTTTCGATACCCTGTATGTATAGGATTAGAAAAAAACCACAATAATGTAATACAGTCCCATTCATCATCCTACAATTTCATAATTGTATATTCATTCGTTTAAAAGAAAATTCCTCGTTGTGAGACTGTATGCTACCCTGTATACTTTTTTATTTCCTTTTTAATGACCGCTTTATTTAACATTTTCCGAAATAAGCGCTTAGAAAACAGTTTAAAATATAAAAAACAATCCAAAAATTAACAATAGCATTGAAAATCTACCAATTTAAATTGTATATAAATGATCACCACATTAAAAAACGCACATCGAAATAAATATGAAAACAAAAAATATATTTTCAATTTAAGAAATATTCATTCTATAAAAACTACAAAAAAATTAAATAAAAAAAATGACTTACCACTTCCGCTTAAAGCGGATTCCTCCTTATTGTAACCGTATACTGTGTTCTCACTGTAGAATGGCATTGGCATGTACTCCAGTGGATTGTAAGTACCACTATATGGCATGTAGTTGGGCACATTCGGTAACGGGCCCACGCTATCCGTATCGCCCTGTATTTTGAGGTTCGTCATCGCCGAACAGAGGTCGCCGAAGATGTAGTAGCACTGCAACAAACAGATAAACTCATGATGGGTAATTGCTTCTTTGTAGGCTATATTAGTGTGATGTAATTTGTGTTCCAATAATAGTTGAATTTTAACAAAAACAAAGCATTCTGTCAATGAAATGAACATAAATGTTTTTAGTTTTGTTTGCAGATCGCGTAAAAGTAGTTTAAAAGGTATGTAACTAAATTATTTTTAATATTCAATGAATAAATACATTAAAAAATTATTGAAATAAAATGTTAATGAATATAGACCGGGAGCCGAGAGGGTTTTTGCATGTACCATAGACCTCACGTAGAGGCTTTGGGGGTTGATGGACAATTTTCGGTATGGCATCCCTAAAGTGTAGCTTTTAGGGGGGGTGAATTTTCAAACGTGTAATTAATATCCATGCCCCTGGATCATAGGCCCCACTTTGGTTCTTGTTTTATGTCGTTAAGGAGGTTGCCAAAGTCTGTGAACTCAATATGCCATACCAATATGGCGTCACTTAAGGCCCGCCATACTTACCGAAACGTGTAATTTTTCCACTGTGGACATGGATCATGGGCCGCATGCTGTTGTTTCGTGATCTTTGTTAAAAATGAACTGTAAAACAAAGATTTCAAAACGCCATCATCTGTGGCATCGCCAAATGGCCGCCATAATAGGACAAATATGTAATTTTTAGCAATGAACATGTATAATAGCCCCCACCATGGAAATGTATCTCCTTTGTTAATTTTGATGTCCTGAACAAAGTTCTAATAGCACCATACCGATGGGATGTCGCCAACGTCAGATATTGGCTTCCAAAGGTGTTACATTTGTATAGGTTAAGTGTATTAAAAGATCCCGCATTTTTATGTGTATTTTGAAGGATAAAGCACGAATATATCACTGCCATACCGATGCGATGTCTCTAACGTCAGATATTGGCTTCCAAAGTTGTCACATTTTCATAGGTTAAGTGTATTAAAGGCCCCACTGCCATTTTTATGTGTATTTTGAAGTATAAAGCACGAATATTTCACAGCCATATCCATGGCATGTCGCTAACGTGCACAATTAATGGTACAATGCGAAAAAAATATGCCGTTCTTTGGCAGGTCTTCATACAATGACCGGATGCGATTATATCCCAGCTTTATACCGCAAAGGAAAGAAAAAGCCGTTGCAAATTGTTTTGTAGAATGAGGAATTCCAAGATGATTTTATTAACAACGTGAAGAAAGCTTTTCCGTGATTGAACAATTTGTGTGCAGGTTTATTTTTATTTCTCTAGTATATAGAATAACCAACAAGTCATACATCGATTCGTACAAAGTCAGATTGGCTCTATTTTTAAAATCGTACAGCATGAAGAGTGATAAACAATCATTCAACAAGACATTATGAAACTTTGATGCCTCGACTATTCTAGCATGCAAAGCTGAGTTACATCAACAACTATTGCGAGTATTTTACGTTGCCGAGATTTGGTATAACGCCCATTTGAAAGTTTCAACAGTGCACGAAAATGCTTCCCATCATTGTTGGGATTTGTCTGACGATGGCTATACTTTCAAGTGGTTTGATAATGAAGCTATGCCAAACACCATAAATGTAATAGTTCTGCAAAATATTGAGACTGAGGAGCGTAACCCAGAAGAACAGGAAACGATACAAACCATCGAGCAAGGTTAATGTAACGTTTGTTTAATTTATTTATAGTTTTTTTTATTTAAAACAACAATTTATTTATAACATACTAATTAATTTATATAATATTTAGACACTATTATAACCCACAATTTTAATTTATTTATTACAATATGTCTTTACTGTCTAACACTTAAATTGAATCTTCCCGTCCGTCGACAAACTCGCGCTATTTATATAAAGAAAGCTCTAGAACACTCTAGGCGACCCAGAAAGATCTGGAACTGCCTCTATGACTCATACGCCACAAAGGGGTCACTCCGGCAGCTTCTCAAAGCGGTGCGTTGGTCTCTATATGGCCAGCGCTAGACTTTATACCGCGGGCAAGGAGTAAACAAGGAACAGAGACAGCTTCGCGTCACATTAATATAAAATAAAATAGCATTATTAAGTCTTTTGCTCAGATTTTTTCCTTTTCTTCTACCACACAATGAAAATATGTCAAAGTCTCTCTACAAATTTTCAAGATGTTTTGTGCCTCTCACATATTTAAACCATGCAAATAAAATACTAATTATTGCAAATTCGACTCACCTGCTCAGAAAACGTAATCTTGTTAACAGTATGCCGGATAAACCCCGCTTTCAACAAATGCGAAGCATATTTCCTAGCGTCTCTTCTCTCCTGGAACCCCTCCACGTGGGTCAGCAGCCAATCTATCATGTCGGTGCCGATAAACGCATTGGGGATAGTGATTTTAAGCCACATTCGGTCCCTAATCTCCAAACCGCTGTCGGGCCTCTGCATGGCCTGGACCACTTGGGACATTGGAGAGTTGACAGATATAGGTTCGTCCATGTCTGGAAATGTTTCATATTCTTGGTTTTTTCGGGGTCGGGTTGAGGGGGAAGGTGTATTAAAATGTGAAAGAAATGTTGTGTAAGAAAGAGATGGGCGGTTTTCCCAGATGTAAACGGAAAATTGCATTTACATTAACGGTTTTTTTTTTTACAAATTATGCATGGTTTTCGATGTATAAAAATTAATGATAAATGTATGTATTTACTTATTTAACGCCTCAGATCGCGATCAATCACAAGTTGGCATTTGACAGTTTTCTATAAATTCAAATAGTTGTAAGCTCACCTAGCAACATTAGGTTTGTTCCCACTGTGATCAGAAACAGGTCGCTGATACCAGGATTCTGTACAGTTGATAATTGTAGGTTCCCAGAAATATTTCTTACAGTTTTGAAATGTGTCGTACATTATTCCAACAAATGTCCCTGGTGTTCTGCTGACTATTGTAACATACCGACGTCACTATAAGGTTAATGGAGTATTGTTCAATATCATGCTTTAGCCGAGCTGTCATTGATCATGGTCCGAGACGTTAAGTTTATTATTTAACATGAATTAACACTCCTAACTCGCGATAAGACAAACAACCTTTCTAAAGGGATAACCGCCGATAAAAATGAGAAATTTATATATATTAAAAAAAAAAATGTTTTATATGTTTGTGACTAAGCTGATTGGATTCATACATAGAGAAGAGGTTCCCATATTTTAAGGCCCGACCCTTCTATTTTTTCCGAATTTGGTCCAGGACCTGCAGCATTACTGAACCAAATATTAAATTTGTCAACCTACTTTTGGGAACCACTACTTTAAGGTTTGTTCCCATATCAATAGTAGACAGTTTCTGACAGAATTCTGTTATTTTTAAGAATAAATGAAAAAAAAAAAATAATAATAATTTAGCGTGAAACATTAAAAGCAATTTTTAAATTACATAAAAGTGTGATTTTTGAATAATTTAGAAAGAGAAAATTTTAATATAAATAAATTAACAGTCAAAAACTTAACAAATCATTGGGAACAAACATTTAGGCATATTAATAGTTTAATGAAATGAAAGAAAATAAACAACTAATCAAAGGGAGCATATATTATGACTTAAAATATATTTTAAGGTTTTTTAATTAATTATTGAACATTAGGGTGAGCCAAAATGATTAACCTATCGAATTTATGGTCTCAAAAGGGTCTATATGTTGAAAAAAAAAAAAAAAAAAAATTCTCCCATTGGGAAATTTTTTTAGCTCAATTTTAAAAGGCGTCGGTGGCCATTTGAAATTTCCCATTTAAATAACACACAAAAAAATTTTTGTCCATTAAAAATGCTATATTTTTTGAACCGTTTGAGATAGAAACTTTATCCAGGCATATTCTTGTAGGGCATGAAATTCTCTAAAAAAATACTCCGGAGTTGATTGTTTTGCCTTCAAAATTCATATACTTACATGCTATGAAAGTTGATGAAAACAGACATGTTTAGTAAACCCCCGAATTATAGATACTATAATCGTAGTCAAGTATTCAATAATGCTTAATCATGGCTATATTATTCGGTTAAATTAACCAGGTGCTTTTATAATCGTGTGTTTAATCAGAGACAGAAAATAAAGGCCCTAAGTAGATGTGATGAAAAACAGACATGTTTATTAAACATGTTGTTTTTCATCAACTTTCATAAGTATATAAATTTTGGAGGCAAAAAATCAACTCTGGAGTATTTTTTTAGAGAATTTCATTAGCTACAAGAATATTCCTGGATAAAGTTTCTATCTCAAAAGGCTCAAAAGTTATAGCATTTTTAAATGGACAAAAATTATTTTGCATGTTATTTAAATGGGAAATTTCAAATGGCCACCGACATCTTTTAAAATTAGTCTAAAAAATTTTTCCCAATGGGACAATTTTTTGTTCAACATATAAACCCTTTTGAGACCATAAATTCGATAGGTTAGTCATTTTGGCTCACCCTATTGAACATTATATTTAACAGAAATAAATCTATTAATCTAAAAATGATATATTATGACTATATAAACTACCAATTCATAAAAAACTAAAATAACTTGCAACAAAAAAAGCGACTGCAATGAGTGCATACATACCAGGACCAAGAAGACACTCACGTTCATTGGCCGGTATTGTACTCGCAATAGATGAGCTAGATACTGTTGAACTGCTGGGAGGTCGTGCCACGGGGTCCCCTCTCACCGCCGCAGTGTGTGCTACCCACGCACCTATAACGGAAAAATAAAGAACATGGATCATAATAGTGCAAACATTAACATTTGTACATCTCTCTTGTATGGGTCAGGTGTGTATATTATGTCTGTGTTAACGTGAAACATTTGTTCTTACCAGGATCAATGGGCCTAACTGGTTCTGTTCTTGGTATCGTAAAGTATCCCTTTGGATTGGGATCCCAACATTTGGCAACTACTAATTTTATGGGTCTAAAATTAACAAATTCGGGGTATAAAAACATTAATATGTAAACACACGGACTATGTAATCCAGTTAAAACTTACCCCGGTTTTTGTACAACTTCTCGTAATACTTTAACAGCCTCGTCATTTGACATATTTTCAAAATTAACATCGTTCACTTGTAATATCATATCACCCGGCTCTATCCTGCCGTCTAACGCTACCGCACCCCTAAAAAAACGACTATATTATCACGAAGAATACTTTTTAAGTGAGTAATTTACCCTTTCATTATCGACCCGACATATATACCTCCGTCTCCACCCTTATTGCTCTGTCCCACAATAGAAATACCTAAAAAGTTCACAGTATCCATGTTCAAAGTAACTGTAATTATATTTAAAGACATGGTGGAATCTGTAATGCTTGAATACGAACTCGTTCTCGACATTGCCTAAAATTATATTTTTATTAAAATAAAAAAAATTTATAATCCAATCATAGAATTACCTGCAATCTTTGTTTCCGTCGTCGTTGCGGCCTTTTTCTGCCGGCGACATGCAGTCGACTCACACTCGAACATTCTGACAATGCTGTATGCCTTCCAGTGGTCTCTGATTGAAAACTGGTCGTTTCTAAATCAGAGCTAACTATAGATGCAGTCTCATATACTCTACAAGGAAAACAACAAAATAAGACATCAAAAAATAGCTAGTAATGCTTTTTCAACAATTAAATGTTTTAAATTTTAAATCAAAGTTTTTTAAGTTAAGCGCCTATCACAATAAGATAATTATATTGTCACACTCTCCTCACTCAAAAATCTTTATTAAATTAAAAAAATGCATATAGGAATATAAAACAGTAATTTTCAGAAATATAAAACAGTAAGTGCCTATGTGAGTGAACACTTGTATTGCACCTCCAAAATGACACTAGCACTGAAAAAAAGTACAGTTCCAAAAAATTCAAACTTTGGGCAAGAGCACCTGCCAGTGGAACAAAATTTTCATTATGCCTTGGTACTGAGCAATTTCAGTCCAATAATATCAGTCACAAAGCTAGCTAGCGGGGATATCGTAGTTGCCACATGTTCGCTGTCTAATACAAAACATTAAGTACTGTATTTTTGGCAATGTATATACCAGGAATCTATGACAAACTTCTCTATTAATTTTAGAAAAATATAGTAGCCCATTGGAAATACTCTGACAAAAGTTACGTAATTTTATATAGACTTGTTGTTAAAAGCATATATACAAAGGTTGTCAAAGTAGAGCGATATAATATTACAAATTTAATATCTTCTGTATACAACAAGTTAGTGTGATAGTGTTTATTTTTGCTATAAATGATTTTTAAAATATATTTTTGTGTAACATTTAGCTTTTATAAAGAGTTCTTATACACTGCACCCCATACTAGAATACTGTAACGAAATAATGATTCAGCTAGATTTGTAAACTAACAATAACAAGGTTTTTGGCAAAATTTCAGGTAATTGATAGAATTTATAAATGAATTTCCTTACTTTTTTTGTCATGTCAAATGGAAAATTCTGACAGGATGACACTCAATATCAATTACTTTTATTTTCTGTTGCTTTTAACAATAGTTTTTCTCGGTCAGTAATTAGCATTAGAAGTATTAATATCGTTATTTTATTTTGACCAGCTATTTTGTAATTTCTTCAATAAAAATATTTTGAAAAACAATCTGTTCTGACATTTCTCGCGAATGTCAAGTTTAAATTTTTTCATAAAAAATTTGTAATTATTTATGTGTGAAAAAATTACAGTTATCAGAACTACATCTATTATCATTTATAGTATATGGAGTGTTATCAGGACTATCTATAATTTCATAACCTAATTTGAGATTGAAGTACTTACCAAGAGTTGTATTTAATAAATTATATCACGAATATTTTAAACTATTTTCAACAATTTGCTTCAATACTTTTTAATGAGCCAACCTACTAGATCTTTATAACATTAATGGAATAAAGAATCAAACCAATAACGAAATTGAATAGGATAAAATAAGGAATATATTTGAAAAATTTGTTAGATTGTTAGAAAACAGAAATAAGGATTAACTAAAAACCACATAGCTTTGGGAAGCTAGAGTGCGGTAACTTTGTTGTGGAACAAAAAGTTGATTAATTTTTTGTTGTATAACACAATCCAAATATACCAAGTATGATTCAGTTATTAGTTGGGTAACGAGTCTTCAACAATATCCCTAATCCACATGATCTGGTAAAACAAGAAATTGAAAGAAAACTGCTGTTCTTAGTGACTCTTAAGACATCTCAAGTATCAGTTCTGTCAAATAGGTCAAATTATTTTAGGGATACTGCTGAAGTTATTAATGTTACTTTTAGCCAACTAATTACATCAATATCAATTTAGTCACATGAAGACTTTGTACATGATGTGTGATTATCGATTAGTAATCAACTTAAAGTACAAGATATTATTAAATTGTGAGTGATATAATTATTTAAGCAATAGCTTTACATAATTAGCTAAATTTCATAAATTATTTGAGTTGTCTTACCTGGGAAGATGTCCGTTTATACGAGATGAGTATTTGTGATGTCGTCTACCCTGTCTTGAGCTTATAATACTTTCTGTATCTGTACAGACTGATTCGGGAGCGGGCGGTGGTAACCTAGTTTCTGACTGGTGAGTAACACTGTCTGTACATTGAGAACCCCCGTCGGATTGATTTGAACCATCAGCTGACACCAACTAAGTAAAAAAAAATAGTTTTTCAGGTATTTTGTATATTTCTATTAATGTGATAGGTGTTGCTTAAAACAATTTAATAGCTCTCTGTTTATAAATATTTTCAGTTTCTCAAAGGATACCCATATTTTGTTATAAACTGTGAGTTATAATTGTTTATTAAAGGGGTCTATTCTGTAAAAATTTGGTTAAAATTAACACAAGGTTTTTTTTTAGTTTTACACCCTTCAGACCTCCCTTGCTACGCCCTAATCCGTCTGTAGTCTGGCAGCACTGCAGCCTGCGGCTTATTGTACCACCATTTGAAGGTCCTACTACTTTCCCATTCACACCCTCATTTACTCTCATTCATTCCACGTCGTCGATGGTTAAACGCTAGTTGGATAAATCCCATGGTGACACGGCTGGAACCTCCCAGCGGTCACGCATCCACGACGTGACCGGAGAGAGCACTGCTTAACTGTTGCGAGTAAGTGGATGCACACTAAGCTCGCGGACACAAGGTTATAAAAATAACCGGATGTTATTTTCAATGTATTCTGTAAGGCATATTTAGTTAAAATTATAACTTATGTCAGTTATAAATCTAGGTTAAATCCAAAGTTTTATCAGTATGGTATATTGTAGACGTTAAAATTATCTGTCAAAAATTTAATGAAAATGGCTGGATTACAATATACTGCTTTTATGAATCACTTAAAAGGGAAAGGTGCAGAAAGTAAGTTATTTTACCAAACTACATATATATTTGTTTTTAGAAATGAATCTCGTATATTTAGGCGTAATTTAAGGGATACATCGGATGTATTCCAATTGCCTGATTGTACATTTTTAAAACTATTCCGCCTAAATAAGGAAGCGGCCCATTGGCTGATTCAAGCAATAACACCACATATAAATGATGGAATAAGATTTTCAAGTATCCCTATTTATCAAAAAATATTGTGCACAATTTTTTTAGGACATGGATGTTACCAAATGAACACTGGTAAAACATGTCAATTTCCGATGAGTCAGCCACTGTTGTATTAAGTTACTGAAGTTATCAGTACCATTTTATTTAAGGTAGTTCACTTGTAAAACGGCCTTTCTTAAAAATTCAATAAAATTGAAATATGAGGTTAATGAAAGTGTCTTTTATGTACCTAAAAAAAATAAAAATTTTTGACCGTCTGTAAAACGAGATATTAACAATCAAAATGTGCATAATTAACACTCTTGAAGCCCTGTCATGTACACAATCATTGCATTTATTTCAAGATATCTCGAAAACGGTTCTTACCATATTTTTTAAAAACTAATATAATGTAAATCAAGTTATAAAATTTTCTAAAAAAACGCTGAATTTTTTTACCGTTTTGATAAAGAAATATAGATTTTTAAAATAAAAATGTTCTTAAAGCAGTCGACGCATAGTGGCGTATTGTGATTACAACTTGGCAACGTTGTAATCGATACACTCAACGCCCGCTAATTCAAATGTCTGTTAGATCAGTGCTTCTCAACCTTTTTATTGCCGCGGACAGGTCAAGTTTATCACTTTATCGAGGCCTTCTGGGAAGGGACGTTGTTTATACTTTAGGTTGATATGATTTAACAATTTAAATTTAATTGTATTTAAACATGTCTTCAAAATTAAATAAATATGCAAAAGATGAATATAATTTTATTTAAACATGCAGTTATACAAAAAAAATGAATATAAAGTAATTTAAAATTTTTACTTACTAGTATGAGGAAGTCATAAAAAAATACAAATAAAAGTAATGATTTTCTGTAGTATTGATGATATCGTAGGAACGTTCATGACACCAAGAAATTTATTTAAAGCAGTTTGACCAAACCCTGAATGGACAACACCTTTAAATAAATAAAATTATATTAATTATAAAAAAATTATAAACATAACAAATACTTATGTATTTTTTTTTTAAATTTACCTAGAACTGCTTTAGTGTTGACATCTGAATGCTTAACTTCACTTTTTGTTGCATGAACTTTGTCCGTAGGTACTATAGTTTCAATATTACATTCATTACATTTTCATTACATTTAACATTTAAAATTGAATAAAGACCCTTTCGTGTTTTATTTGTAATATTTTCAAGAGAAAGAACTCTTTCACACCAGCAACATTTTAAATGTTTTCCCAACTCTAGTAATTCCACGATGCCACCACTGCACAGGTTATTTTTCAAGCTTGGGGTTTCCTTTCTTAATTTTTTGCATTATTCATAGCCAAAATTGATTTTTTGCGTTTGTTGAGGACGTTCTGCTTAACAAATTTTCCTTTATCTCGCAATTAATTGATCCTGACAATGAAACATTTTGATATTTACATTTATTTCACTTTAAGAATACAGTTGACGTTTCACAATATATTTGCGACGTTGCCGGATGGATTTTACGCGATATAATCAGTTACAAAAATAACCTTTCTTTAGATTTAAGAATCTCGAACGGTTGGTATTCACTATAGGGCGATATTTTTGTGTACGACTGTCGCGAGTGAACTACCTTAATAGATGGGTGAAATAAACATAAACATCCAAGCATTTTTTGAGAAGTATGGATTCCCAGGCACAGTTGGAAGCATAGAATGCACTCACGTAGCGATAGTTTCACCACCCAATGCGCATCCTGCAGGTTCTCTTTATAAACGCAAGGGATATTATAGTATTAACGTGCAGTTAATTAACAAGTGCTGGATTAAAATTTTTAAATATAAATGCCAACTATCCAGGTTCCGTACATAATTCTGCTATATGGCAAATGTCTGCTGTCAACAATCATTTACGTCTACAAGGAAATTTATATTTTGATTTAGTAGATGAGGGGTATCCAGTAGTACCTTGCCTACTCACACAATACCCAGATAATATTGCTTCCAATAGTCCAGAGGGTAGATTTAATATTCAACTGAGAAGGGCTAGAAATATAGTAGAAAGGGTTAATGGAATTTTAAAAGGTTTCGATGTTTGCTAAAACATCAAACCTTAAATTACAATTCAGTTAAAGCCGGATAGATTATTAATTCTTGTGCTGTGCTTCACGACATTGCATTAATGTTGAGGTTTATTTGTTTTATAATGATTTTATGGAAAAAGTAATTTTATCGTATCTCATCCTGGTAAAAAAGTGGTCCAAAAATTATTCTAATTATAATTACAATCTGCACTTCTGTATCTGTAACGTGTGGAGGGTGCGTTACCCCCACGGCACTTGGGCCTCATTAGGCCCATTGTGCATCCTCCTAAAATGATAGGCACCTCCCCAGACAACAAACCAAATCCCAGAGATATCTACAGAATATCTTTTGTGGATATCCAATATATCCACAGGATATCAGAAATATTCCGTGGATCTAATATGGATATCCAAATGTCCGTCTATATCCAGAATATAGAAGATATCCTATGGATTATCCAGCAAAATATCTAATGGGTATCTTCCAGACAATAAAAGAAATCCCAGAGATATCCACAGAATATATTTTGTGGATATCCAATATGGATATCCAACCAAATGTCCGTCTATATCCCAGGATATAGAAGAATTCGGATATTCAGCAAAATATTTTATGGGTATCTTTAGTAGATGTTCATAAAAGTAACCAATGATTATTGAATAACGTTGAAAGAAAATAGCAGAGATAAAAAATATTTTCAACACTCTGCCTTTGATTTTACCCACTAAGGAGAAAGTCATCCTTATTAGGACTCTTCAGCAATAAATGGAAATTCTTGACTCCAGTCTCTACTGGCGTCTGATTGAGAAACAAATTTCGATCGAACTCAATTACGGCGGGTTAAGCATGAGTAGATGCGATAGTGGTATCACCATCTATACCTAGTAAGCAAAAGCAAAAATTACATCTAGTGGATATCCACGATGGTTTGCGTTCGCGCCTAGACTTTGATTATTTAGTGGATGTCCATGGGATATTGAATACACCTTAAAAAATTAATTTTAAATATCTGAACGGTACTATTAGCCACAGTGGCGAGCACAATGGCGTAATTTTTTAATAATTTGCTATATAATTACTATTATTTATGGACATTTGCATGTCTATAAATTACATCTCATGGATATAAAATAGATATCCACCATGGACTGGACATTCAGTGGATATTGGGATGTTCAGTAGATATCCAAAGGATTTGGTGTGCTGTCTGGGTCCTAGCTCATGAGCCAGCCTACATATTTAATGTAGTTGACAACGTCGCCAAGAGGTGCTTCTCTTATATCGGCCGGTGTTAGCTGATACTCGCCCAAACACAAATCTTCTAATAAATAAGAGCGTCAAGCAATCGTAAAGGATATGCTCGATGGTCTCATCTTCTTGTTCGCACCCTCTGTAGAGTGCGGATTCTGACAGCCCCATGATATGGATATGCTTCCGTATTTGACAATGACCAGTCAGAATACCTGTGACTAGGCGCAGATTCTGTCTAGTCATAGTCAAGTATTTGTTTGCTGCAGTGTTGTCAGGATAACTTAGGAGCTCCCTGGCAACTCTGCAGTTTCTTGTTTCATCCCATCTTTCCTTGAATTTCACAAGGGAATGTTCTTTAATTAGGTCTGTCTCTACCGATTTTGCCAGGCCAATAGAAGGGCCAGGTCCAAAAAGTAATAACTCTTAAAGTATATAATTTTATTTTATCTAAACTTGCATAAAATCTGCATGAATATCAATTTTATAATAGCATCGCACATACGTTAATAACAGAGATGGTACAAATATACTACATCATCTGAAGTAGATATATTATTGTTTTCCACCTGACTTGTTATGGTAACATTAGAACTTAAGATATTATGATGTTATTACTAATACATTTCCGCTAACAACTTACAAAATTTGCATCTTATCTTTAGATAAGATACTGGTTACTTCAGAAATAGCAAAGTGTTATTTACATTAATATTTTTAAGATACATTTTTAAAAGCTGCGAATATTTTTTAACTATTAAAATTCTATCAAAATATAAATACATAACAATTTTAGATTGTAAATAAATTTAATATTTAAATTTTTTAAAACCGTCTTAAAATTGATAAAAAATAAACAGCAATTTTTGAGTTACAATGTTCTTTGTGAGCGTCAAAATGATAATCGCAGGGAATGTGTTCCATCCATGTAGTCCAGAATAAATCCTCATTATTTTGTCGAGCTAGGACATATATATGGGGCCGAACGTTGTCCTTAAGCAGCATAACGTCTCATATTAGAATTTCCCGTATTTTTCCATGATATGAGTTTTGTTTGCTTCAAAATTTGGGAGCAGTACACGGCATTCACAGTACGACTTTACTAGAGAAAGTAGATATGCTTTTGAAACAAAATAAAAAATATACAGTTGCAATTGCCCTGGGAATTAATTTAGATAATAATTTGAAATTTAGAAACCATCTAGAATTGCTAAACAGAAAACTTTCTTCTGGATGTTTTGCAGTCAGAACTGTGGCAAAAGAACTAGGCTTTAAGGCAGCAAAAAGTGTGTATTACGCCCTAGTTGAGTCCCATTTGAGATATGGAATTGCATTTTGGGGAGGTTGCAGCCGCGAATTATTCAATACTGTTTTTTGTCTGCAAAAGAGAGCAATACGATTTTTATGTGGAATGAACAAGCTTGAGTCATGTCAGCCACATTTTATTAGACATGAAATTTTAACATTAACATCGTTGTTCATTCTTGAAACCACTTGTATTATACATAAAAATAAATCGAACTATGCCAATACTAACGCTCGGCTAACGCGACAAGTTGACAACCTGCGGTTGCCCATACCCAAATCTGAACTGGTAAGGGGCTCTTTCATTTATAATGGGATTAAAATGTACAATAAGTTGCCAAATGATATTAAATCGACGGAAACGGTCACAACATTTAAAATACTGCTTAGAGATATGTTGATGACAAAAGCATATTATGCTTTGACGGAATTTTACAATGACTCTTAAATCGTTGTGACTGTTTGAACGTACATGTTTTTGTATTTATATAATTTTATCGATGTTGTGTTACGTATTTGTATTTGTAATTAACCTCTAATTTTATATTTAACGTTTTTATACAATTTTTAAATTTTTATGCATGTAATTGTTAGTACTACATAATAATTATATTTATAAGTGTTTGTCTATAAGTTCTTGTAGCTTTGACAATAAACATATATTGATTGATTGAGCAGGCGGACAGAATTAATTCGCCCGGGCACTTACCATCGGGGTGGTAGAAGCCTATCAAATGGCTACTTCCCAAAAATAGAGCATCAAGAGACATCTCTGGGCAACGTATTTACCTGCACGATTTTGACCTGAGAGGTTGGCTATTCCTAGAGACCTTTCAGCGACAACCAGCAGGTTTTGACAAGTTAAGAGACAGGTCCTATGTGCCCGTGGAGGATGCACAGTGCTTTTAAGTGCTGTAGAGCAACCCACCTTACATATACAGATAAAAATAGTTAAAAGAACCTTTAGATTTGAAATCCTATTTGTTTAGACAGAAGGATTGGTTGTTCTGGCGATAAGAAAAAACATGTTGGTGAAGAGCATTCCAAAGATTAACTATGCTAGGATGAAGGAATAATCATCTCCTTTAGTAAGATTGGTGTAGTTAATCAGGCAACTAGTCCTTTGGAAATAGGAGGATATAAATCTTAGTTCAATCTTTCTATGGGTAATAATTAAAATTAATAGGCAAATGATACAGGGTAATGTTTTGAACTCTTAATAAATAATTTACATTTAGAACTACAATATTGACTTATTTTTGCTGAAATGTCTTTATGCAAATTTATATAGATATTCCTTGTTTCTGATGCTTAGAATCCAGAAAATAAAACCCAGTGGACTGTAATTAAAGGTTATCAATTTCAAGAAAGCAGAACAACTTAAGACTGAAAAATATACTTCCAATTGTTTTAAAAAGGATTGGAAATTATGGTGCAAGAACATTTTAGTGGATATTTGGAGGAAATAAAAATATTTACTAAGGACAATCAGCACTTTGAAGGCAAAATTCTTGTGAGAGTGCATGCCAGTTTGTGTTGTCTAAGTCGAAAAGGGAAATTGATGTAGGAAATAGTATTGGAAGTATATTTGTAGATTTAAATTGGGTATTTGACAACATTGATCGTTGAATCTAATTAAAAGATGAGTTATATTTATGTGGAGTGTGGGCACAGTCCTCAAATGCCCAGAACATTATTTAAAAAACAGATTCCAAACAACTAAAATAACAAATAAGAAATCAGAGAAAGTAGAAATCAACAAGAGAGTATACCTGGCCCTCTATTATGTATACTCTATATAAATTATATTAATAGAATAGATTTGATTAGATTAGAATTTGTTAAAAACTGGCTTAGGTATTAAAAAAATGAAGCTAACTCTCTCAAAATAAATTGTATAAAAAATGAAGCCAATTCTCTCAAAATAAAGTGTATAATTATTGGAGTAGGACACAATTGGACTATTTAAAGGAAATTACTTTGACATCAAAATTGATTCTGAACAATTAAGCAAAGAAGAATAACTGGGTGCTAAGGTAGATTCACAATTGAATTTATGACATCACTTTGATCATTTATGTAAAAATTAGATAAGAAAATAGGACATTAGGTAAAATATCATACATCAAGTTGCTCATGCGGTGTATGGTTTATGTTTATAATGCTATAATCTATTCTCAATTCACCTAATGTATGTCTTTATTAATTTATTATAATAAAGAGGTTATAAATAGGATCAAAATGTTGTAAAATACAGTAATGTAATTTTTATTGGGATGTAATAGGATAATAGGTATACTAGGATAAGAGGTATGTTACAAAAACTAAAGTTTCTTGATATAGAACAAATACCTAACACAGAAGGCACATTAATTTTTATTTATAAAATAAATTGACACCAGCATTTTTGTCAAATTTTTTAACATGGAGGACATATATATTATACAATTTAACAGCAGTAATTTCAAAGGCCTCTAGTTGTTAAAGGTCTATTATACAAAAATCTTCCCTTAATTGTAAAAGCTGCACCAAACATAACACTTTCAAAATATGGTTAAGAAAAATACATTAGTTTAATTTTGAATCATTACATACACATAAAATATATTCAATAAAATGTTATTTTGTTTTATTCAACTTTTCTCTTTTAACAGTCAGAATTTAATCAAATTCATTTACATTTTTAATAGGCTTGTTCCAAAGATAACAGAGATAAAACCCCTTATTGATAAAATATAATATTCATGATGCCAAGATTAATTCGACAATCGATACACTCTATTTGTAGGAACGGGGCGAGGCGACGAAAGGTGAGAAGTAAGAGAAGGGACAAAGAGAAGAATTTTATGCAGACACAACTTATTTTTATTAATGAATAAATGTGTAAGCCACAAAGCACGTATCTTCTAGAGACCCCACGCCAATGTTAAACTTTTAAACCAAATTAGCGCCACCTTGAGTTTGGAGCAGGAACTAAAATGACAATTGACAGATGGCGGTAAATTCAAATTGTAATTTTTAAGAGTAGGTAGTAGTTTTAAATGATTTCCACATAAATTATTTTATAAAATAGAGTATGGAACTAGTAAGTTCGAGAATTTTATTTTACAAAATAATTTAGGTCGATTATACCAAATTTGAGGAATTAATTTGTTATAAGAGGTCTGATGTGGAGAGTTGGTTTTGCATATTATTATTATTATTATTATTATTATTATTAAATAAATATAAGATATATCAATAAATAATAAAATAGAACATTCTTAATATGTTTATTAATAACTTGAAAAAATATTATTAGATAAAAGTAAATACAAATAATAATACATATATTTAACGAATACTTACTTGGAGCAAATCTTTAAAATACCTATCAATAATTTAAATGTGAAGTAGAGACTAGGATATTACATTTTATTAACACTAAAGTAATATATTTTATAAATGTCTTTATAACCGAGGACAAATGTAATATAGGTATTGTATTAAAAGGTGAATCCTTTTAACTATTCATTCAATGATAAATAGGTATTTTCCTTCCAAATACAGATGGTGGTATTACTCTCTTATGTGAAAAATGATTTCGGAATCCAGTCCAGTGATAAATTGATTATCAATTAGTTGTTGTACCCGTTTGTCTTTTTATGATACATGGTGAATCAATGAAGTTTTTCTCTAAGTTTTCAACGTTGCACCAAAATTATTGCAAAACACAGTAGGAAATAGAAAAGCAAAACATCACAATTTTGCAAATAACTATGACGAAATTATAAACAGAAACCAAAATCAAAGCCAACAAAAAATCACTAAAATCAGACGGAAAAATGAGACTACCCAAAAACATAAATAAATACACGTCATATATTTGGATTCTTTGGTTAAGTTTTTCTCCCATAAAGCTTAAAAATAGAGTAAGAAATCATAATTTCACCAGTAGCCCCATCTAGAGTTTGGAGCAAATAGCATAAAAAATGTCAGTTGTCAGTTTTGACCTTGGTCATTCACGTGGAAACTCTATGTGCTTTGTGGTGTAAGCCGCTGTGCGCTTATAATAAACAAAGTAAATATCCATGCTGTTGTAAGCCCTGTTGCCACTTCCAACCTAACATCACTAGGTTTTTGGAATGTATTGAAAATTATTACATCTAATTTAGTGAAATTACATCTAATTTAGTGAAATTACATCTAATTTAGTTAAATTTAATATAACGAATGATTCAAATTTTTTTGGGTTCAATTGCAATGAAATACCTAAGTTGAATTATTTTAGCTCTTTTAATATATGTAAATAATATTTGTTAGTAGTTACATCTCCTTGTTATCTCTAGTTTATTCCAACAGTTGGCATGTTGTACTGTCACGGGCTTATGCAGTAGATTAGAATTCGTCCAACAAACAATTGATTTTTCTTTTTTTGACTAAGTACACTAAGATAAAATGATTGTAATATATTTTTAAGATCTAAATATATGAAAATAAAAAATGAAAAGATACTCAGTGAAAAACGGAATTAAATGAAGATAGGAGTTTAAATTTTTTATTAATCCAGTATCTATGTATGTAAAATATAAGTAAAATGTGAATTTACTCAGAGCTCAGGGCTGCCAGATTCAGTACATTTGTACTGAATTCAGTACTTTTTCAATTTGTTCAGTACGTCAGTGTTACGAATAAAGTGAGGTATTTTATTAACAATTTGTCATTTTAATTCTGGCAGATCTACTCAGAGGTAATTGTGATTATGTTGTTCTCACAGCATGCTTGAAAGGTTTAAAGATCATCAACATTAATTAGGGTAATTCTGGATCCAAAGAAATTTTACTTCTGGTTTAGAGTACTTAGGTACCTTTTGTACAAAAAAAAATAAAATATTCAAATCCTATATTTTTGCAAAATATATTAAACAAATCTGTTTAGGACCATTTGAATTGTGTAGGTACTTAACTACTTAATAAACATTTTGCATTATTAATCAACAAAAATGATGTATATTTATATCCTTATATTTTTAGTTAAAGGCATAATTTTTAATTCAGATAAGCAATCTGAGGGGTCAGCATAAGATTGATTACTATTTACTTAAACTATAATCTTATAATTTGTTAAGATAACAGATTAAAAAAAATTGAAAATTCACTTACCCAACTCACTACTCTCCCATTAAAACATGGCAAATGGGCAGAATCGTCTATTATTTCCTCTTTCACCACACTAAAAGAAAGTTTCAATATGATTTTGGTCATCTAATTTATATTAATTTTTAATTTAATTATTTGTCTTCTATTCCATAAAAAAAATTAGGTGGCGATAAAATAGGCGTTTTAATATAGAAACTATTTAAAGAGTATAAATAAGGGCGAAAAATCATAAATTAAAGGTTCCTTGTTCGATGATTGAAATGTTTACTTCTAAGAAAAATAATGGCTACCACACATCAATAAGAACACTTTCTACTTGTGTTTTGGGTCAAAAAAGTAAATTTAATACTTTAAAATTATGATATAATTAACTATACACTTCAAAACATTAAAAATAATTTGAATAAAACTATCATCTTTACCCAAAATCATCGTCCATCGATTTAAAGAAAAATTTGTAGTTGGGTCTGTTAAGAACATTCTTAAAATCCACTAAAGTAACTTTATCAGGCGATATTGGTATTTTCACTAAATATGGGGTTTCTTCGTCATCTATGTGGTATATTACTTTTGTTTCTTCCATTTTTATGCACTAATTTTTAGAAAATTTTAATAATTTGACAGGAGCAAAACACTTCACCCAACATGGCGGACATAATTAACAAACTTCAATCATCCCCACCCAAATGTTTCCCAACCCCTACTCCCCCCACATTTCATTTTTAATTATTGTACATCAAAATCTTTAAATACATATTTAAAATTTGAAAATTCTATATTGAAAAAAAGCACAAAACTAGCAAAAAGAAATATTATGGAAAAACAATTTTACCATTTTGACATTTTTGAGAATTTTTATAGTTATCTGTAATAAGTTTGACATTATAGAAATTGATATTTTAGCCAGGTCGCAAACCGTTTAAAAAAGTGGTTGGACAAACGTCAAAAAGTAGGTCAATATTTTACATTTACCTTTCAATACGTGTGTTCATATGTTGAGATTTTTAAAAAAGATTTTTAGTAATTAGTAATTAATTTAATCATGTAAGTAAAGTCCCGTAATATTTCTTCAGAATTTTGTGACGATTTTAAAAGCATAACAGTAAGAAATTTGGAATATTCATTTTAAAAAATACACCCTATAGGATGGATTAAAAGTGAAATATGGCTGAAAAATTAGGCTTAGGAACCGAGATTAGGGAATTAAAGATTGGCCAGAGTTTCATTAATCCGAAATCTAAGGCGTTTCATACTATAAAATGTAAGTATATTGTGTACATTTTAAGTGACATCCTCATCCTCATGTTTTGTAGATGATTTCAAACCTGCATCTGTGGATACTAGTAAAAAGGCAACTGTTGAAGTACCAGGAGTGAATCAGGTCTCAGTTACAGTACCTCATTTAGGTAAGTACTATAGGATTAATTTTATAGATTCTGAGATATAATTAAAATACTTAAAATTTGGTAAGAAATGTCCCTTTTCATAACTGGATGAGAAGAGAGCATATTATTTAGTTTTGATATTGTAATTTGAAAATTTATGAAAAAAGAACAGTATATATCATCGTCGTGGAGTCAAAACCTCCTATCATCAAATTACCAGGTTTTCAGGAAACACTAAAAACTTTTTTCTGTAATTGTTAATTTTTTATGTAATAGAAAAAGGAAAGTCAAAAAGGTGCGAAATCGTTAAAGATTTACATTTTTAAAATGATTCTCTAAAAAAGAAAAATTACATTAAATTACACCAAAATATGAGTTACAAGGTTTTGACTCTACAATGAGGATATGTTGATTGTTACTTCTTAGTATCAGTATCTTTAGATTTTTTACAAAGGTCGAACATTTGTTGTTTAATAAGAACTAGAAAAATAGAATCTGGATGTTCTGGCATTCAACAATATTGACATTATCATTTTAAGAATTATTTATTAGATTTCGTATTTATATTCTATTTTTAAGGCCATTATTTTTATAGATGGTGCTGGAATACCCCAGACAGTGTTTAAGGGCTCACAGAAGCCCTACACTAAAGAATGTGTCCTTATAATTGATAGGGTAACAGGTGAAATTACATTAGAAAAATTAAGCTGCAATATACAAGTGAAAAAAACTAGGAGTGAATATAACAAACCGCATATGTCAAAGGGTAAGTACAAAGTGAAAAAGTGTAACTATTTCATCCCTTATCCATCACTCCTAAATGATGTTAGATTGAGCTATATAAAGTTAACACAACCTATGCACCTTATCTATGATGAGAAATTTGTATCCACTATTTGTGATTTTTGTATACTTATTGACTTGTTTTTTTTTTTTTTAATTAATAGTTGTGCCAGCTTAAACCCAAGATATCACAACTCTGTTATTTATCATGAGATTTCAATCAATACCATAATTTTGTGGATTTTCTTTGGTGTCAATAAACAATGAATTTGGTAATAGTAGTTTGTGCAACAAGACTGAATATGATGACCATATCGCACGAAGACGAAATTTGAGCATGACGCCGTAGGCAGAGTGCTCAATCGTCTGAGTGCTATGTGGATAATCCACTCGAGTTGTACAGTATATTTTTTTATAACCCACTAAAGAAAATTTACAAATGAAAAAAAAATATTTTAGGTTATTAAGACAAAATAACTAATTTTAAAATAATTTATGACTTAATAATTTTTAAAATTAAATAAACGAAAAAAAAATTAGTTTAAAAGTCCCCCACCGAGGCTCGAACTTGGGTTTCTCACCCGTCTACTGGCAGAAAAGTTTTTAATACTTGTAATTGAATTGACTTCATAGAGTTTTATTAAAATTAACAAATTATTTATAATTATAGCATAAATAAAAATAGAAATGCTATTATTTATCGCTTCTATACAAAAATAAGTCATTTTAATGTATATTTAAAATAACTAAAAAATATACTGACAATTAGTTTGACAGAATTGTCATTTATTTAAAATTTTAAAAATAATGGTAATGGGGTAACTAAAATATGGACTGTGATTGGTGGATTTCATTGGAAATCTTTTATTGGATATCATTTTATCACAGATTGTTTCTATAATTTGTAGGTATCATACCTGTTCTAATTCTAATCAATAGTGTAGCCCTCCATATTTAATCTCATTATTGGTGTCAGTCACTGAAAAGTAACATCAATACTATTTTTTCTCTTTTTTTTACAAAAATTTGATACTAGTTCATTTTTCATCTTATTTTGTTATTTAATAATCTTTCATATTTCTATAAAAATTGTTACACAATATAGTATGGAAATTTTTTAGTTATGCATATCCCTATATTGCAATGAATTAATTCGATAACAGCACTAGTGTGTTCTGAGAAGTTTGTTGATTAGGGTTATGAATCACGGCGTTTGTATGATTTGTTAAACCAAATGTTGCCATTTTAGTGTACTGTACCATCTAAAAATGTTCAATATAAAGATATATTAAAAAGATACGAGTTCCACTTTATTATACTGACAATTTATATTTTTCTACTCTCTTCTTTTAATGTGATGTTCCTTGTACAATTCCTTAACAGTTCAAATAGGAATTAAAAGACGAAGAATATAATTTTAGGAAATCAGATATAAATCATTGTTGAATATTATTTTCAGCTACTTTTAATATTATATGTTTATTTTTTTAAATTTGTATTTGTTGTGTACAAGTCTTAGAAATTAGAGTCCTATGCTAAATATCCCACTTCCCTTGAACATTGCATATTGTAAAATTTTAATGCAATTAAAGATATTTTATTATTATTTTGTATCTACAGTCTTGTTCACCTAGTGTGACAAATTGGCTATTAACTATCTTGCATAGTTAAACACTACCAATATACCATGTAAAAAATCAGAATAATAATTGCAAGAACTTTGCAACAATATAAATTATTACGCCGTTTGTTGATATTTAAAGAAATCAACAATTCAGATCAAGGTTGTAGACAGGTATTTACTATAAAAAATGTATTAATCATTCTAGAAAATCTCGATTGTGTCAAAAATTACATTTGATATTAGAGTTAACTTATTATTAATAATGTTAAAACATTTAAAAGTGAGTCATAGGAACACCTGCCAAACTATTATGTATCCATTGTTTGGCAACAATTCGTTTTAGATAATAATTTAAAACAAAGAAATACTTAGAATAAATTCAAAATTTTGGCACAAAAACAAAAAAAAAATAGCAATTTAATTCTCAAATACACCATTCCTAATATAATATATTATCCAGAGAGTTTGTCAATCGAAGTATCTGAGGAATACAGCTGTTAAAAGTACTATCAAGTATATAAAAAGAAATATAAAATATTTGTGATTGTTACGAGTAGGAACAAAAAGATAAATTTTCGAAAGAATTTCAGGACAATTATATTTCCAATGAACAATATTAAAAAGTAGGAGCAGGTCTCTTTATGTTTTTTTCTGGTTTCCAGATAGAGGATCTTTAAAACTGTTCCATTGTACTATGATCATAAAACATTTGTAATTTAAAGGCTATGTACCTAAGAAAATTGTTCTAAACACGATCGATTTTTAATTTTTACGTTAAATGATGTGGGGACCATATATAAGAGCAGTTACATCAGTGAAGTCACGGTCCATTCTTTTAGATTTACTTTTAACTGAAGAAACGTGGTGGTTAAAGCAAAGATTTGTTTTGAAAATAACTCCAAGATCTTTAATTTGTTTAAGGATCGATTCCACCGTTGTAAAAAACGAAGTTTAAAATGACATTTTACATTAACATTGTCATTTTAATCTCCGTTTAACGCAACGGTGGAATCGGCCCTAACACTATCTAAAAGTTGACCGTTGCTTATGTAGTCAAATATAGTGGATTGTTGAGAACATTGGAACCGAATAATGTGACATTTTCCCACATTTAAATCCATGCCGTTGTATTTACACTAATCGAATAAATGATTAATATCAGGCTCTAAATCAATAGCATTTCCAAAGTTGTTGACAAATTGGAAACATTTTAGGTCATCTGCAAAAAGTAAAAAATTACTGTGCCAAAAACAAAAGGTTTTACATTGTTGACAAATAAATTAAAAAGAAGGAGTCCCAGATGGGAACCTTGGGGAACTCCAGAAGTAACAGAGTAATGATGAAAATAGTGACGTTTTACTTTGACCATTTGAGTTCTATTAAGAAGATAGCTTTTAATCCATTGCAACAATATGCCACCTAAACCAAATTTACTTAATTTATGAATTAACAATTCATGCTTCACTCTATTAAAAGGCTTGGAAAAGTCGGTATATACCGCATCTACCCTTTGTATGGAGAAGAAAATTTTCTACTATTGCAAATTTCTTAAACTTTTTGTGAAAGCCATATTTTTCTACATATCTCTATTTTTTTAAGAGCAAACCAAACACCTCGAAAGTCTAATTCATTTTGAGCCTTTGTTTTTAGTCTGATTTTTGTGAAAATTTAAGAAAATACCCATAATAACAAAACTTAGTTTTTAAATGGGACGATTTCCCACCTTTTTTTCTTAAACGTCTCTAGGTGAGTTCGGGCTGCGCACTCCAGAGTGGAGTGGAATGAGTAGGCGTAAACGTGGTGCGCATATGGTTTTACTCCTTGTACTCTTAGAGTTCAATGTCAGTTTTTATTACCTAATCCTACTTATCAGTAGAGCTTGATTACTATCCGAAGAGTACATTACTTTACAATGCGCAGAAACCAAATTGAATTTATAGGCGGTAGGCGTGGTCACAGAGCTTCCAGTGTCTTATTTATAATACTGCAAAGTTGCATTTTATTATAAATAAGATGTTGGGAGGTCTGTGACCACGCCTACCGTCTATAAATTCAATCTGGTTTTTGCGCATTGTCATGTAATAGTGGCCAATACCAACTTTTTCATTTTAATTGCAACATATATATTTCAATTTTTGGATTTTTCAGAAAATTCTAGACAAATTTTATGTACTATGTCCTATACCTAATTGTGGGGGAGGCCACATGGCCCATAGTCCTAATTAAATCTAATACCTAATTGTTTCGGAAATATTAAAACCTAGCTGACTTAGGAAGACGAATAACGCTTGGGATTTGATCGGTCACTCATGAGATGTTGAGTAACGTTAGAAGATATTTTTATTTCAGATTAGGAAGTTGCCAAGAGGTTTGCGGCGAGCATTTTGAAAATTTCCTACATTGAGATGTGTTTTGTTACATTATCAAGAAATAAATAGTGTTACGTATTAGTTTTTGAGTGTGTTGTAACGAATTTCTGTAATCAAATAATTTCATTTTATTAATGTTATTTTTTGCAATAAATCGGAAAACATTTAATAATCCCGCCACATTTAGGTATAGGACAGTACATAAAATATGTCTAGAATTTTCTGAAGAATACAAAGATTGAAAAATATACAGGGTGTTGCATTTAAAATAATAAAGTTGGTATTGGCCACTGTTACATGACACACACAGTATAAAAAGTTTTTGTTAAAAAAAAGCGCAACTAAAAATACCAATCGACGTGTCCGAGCGTGTTTCCGAACGCGCCCCCATTTATTACCGATTTTATTCCATTTGGCTGTAACACAGTGTATAATTAGCATAATCCCAAAACTTTGAAAATATCAAAGGGCTACTTAACTTTAACTCGACAACAATTTGACTTTCGCGCCTTAAGTCAACTGAACTGAATTTGGTTTCCTATGCTAACTTTCTTTCAGAAGCCCTGGAGATGGAGTGTCAGGTAGATGCTCTATACACCGACTTTTCCAAGGTTTTTGATAGAGTTGGTAGTTCATAAACTAAGTAAATTTTAAGTTACTTACTGTTGCAATGGATTAATAACTATCTTCTTAAGAAAACACAAATAGTCAAATTAAAACGTCATTAGTCTCACGACTACTCTGTTACTTCTGGAGTTTTCCAAGATCTGGGACCCCTTTTTAATTTATTTGTAATCGATGTAATTTCCTGTTTTCGGCATAGTAATTTCTTTTAACAGATGATCTTGAACTTTTCCAAATTGTCAACAACTTTGAAAATACTATAGATTTAGATATGAATCGTTTATCCAATTGGTGCAGGTGGATTTAAATTTGAGAAAATGTCACATTCGGTACCATCGTTCTCAGAGGTCCAGTATATTTGACTACACAATCAATGGTCAAATTTTAAATAGTGTAAAACAAATGATAGATCTTGGCGGTATTTTTGCCACAACCCTTATTTAACTACCACATCTCTTCACTTATAGGTTTATAGGTACATATATGAAAATGGACAAAAGGACAACCCGCGACTTCACTGATTTAGCTGGTATTGATTTTTTTTATTGCACTTTAGTTAGGAGTCACCTTGATTATTGTATTGTTATTTTGTATGGTCCTCACATTATGTAACCTACAAATTAAAAATCGATCTTGTTCAGAACAATTTTCTTAGGTCATAGCCCATAAATTACAAATTTATTATCATTATACAACAGTGGAGCAGTTTTTAAAGATACCTTCTCTGGAGACCAGGGGCCTATTTCGTAAAACTACTTTGAAACTTGTCACTTTGCACTTTGCAAATCTGCTATTAGTTTTAATATTGCTAATGAAAGATATGATTGTCCTAAAATTCTACCGAAAATTAATCTTTTTGTTCCTACTCGTAATACTAGGCAATTTCAGAATTTTTTTGCTGCCACTGAATACTGAACTAATTCAATTATTGGTAACTATTTAAAAACATATGTTGGTAATCAGTTTTAAAATTTCTTAACCAATTGCATAAAGTAGAAGATTATGCCACTGATTACGAAAAGTTGATTATGACACCAGTTACGAAATGAAAATAACTAAAAATACCTCTTTTTGGTTGTTAACTCGAAAAAACGATACATCCATGATACATCGAAAAAACCCAAAAACGAAAAAAGTTAATGAATAGTGACATTTCACATTTGACATTACGTTTAACAACAAAAATGAAAGCTGTAAATTGCGTTTTATTTTGTAAATAACTCCGTTATTGAAAACTGCCCAGAAATGTTGAGGGTAAATTTTTGACGTACTCTTTTAAGGATAACGGAAAAAAAGTTTTTTTTTCAAATATTTCCCGCGGGTAATGTCAAAAATCAGATCGGCAACACTGCACATGTTCCTTATTTTTATTATTATTGAAAAAAAAAAACGTAAGACAATCAAATACAACAATTTTCTGAAATATTTGATGGAAGTACCTACAAAAGAATGATGGTGAATCATTTTTTAACCGACTTCAAAAAAGGAGGAGGTTCTTAATTCGTCGGTATATTTTTTTATGTATGTTCAGCGATAATTATTTAACACAGTGTCCGATTCCAATGATTCTTTTTTTGTTAGTAAGGGGGTAACTCAGAGGTGGTCCCATATAAATTTTGTTAAGATATGGTGATGGCATCTGTACCATTTTAAAGTCGTTTTTTAAAATTACTTTTAATACTTGTTAACCAAACACAATTTTATAAATAATCAAGTCAAAATTAGAAAAAAAATTGTATGTAACACGTTACGAAATGCCATTCCGTGAAGATTTACTCGTAACACAAAATAAGGCATTTTGTAACTAGTTACATAAAGCTATTAGTTGACTTGTATAATTATTTTACTATTAACTCTTTCGTAGATTTTTTAATTTTGTTTAACATGCATGTATATAACAATTGTCTTAATGACAATTGACAACAATATTTAGTATTTTTACAAAACTAATCAGAATATTAGGAAAATATTCCGGCTCCAACTCGTACCTTACCTTTTTCAATCTCATCTCAGATAATACAGATTATGCCAGATCCAACTCGACTCTGCCCATATTCCATGCCAGTTCTCTTTCATTCGCTGAAAATGTTGAGAATCATATCAAATAAGTGGATTGAATTTAAGAAATTTGTGGTGCGGTGTATGTTAACTTTTAAAATTAAATATTCGACCCAAAATTGCAATTATTACTAATGAATTTTTTATTACTTGCAGCTGATAGGTTAAATCAAAGCAATGACAGATCCGGTAGCGGTACATCATCGTCAAACTCCAAGAACAGTCTCCCGATGCGATCTCAAACGCCGCCCGGAGCGACGGGGGTCGGCCATCGTATTTCTAGCAAAACGAAAGTCGCCAGTGGCAGTCGCAGGGGGGCCGACAGGCAGATAACGCATTTGGTGCCAAAACATTCGCCTCTACACGCGAGTCCCAGTTACCCATCCCCGGGCCATCCTGTCAAAAGTCCCAAAAGGGAATTGCATAATAGCGTTAATGAGTAAGGTTTTTACAATGTATCTATATTGTTTGTTTAGCCTCCTATGTAGCTTACAATTGACTTGTGAAGCTCCAGAACTTTCTTCAGGTTAACGTTAAGTTTATACTGTCAAAAACAGAAAATTTACCTGGTATAAGTCCTTGTTAAACTATTTGTGACTAACTTAATCGCACCTAAGCTATTTTACTTGTGACATATATAATATCAAATATGCTTTACAGTGATAATAATGCAGACACATTCAATCACACTTAGATTTTCAACATATTCAACTACCTCAACAGATTGACATTTGTCACTAGAACATAAACATGCTCTTCCATGAACAAAAATTACTGGGGACACACCATGACATCATTTGATCTTTATAAAGTTCTTCTTTTTGGAATAAAGCCAATATTTAGTAAACACAATATATCTGGTTTAAGAACCAATGTTTCCATGTGAACTTTATTTCTCAGAATGAATAATTTCAGATCATGATAGGAAGAATGTGTACGCCTGAACGGACGTCATCTTCCCGGAATTATTAAAAAAAAAAGAAAATAATTAATGCTTTTTTATGTTCTTTAACAAAATAATAAATTTAATTGTAAAACTTGATTTTCTTTTTTTTGCAGACTTTTTAAAATCACTGGTTATTCTGCCCCACCCTTTGTAAGATTTGTCAAAATTGCAGTAATGCTTATTTTTAGTTCTATATATATAAGTTTTCACTGTTAGTAAAAAAAAATTGTATAACTTCTGTGTATGTAATTTTAATTCTACTGTATTTGTGTTGCAAATACAAATGCTTACATCTAGGTGCAACTAATTAAAAAATAAAATTTAAAAATAAATTATATCATAAAATTGTAATTCGTAGATTATATTAAACTCTAAACTATTAAACACTTTCCCAATGTGCCCTGTTGGGATATCAAAATGTTTCTTTTTCGTTTTATAGGTCACACAATCACAGCACTCTTGCCAGCCTTCCGATGATAGGCGTAGACGATTTTTCAGACTTAAGACCCCCTTCGAGGAATGCACACGTCGCTTCTAATTCCAGAGCACCACAGAATTTGAACAGTCAGCGACTGCCCACTGAAAAGCGACCCATGCCCACACCCCTGCCGTCCGTCAAGGTAAGTTGTTATTATTTAAAGTTCGTAATTTAGGATTCAATAAAATGGTTGAAAATAGATTATATGGTTAATTTTAATTTTTAAGTAATTATTACAAGCTAATTCACCAATACATATAAGAAAACGGATAGGAATAAAGGGTACAGGAATAAAAGGGACATTTTTTGTATTTTTACAGTAAAAGTGCTATTGTATACAAAATTCTATGGCCATTAATTTGGTCTACTCCAAAACTACATAAAAGGATCTTATCGTGTAATATTCCCACCAATAATAAAATTCATACACGTATAAAAAGGGCCGATTGCAAACTCAAACTAGCATGAAAGGGCCACACTGCCTGACAAATTCCACTAAAAGGTTCACATTGCGCGCAACCAGAGAAAGCAGGCGCCCATTGCCGATCATTATTCCTTAAGTCATGTAGTTATTCTTACGCGTCCATTGAAAGAGGTTAAGGTTTGTGAGGAAATATTAGTCGAAAAATTTAAAAACCTGCAAGACTTGAAGAAGTTTTGTTCGGCGGAAGCTGCGGAATACTTTGCCGATATTAAGTATAGATAGTCTCAGTTTTTTGTAGTTTATCTAAAAACTAAAGAAAATATAAAAGTCTTACACCCGTATGCATAGTCGATCGCCAGCGATTCGCCGGCGTATCACCAGCGATCCGCTGGCGAAAGTCCGAAAAGGTGGCGACTTGCTGGAGATTATCACCGGCATCTCTCGCATGTTATTTATGATTCATTTCTTAAAACTCAAAAAACAATGAACGAATATCAAATTTTTCCCCATAAAAGAACATGAAAACTAATTTTTCCTATAAAATAACATGAAAACTTGCGAGAGATGATATGCCGGTGACAATCTCCAGCAAGTCGCCAGAGATTCATCTCGGCTGGCGATCGACTATGCATACGGCTGTTAGTTATTAATTTTTTTTATTATTTTCAACGAAAACTAAAGCCTGTGCTAGCACTAATAATGATCTCCTTTTTCATACAAATTGAAAATTAGGATAAGAAGGTGCTCATTGCTGCAATGAACCCCTTCTTTTATTGAATATTTTGGATTTTCGATAGAAAAATGGTTGTATTATTTCCCAGACTGGTGCAGTATGCAAAATATTAAAATATCACATTCAGTACAAGTGTAGTTATAAATATAAAATTGAAATTAAATAGTATTCGAGTTTTTAAGCCAATAGACAGAAATTAATGAGCTAGTTCAGTGTGATGTCATTTTGGTTCCACTGACATTTAATTCTAACCAAACTTTTAACAAAAACATCAATAAATTTGACATATACGTTTTACCTGTTTTTATTTTATTTCAAAATATTGTTTACAGGTCATAAAAAATAGTTTAAAGGTATGTAATTGGTAACTAAACGATTGTATATTGGATACATGTTATCTACTTACTTTAGGAATATATTTATAAAAGTGAAAAAAAACGATATAATTTAGGTCTCCGAGCAATTACTAATAGAGGGAGCGTGGAAACGAGTTTGTAGGCGAATGTTGTGTTAGCAACATCTGTAGAGGAAGTGAGGAAGCGGGCACAAGGGGGAAGGTAAACATCCTTCTTGTTCAGTGGCGTATCATTTATCTATAAAAACACACATTGTCCAAACGTTTTAATTGTAAAAAAAAAAAACTAAAAATTTTGCTAATTTTACTATTTTTAAAATGAATACCGTCTTATGTGTGTCTAATGCAGGAAAAGAAACAAAATCACTGTAAAGGTCTAATTTTTTCAATTGAAGAATAAAACCTTAAAATCAATTTTATTATAAATACAGGAGCGACTAGTTTCGGCCTTACAGGAACATCTTCAGGCCTGTAATACAATAATCTTTAATTATTATAATAGGTTGGTCACTTACAAATAACATTAAATAGTATAAACCACATAAATGGATCCATATTGTAGCGTTACAGCATTATAGAATTAAAGCTGTGAAAATAAAAGAGCAGTGCAAACGTAACTAAAAATAAGAAAACTGAGTACGGAATCTACAAGAGAAGAGGTGAGAATGAGCAATTACGAATGCATTTAAATTGCTCGGGATAACAAATAAAGCTGATAATGTAGTGGTATAGTCCCCGTCAAAGGTCTGGATATGTTAAAGAGGACGGCGTTTTCTCTGTAAATCTGGAGAATGTAAGGATGGAGGGAAGACGAATCTTGCTGGCTCAGGTGTAGATGGCTAGAAAAAGGAGCGTGTAGATGAAAGCTCCAGTAAATATCGTCACTTTCTTCTAATTTTTATTCTCACTCACCGTTTCGGCTTTATCTTCGAAATTCATTTTTAAAAGGAAATAAAAGTAATCATTCATACAAGCATATAATAAAACAACATGAATTCATTATATTTAATCAGCTAATAAATGAAAAAAACATATATGTGAGATAAGATTAATATCAAAATCAATTTGAAAATACAACAGATAATAAAATGAAATTAATTAATACAAGTACAAACAGAAAGTTAATAACATACCTTCTAAAAGTAACACATTTTAGGTAGATAAATGTTAAAAGAGTTTATTCCTGAACATAACTAATCTAACTTCCCCTTTTTAATGTGTAGATGGCTAGAAAAAGGAGCGTGTAGATGAAAGCTCCAGTAAATATCGTCACTTTCTTCTAATTTTTATTCTCACTCACCGTTTCGGCTTTATCTTCGAAATTCATTTTTAAAAGGAAATAAAAGTAATCATTCATGCAAGCATATAATAAAACAACATGAATTCATTATATTTAATAAGCTAATAAATGAAAAAAACATATATGTGAGATAAGATTAATATCAAAATCAATTTGAAAATACAACAGATAATAAAATGAAATGAATTAATACAAGTACAAACAGAAAGTTAATAACATACCTTCTAAAAGTAACACATTTTAGGTAGATAAATGTTAAAAGAGTTTATTCCTGAACATAACTAATCTAACGTTTTTCCCCTTTTTAATATTATGAGGGTTTTTGTAGTTGAAATGAAAATTATAATTTATTTTGGTCCTAATAAAAATTTAAACATAGGTTATCAAAGAGTAAAATTCATAATAGAACTTCATAATCTTAAATCGGTATCAAAAATTATCATTGGTAAAACTTCAAACAATAATAAGATTCTTAAACAAATTTCTAGTTTTTGTTTTGCAAAAGACTTTTTTGCCTTCTTCGGTTGCCTCTGCCACTTTTCTTTTAGTAGTTTCGAAAAGAATTTTCCTATGGAAACCAGTAGAACCATCAATTGGTTGGTAAAATTTTGATATTTTGAGTCTGGTAAGTCTTATTAAACTTTCTTCTTAGGAAGCTATAACCTTATGGAGAATAAAAATTTAATGTTAGATCAAAAGCTCTTAATTGAGAATTATATTTGCAAATGCCGTTTTAATAATATTTTCAAAAGTTCTTGGAATCGTTGTGAACAGAAACCTGAAAAAAATATATAATTTTAAAAAAAAGTGTCAACAAAAAAATAGCTATGCCTTTTTCCTTAAACATTCTTTTTGAAAGAAACTTAAGTTTCTCTACTTTCTTACTGTTTTATTATTTTAGTAGCAGATGAATATAGTGTAGAAGTAGTGACAGGATTGATTATTATACTTTTTTCGTCGAAATTGCATTTTTATTTAATATTTTCCTTCCCTGAGATCTGTAATAAAAATGTTTATTAGCATAAAAAGTTGTTCAGGTGTTCACTTGTTGAATTCCTATCTTTTGGAACCATGTATTTCTTTCTCATGTCAAGAAAAGGAAACCTAAAAAAAATAACAATAAACTTTACAAAGATGTGATATTAAAATAATAATAAGTAATTAACCTTTACTATAATCATTATGAGACGGATGAAGACGAACTTAGCTGGAGTGTACTTGCTCTTAATTTTAATTTTTCGATAAGAAAATAAGAAAGTTTAATGGCAAATTAAAGGTGGTTGCCTAATGCACCGCCTCTGATAATTAGGTTGTGTCTGTACTTACTTATCTTGAAGAAGCATTTTCAACAGGCCTTTTACACATAAAGCATGTTTTCACCATATTATTAGAGATAATAAATCTTAAATATACATTTACAACCCTTACAACGTTATAAATAATAATATTTTTCGTAAAATACAAATAAGAAATTGACATGTGTCAGAAAGTGTCAGAACTGGCGCTCACAGAACACTTCTGGTGCTGTCAAACTTGGCAACGCTGATTAAATAAGCCAATTACAGAAGAGGTATTTTCCCCCTCGGGGGGAGTAGATGTTGCTAACAAAATTTAGCGCGGGGAAGGGGGGAAGACTCCCTCTAGTAGTAATTGCTCGGAGATTTAGGTAAACAAAACGAACAAAACGCACTCAAAAAATCTACTGTCACTTTAATTGTCAGTGGAACCATAATTACATCATTACTGAACTAGCGCATACTTAATTGTGTATTTTCTTAGAACTTAAAAAATGTCGATGAGCACCTTTTATTCATGTACCCTTCACAAGCATTAAATCGCCATACAATTGCCTTGCCGCGACATAGGTCAAAGATTTTTTAACTATATAATGTGGCTAAAATATACAATTCACTAAATATACATTAAAATCATATTTCAGTAAAATTATATTTAGTTGGTATCCAAGCAAATGTTAATTTTCTTGATTTAAATCTATTTAACAGTTCATCTGTTCCAATGGCCGAGACTTGTCTTACAGTTAAGATTAAGGTGATTATAACACTTCTTATAATTTTCGGACAAGGATATCTCAAAAAGTTATTCTCTAAAAAGAATTCAAATTTTAACAAAATAATATCTAGAATATGCATATATTTTATTGTATTAGTTCCTTCAGTTTCCGATAATAAAATGAAAGGGCTTTAATCTTTGAAATATCATAATAAAAATAAATGCATTTGAGCTCTTACTTCTTTATGATTTTTTAAAATTCTCCAAAATTAGTGGCTAAAACGCCTCGTTAAGTGTTATCTTCTGTTGTAAACTGGTGTAAATCGTTGCAAGAAACGAATGAGGACTAGGAGTGTAGGATATGATAGTTACAGGCGCGTTACACCAGAAGGCAGCACTTAACTAGGCGTTTTGGCCACTAATTTTGTCGAATTTTAAAAAATAATTAATACATTTCGGGAATATATTAAGAATAGTGCTGTTAGGGAATGCATTTATTTTCATTATGTTATTTCAAAATTTAAAGATCTAATTTTTTCTCGGAAAGTGAAAGGAATTAAAACTTTAAAATATATGCATATCTAGATAATATTACCTAATTTATTTTTCCAAAATGTTAATTTTTTAACAAAATTACTTTTTAAAATGTGCTTGTCCGAAAATTATAAAGGGTGCTCTATTCACCTTAACTGGGATACTAATAAACAGTTTGAAATTATATTAACTAACAGCTAAAGTATTTAACAGTGCACTGATAAACCCATCCTAAAATTGAACCGCCATTTTTTACTCTAGCGACCCTAGCGAATTTTTACTTATCACTTGATCAATTTTAGCAATTTTTTTGAAGAGTTTAAACATCTCATACTTACACCACTGCGTCATTGTGGGTGTGTTAAGTGAGCAGTCGGATCGATCAAAAACTTCTAACCATAGAGAAGACTGACCAACATGACCACTCATGACTAATCAGCTGATCAGTCCATGTCAGTCAGAACGATCGATAAATTTTGTCCGATTCTTGCAGTTAAAACTATCTATACTCTGTTTTTAAACTAAGAGGAGCGATTTGAATTTAAGTTGGCAATTCTGTAGACTTCTGATTGGTCAGATTACAGTCAGTTTCACACATTACTTTTTAGCATGAACATCAGCTAATAATTGATATTGTTGACAGTTCTGACATTTTATGATTTGATATCTCATCCATTACTTAGTTTTTTACTTTATTTCGTAAATAATAGTTCGTCAGTACCTAAGCAATTGTATTGAAAATCTACAATTATGGATCCTTCTACACTGAGTACTATTAAAGGTACCAATTCCTGAAAAGCCTTACAAGAAAGGGAAGACACCTTATTATTTTACATGCTGATTCTGAAGGTTTTGTAGAAAATGCATTATTGGTTTTTGAAGGTAAAAAGATGGGAGATTACCATGAAGAGATGAATTCCGAAGTATTTTAGAAAAAAATATTTTATTACTGATTTTTTAAAACTAAAAATTGATGAATTTCTAACCAAAATGATTAAAATGTAACTATTCAAGCAAATTTTATTTATTAGAATAGAATAAAACTATTTACAAAATTGTTATAACATTTAAAACACCATCTACTACTTTAGGGATAATCTTAATTTGGCACAATGAGTTAACATTACTTTCACAAAAAATATTTTAAAAATACTTAAAATTAATACATAGGTATGTATGAATAGTTCACTTTAAAAAATATATGTTGACATGTAGTGTTATGAAAATGTTAGTTCCAGTTTTCAAAACAAATTCTGACTCATAGGCCTGTAAACTTTTGAATGCCTTTATTTGCCCTCTAGCGCATTAACCATGGGTTAACACTAAATAAGCCATAATATCCACATTACTCATAGAAAAGATGCCAGTTACTGTGTGATCCACTGATTAACTTTTACTTTTTATACCTATAACAAATATATCCTTAAAAATGTAAACAGATCTTTATATTTTATACTAACCTGGCTACATCTGGATATTCCATTAACAATTTTCTTAAATATTTAATATCCATTTTAAAAAGATCATAGTTATTCTCAAAAAGTCGATTTCAAAAGCAAGAAAAAAGTATTTCTGACATCAATCAACAACCATATTGACTTTAATTTGACAGTGACATTTTGTTTTAGACACACATTTCAGATCACAATAATGTGAAATTTGCGACCGTTGTCTGGGACCAATTAAAAAATTACTTCTATGACATTTATTCGTTTCTTAACCGTTCATTGGCCGTTCACCGACTAAGGCCGACAAAGATAATTATTTCATAAATTTTGAACACGACTATATTTCGAAACTCGCTCTTAGTAACAAATCTAGTTACTTTTCCCTGTGTAAATGCGTCTTTTCAATTCGCTCCTCCTAGTTTAAAAACAGAGTATAGTGAATGGTCAGTTATTGTCATTTATGATTGTACTTGCACACACAAAAAAGAATCTGCCACTACTTAATATCAGTGAGTTGAGTATTTTAAGACTTAATAATAATATAATGTTAAACTTCAACGATGGCCTATATTTATATTATTTTTTAATCAAAAATATGGATAAACAATGTATTTATTAAAAACAAATTTTATGCACCAATCTGATTTTTTTTAAACATTATAAAGTCCATATATGGTAAAAACAGGTACCTGTGGTTGTTCTCGTGCCGATTATAAATTTGAAAAATAGAACTAGTTTGGACTAAATTGTTCAGCTACCGGTCTGACCATGCCGGTAAACTTGACCGTTGTCTTAACGCAGCCTGTTTACCTTTAATAAAAAACAGATTGTGTCCGACATTCTTTTTATTTGACGACCTATCCGGTTTTGTTATTACATAATTAGGGACCATGTAAATTAATTCTATAATCTTATAAAACAGATTTTTTTTTTATTTACGAAACTCAAGCTGTCATATTTTTTGGTTACTTTTAGGTTGAACCAGGCATAGGAGAAATAACCGATACTTCCTCATCGAGTAGCGATAGCGATTCCGACTCGGACATAGACACCGTAGCCAATAAGAATGTAATACCACCGCCGGTGGGTAAAATGAATGGTTACAGTAATGGTAACACCAACTCAATGAAGCTCTTGCTCAATGACGATTTGTGCCTGTCTGAAAGCGGCTCTGATTCAGACTGATATCTTATTTAAAGGTTGGTTGAATAGATTTGTTCTCTCTCTCAATTAAGTTTATATTTGACTCTGGGGTATTTTGTTTCAGGTTTTTTTTTCGATGTTGTATCCTGTGTAATTTTGTGAATAAGACGATGTGGCAAAGTTTATATGGTAATGATATTTAGTATTTGTAATAAAATGATATATATGTACTATATTTCCAGAAGTATATACTGCAAATGAAAATTAGTTTTTTATTTTAATACCTGTAGTAGAAATACTTTACTAGTAATCTTGCTTTGGGTATATCCTTGGACTTGTCTTAAATCTACGAAATGGTAAATTAACTTTCAAACTACTTTTTTTGCTACTATCAATGTTAATACGCCACAATAATGTAATGTGGTTAATTTATTTTGTTTGCAAGTAGTAAAAAGTATAAAGGTTTGTAATTAAATTAGGTTTATTGTAATTATTATGCCTTTAGAATACACCCCTAAAAATAATATAAATAAAATGTAAGTTGATACCTCTTATTTTTAATTATTGTGTTACATAATGAACTATAACAAAGCATCAGAAATTTCAATCTTTATGTAGGAACATTCAATAATTGTGATTATTTTTATTAGAAAACATTGATTAATCCATTTATTTAGGCCTTTAGAAGAAAATTAGGATTGAAAAACCATTATTGATAAATATTCCCGCTTAAAATCACCCTATAAACTAACGACACGTTATAAAAGGTGCCAAATATACCCCGAAGGCGAATAGTTTTAAAACATTGTGTTTTCTTCTAGTAATGCGTAAATAGTTTCAGTGGTCTATATATTTTTTTCTAGTTATATTTGATATCGTGGACGTTTTTAAATTAGCTGAATCCTCGGCTGAATCTGTTTTCATCCAGGATTCATGTTCCATACAAAATATTCAAAAACAGAAATATAGACAGAATTGTATATATTAATTTTAGTTTCAAACTGACTTATATGAAGTTTCTGTCACTTGGTTTATTAGGGAATATAATGATGTTGCAAATATTTTAAATGCGTGTGGTACCACCTAAATAGAATCAAGGGGTTGATCTTTGTAACCAATTTTACTGCAGGTAAATATACTAATCCAAGGGGGAAACCACCAAAGTCAAAACGTACCCGTATTTCGGAAATCACCTAAAAAATGTTTATGTGATTTTGCTGAAAATCCACCTTAATTTTACACGATGTTCTTTTTTGGCCTGTTCCCTTGATCCACAAGATGCTGTGTTTACGTTCTTGAGCGACGAATTGATTTCGAAGGGATTTCGGCTATGATTTCGGAAAATTTTGTAGTGATTTCGGTGATTCAAGTGATAACGTACCAGTATTTCGGGAGTGGTTTACCCCTCGTAGTAATCATATCTAATTACGGACACATTTAAAATATATTTTGTTAATTTGTCTTTTAATTTATAAAAACTAATGGCATATCCCAGTAAAAAAATAATGGATTCAAATTTTTATTACAGGTAATTTATTATTTATTTAAAATACACATGGACAACTAGAAAAATTTTAAAATACAATATCAGTAAATTTTAATGGATACTACCCTTTTTATTTTGTTGCAACACCTCCTCAAGCATTTTCCAGAATTGTTAAAATAAAGAACAGACATATAATTATTTTTCTATTTCACTCCTTCTACAATACACATAGAGATGGGATTAATAGGAAAATAAAAGTAGACAGACATTTGGCAACAAAATTTAAATTCTCTGGATTTATTAATACAAGTCACGGGATAAGAAAACATAACATTTTCAACTTTAAAATTACTTCTTCGGCCTCCAGTGATATCTGAACGGCAAAATTTTAATGTTTAAAATTTACTCATTAAAATTGTTACTGTTGTCTATTGACTAATAAACGATTATTTAACCAATATTTACCAAATTCAAAAAACCATCTATTTAGTTCTATACACAACTTTGGTTCATTTTACATCATCACTGGTGGCACCACATAAAACAAATAATTTCAAATTATAAATAATAATTTTGAACATCTCTCGTAAATGTGACGCCGTAAGAATTTGTTATTGATATTTTTAAACAACCCTGGTATATTATGAGTGGCGATGATCTTTATTAAGGGTCGGTTTTTCAATGTCCAGTCAAAGTGGCTGTTACGTAGCCGACAGCTATATTTAGCTGGCAGTCAAAGTCCCTGTTACCGATGGAATATGGATGGAAGTGTTTTTCATCACGAATTTAACTGCTAGCTACGTAGTCTAATAGTTTTTATTTATTCTTAGACAGGTTGGCATTTCTGCTAATTTGTTAAATGGTTTTTATTGGATAATTTAAATTTTCCGTTTTACATATCGTGTCTTGTGTTGATCGTCACCGACCTTCACATAAAAATTGTTCTATTTTGCTTCCATTTTTCTTTAAGATCTTGTTATTTTCTGTTTTTGGGCAATTGGTGATTTAGAAAAAAGAGAAAATATCTAATTACGCGGAATCAGATAGAGCCATACTATTGAAATTTGGTTATCTTACAAAATGTAAAAAAAAAAACGGAAAATGCAATATCACGGAAACGAAATGAGAAGGTTGCAGAAAAATCTAAAATTTAATATTTCGGCATCAACTGCTATGGTTATTAGCCTCGTGTTCTGTGTAGGCTTTGTTACTGTTTCCCAGCGCCACTTTAGGAACAGCACTGTTAATTAGTACCCAACAGTGAATGGTAGGATTCCCCACTCGACCATTTACTGTTGGGTACAAATTAACAGTGTTGTTCCTAAAGTGGCGCTGGGAAACAGTTACAAAGTCTACACAGAACACGAGGCTAATAACCATAGCAGTTGATGCCGATGACACAAAAAACAAAAAAAAAATAAAATTCAGTTCATCGATATCGAAATAAATGGGCCGTTCCCTTACAACACACGGATTACAAGGTCATCATTGATTAATATTCAATAATTTATTTTTTGGCATCGTCGCTGTGAATATATTCAAAGAAACCCATTTTTCAGAAATAAAATTAATAAAAATATTAACCTCTAAATTTGACAAACAACGTCCTACGCATGTACAATAAATAGCTGGCGGCTATCTATACGAAATTACCACTTGCAAGTGTCGGTTACGGTTACAGTCAAAATAGCTGACGGCTATCGTATAACTGGAGGTCGAAAAACGTTTTGACAGTCAGTGGCTGACGGCTATCTCGGTAGCTGCCAGCTATCCTAAATAGCCGGAGATTGAAAAACCGGACCTAAGTAAGAGGCTAAAATAGTAAAAATAAGAGATTTTTAGTTTACGTTCATAGGACCTACAGATTTTTTAAACTACCGAATACCGAACAAATTTTCGTTTGATCCGCTCACATGCTAATTTGTTGTAAGCAAATGGCAAAGTATTTTTAAGTATAATATTCATTATTTTTAGACTGGTGTTTTCTAGTGAGAACGACCGTCTGGCATTTTATTTTCTGAAAAATTTTAATTGTATTGACCGTTATCCGCATAAAGTTAGAGGCCAATTGGGGATTTGCATCCACTTCTCTAAACACTAACTGCGCCAGTATTGCCGATTAGAAGAATTATTCGTTGGGTTGGGTCGGTCGTCATACAAATATGCAACATGGCAATGTGCCCTAATAAATTATAAATTCACTCAATTTAAAACACAGCTACAGCTCCTCAACACATTAGTACGGGTGTTGTCTCTGGTACGGGAGTACCTATATTTGTTGGTTAATAAACCGGCCATAGATAAATTATGAAACCGGCCCTAACAAATACGTATATTGGATCGTGCGTGGGCGACTTTTTCAGCATGTGTTCAGCATTTGGCAACACTGCTACTATGCTGCTATCTACTCAGTGTTGCCAGTCTAGTACAATTGTACTAGATCTAGTACATTCTCTGAGAATCTGGTACTCTAGTACACTCGACACAATATCTAGTACTTTTTTCAGCGTATGTTTCCATTTGAAGTGTAAGATATATTAGTCAAAAATTGCAAGAGAAATTAAAATAGTTGTTAAAAATTACTTCAGAGATAAAATAGTAGATATTTCTCGAGAGATAAAACATTGTTTAAAAATTGTACGAGAGATCAAATATTGTTCAAAAATGGCTTGAGAGGTAAAAAAGGGTGTTAAAAATTGATCAAAGTATAAAATAGTATTGGAAATTGCTTGAGAGATAAAATATTGTTCAAAAATTGCTATAGTGATAAAAATACTGTTAGAAATTTAATGAGAAATAAAAATATTTAATAATTTTTCAGAGATTAAATAGTATAATAAATTGTTAAAATGTGTTCAAAAATTGCTCGAGGTAAAATAGTATTACAAAATGTTAAACCCTTGTTCAAAAATTGCTCGAGGGATAAAATACTATTGAAAAATTGGTTGAGAAATAAAATATTGTTCAAAATTGACTCAAGAGAAATCTACTATTAGAAATTTCTCGAGAGATAAAACATTGTTTAAAAATTCCTCGAAAAATAAAATACTATTAAAAAATGCTCGAGAGATAAAATATTGTACAAACATTGCTCGAGATATAAAACATTGTCAAAAATTTATCGAGAGTTAAAATATTTTTATAAATTTGTCGAGAGTTAAAATATTGTGCAGTTTGCTAAAGAGATAAAAAAGTTGTTAGAAATTGCTCGAGAGATAGAATAATGTTAGAAATTTATCGAAAGATAAAATATTGTTTAAATATAGCTCAAGAGATACTAAAAGGTTTAAAAATTGTTCGAGAGATAAAATAGTATCATAAGTTATTAAAATCTTATTCAAATATTACTCGAGAAATAAAAAATACTGTTAAACATTTCTCGAGAGATAAAACATTGTTTAAAAATTGTTAGAAAGATAAAAAATGTTAATAAAAATTGCTCGAGAGATAAAATAGTGTTAAAAATTATTAAAATTTTGCTCAAAAATTGTACGAGCGATCAAATATGGTTCAAAAATAGCTTGAAAGGTAAAAAAATGCTGTTAAAAATTGCTAGAGTGAATAAATAGTGTTAAAAAAAATATTGTACAAACATTGCTAGAGAGATAAAAGAAGTTGTTAAAAATTGCTCAAGAGATAGAATACTGTTGGAAATTTATCGAGAGATAAAATATTTTTTAAAAATAGCTCAAGAGATAAAAAAATGTTTTTTAAAAACTGTTCAAGAGATAAAAATAATATCAAAAGGTATTAAAATCTTTTTCAAAAATTGCTCGAATGATTAAATAGTGTTAAACATTTTACAAAATATTTTGTACAAACATTGCTCGAGGGATAAAAAAAAGTTTTTAAAAATTGCTCGAGAGATAGAATACTGTTAGAAATTTATCGAGAGATAAAATATTGTTTCAAAATAGCTCAAGAGTTAAAAAAAGATTTAAAAACTGTTCGAGAGATAAAAGAGTAAAAATCTTATTCAAAAACTGCTCGATATAAAATAGTGTCAGAAATTTGTCGAGAGATAAAATATTGTTTAAAATTGTTGTGTTCGTGTTCTCTATAAACCTTTTTTTGGTCTTTAATGACCATACTTCATAATTAGAAAAATCTGGTAATTTTATAGAATTCTAGTACATTTTTATGAAATCTGGTACATTTTTTAGATAAATCTGGTACATTACAAAAATATATTCTGGCAACACTGTATCTACTTACTTGCAGTTTCCTTATGAAGACAACCAAAAAACAATAAACGAAACACTGGAGGCGAGTTCGGATAGTCAGGGGCTGGAGCGGGACAAATTTTAGGGTGCTTTTAAATGACATTTAAGCGTGTTAAACTGTCACTAATCGGACTAAACCGAATTATATTCGGCGCTTCGTCCGAATAGATTACTTTATAATAACTTAGTAGTACCGGTTTTCGGTGCTAGATGGCACAACGTTCAAAGATAAAAAAACTTCTTTATCGGTTAAGTATGCTTACCTACTTTACCGATCCCTTTCACACGTCATAACGTTTTTTGTGCCAAGATGGTATACACGTTCTTTTAGGAATAGAGAAGTTTTATCTCTAAAATTTTATAATTAGTTGTATTTAATAATATTTATTTTTAAGGTAAAATGGGAGAACATAAGAAGAGGAAAAGGTCGTCTTCTATTTCTCGCTCACCCTTGCATAGAAGGCCGCTAACTGCACTGGAAAATATGTTGATTAATAATGATATTGAGGTGAGGTAATACAACATAGTGTTGGGGCAAAAGTTCATTAATCACGGCAAAAGAAGTGTTCTGGCTAAAGTCCTTGAACCACAAAGCTGTACATCCCCAGTAAGTTGTTACATAATATATATCCGTCCGCGGCCCAACTAGTGGCCCGGCGTCCTCAAACTCAGTTCATAGTGTTGGGGCAAAAGTTCATTAATCACGGAAAAAGAAGTGTTCTGGCTAAAGTCCTTGAACCACAAAGCCGTACATCCCCAGTAAGTTGCTACATACTATATATCCGTCCGCGGCCCAACTTGTGGCCCGGCGTCCTCAAACTCAGTTCATAGTGTTGGGGCAAAAGTTCATTAATCACGGAAAAAGAAGTGTTCTGGCTAAAGTCCTTGAACCACAAAGCCGTACATCCCCAGTAAGTTGCTACATATTATATATCCGTCCGCGGCCCAACTTGTGGCCCGGCGTCCTCAAACTCAATTCGTAGTGTTGTGGCAAAAGTTCATCAACCACGGAAAAAGAGAGTTCTGGCTAAAGTCCTTGAACTACAAAGCCGCACTTCCTAGAGCTAGACACTGATACTAGCTCGTCTAGGAGACGACCTGGATATTGAAAACAAAAATGGTGTTTAATCCTTACATTGGAAAAAAGTTGTCTTTAATTTTAAAAGATTAGGCAAGGAAAAAATAAATATTTGTCCTCTATTAAAATCCCCAGAAATATATCAAAAATATTTAACTGACATATAAAGTCAATAAAATTAAGTCTGGGAGTGTCCAGTATTGGTAAGGTTATAAATATATTCTTGTCATCTAACAATGAGACATAAAAAATAGTCTGGGAAAACCCTTCGCAGATTTTTCTATAAAATATCAAATGATTCTTTGGTAACAGCTCTGCAAATAAAAATGAAATTGATAAATTCCTGTATTTACTTATATATAAACAGAAATTCTCCATTCAGTTAGGTATAATGTTTGATATACAATAATATATTTAATTAAAATTAATCAAAATAATAGTTAAAATACAAATAATGCAATACAATATGGTTCTAACCCTGGAAATTAATATAAAACCCAAAAGGTAATAGACAAATCAGTCGTGATGTATTTTTACAACACTACTTCTAAAAACAGTCCAGAAAAACCCAGCTTTCAATATTTCGGGAAACTGGAGGAGCCTATTTTGCACCAGGGGGAGGGGGAGGCAGAAAAACTGGACAGGGACCCCCTTCTCTGTTGCACAGAAAAAGGAAGATGAACTATTCTTGTCTGTGCTACCCTCAAAACAAATATTAAAGGTAGGTTTAAAAGCAGGGTAATTAAAATGTTATATCTGAATGGAAAAGCCTTAAACCAAATCCCTTAGATTGCCTGAATTGTTACAAAACTCCACATAAACTCCCCACATAGCAATTTTTCATCAAAGATTGTCATTAAAGACAAACCATTAATTGAAAATTTCTTATAGGACTTAAAGAGCAAGGGTGCATCAAAAAATTAGTTTATTGCGCCCCTTTTTTCCTAGTTAAAAAATGGAGTGGTAAAATTGATTTATTCTAACTATATTTTACCTGACCATTTCAAAATGGAAGATTAAAGAATCGTAAAATTATCACAAAATTCATTTATATGTAAGTACAGTTACTCTGTTGGCTATCTCGATGTGTACAGACTTAAAAGATGGCTATTAATTTCCAAATACCAATTCATAAATCTACAAAATGTTTAAGATATCTTTAATTAGTAAAATTATGAAAACATTTGCCTTTTTAAGAGAAATTGACATTTAGTTGTTCAGTTTACTTAGACGATGGTCTAATAATGGCGAATTCAGAATTATATGCTTTACAAACTAAAATTATAATAGGAAAATCTTGGATTCACAATGAACTTCAAAAAAGTACTTAGTTTAGTTCCTAGCAAACATTATAAATTTTTTAGGGTTAGCCTTCACTGTTGTAAATACTGAAAATCTTATGTCGATTGTACCTACTAGCCGAAGAAAAGAAAATGATTAGTTTCAAAGCAGTCACAAAATTAAATAATGAAAAATAAGGTTTTTTGCTCCTGTTATTGATCTCCTGGTATCTGCTATGCCAGCTGAAAAATATATAGTCGTTTATACATCAAGTCTTTAGAAAGAGAAAAAGTTTTAGCTCTAGGAGAAGAATACGATAACAATTATTAATAATATGAATATCATATTGTAATCATTTATAGTTTGTTGCATTCTATTATGCCCCAAAAATGTCTTGCTCAAAATTGTAATTTTGCAAATATATTCGTGAGGTGTGATAACCACTACCACTTGATATATATTTTTGTAAGTAAACAAAAAAGGACAGTAGGTATCTATAAATCATAAATATCTGGATGAAGTTATAATAATATTTATTTACCATAAAAAATACATTTTCTATTGACTTAATACAATAAATATATTATATTTGCTAAAGATTTGGAGCTGGTGTGAATCAAAAAATTACTGGATTCAAGCATAGTGTACTTATATGCGCATCTTTTCTACTTACATTTCATATACCTATATTTGTTCAGTAGAAAATAAAGCAGATAGGGGTCACGTGTCAGACTTCTTTGGAAACAATATGGGAGTTAGATAAGTCAGTATTTAATAAAATACGTAACAAGAAAAGATGGAACTCCTCTACTATACCTAGAAATATATTTGTATCCAACTAAAACCTATGCATTTCCTCCTTTTCCAATAGTCTTAAGTACTAAGAAAAATTATCATTAATAAGTCTTCAGGAATAATGATTGTCTCTTACTGACCAACACAACCCTGGTTTCTAACAGTAACATCTTTTGAGGTAATCGCACACCCACAGATCGGCGACCGATTGGAGAAACTATCCAACAAGGATTTAGTCTAAAAAATATACTCGAGGTAGGCCTAGGTGATACAATGCTAAACTCACTATCAAAAAATATTTTACAATACAGTTGCCCCCCTTAGGGCATGGCGGTCTGGCCTGGTGGAATTATTCTTGTAGAAAATAAGTAATAAATTTTGTACAAAACGCAGCTGGCTATACGAACAAGCTTTCGTTAGTGTAGTTAGTAATATATTTTACTAATACCTAAAAGCTAACATATTGAAGCCGATATAAATGTAAAATGCCACACAAAAAGGTATGTCTAAGTTAAGGCCTACAAAATCACGTTATAATTTTTCTTGAAATCTTTGAAAAGTGTTGGATTATTTGAATAATTTACCAGAACAGTTGTCACTGGAACAGTTAGTCCAAAAGACCACAATCTTAATTTCCCTGATAATAACTGGCTATGCAAACAAACTAATAAAATACAAAATATCGTAATCACAGGTTTGATCCAAATATTAATTCTAGTGCTCATAAAAACAAAACAGAAAGATTCTAAAACTTGTAAGATTTGTTGGAGTTGGTAATATCTCGTAGAAAATCTTCTAGGATCTGCATCGCTACTACTCAGCTAGAGCATCGTACATAAACGGTAGAGTACCTATATTAATTAATGAAAAGCTTAAATCAGGAAAACTAGGAATTTTTATTAATTGCCAGTTTACCACCATACTAAAAGTGAGAACCTAAAACATACATCAAATTGTTTTAAGAAAGACAAAGCAGCGACGCAGATAAATAGGTAGGTACTGCTAGATTTTCTGCCTTATTCCAGGAGACATTCTGTGGAAAGCTTTTATAAATTTTTACAACAGGCCTCTGGAAGAATCCAGATTTGCAGAAGCAATAATTAGGTATTAATTGTTTTACATTCTCATCATAGAATCTTAAAAAAGATACTTTTTCTGTTTACATAGTAGGTTAGATTGTTTATAAAATTTTTGCTTGTTTTTACCATAGGCTTAAAAACAATAGCTTTTGTTTTTCTAGGAAATATCAAAGAAGATACTGTATAACCTTGATACATTTCCTAAGCCTGAAACAATGTAACTTTAAACAGCCTACTAAGTTATTATAAAGTAATCTATTCGGACGAAGCGCCGAATATAATTACCCGATCAAACGAACTTGTGAAGTTCGATCGTAATTATATGAGGCGCTTCGTCCGAATAGATTACTTCCCATCCCATTTTTACCCAACCCATTTGTATTTGTTTCAGGTAGGTATACATCGAAAAACAAATTTTGAATTGCTTTAAACTTTATGACGTGTGAAAGGGATCGGTAAAGTAGGTAAGCATACTTAACCGATAAAGAAGTTTTTTTATCTTTGAACGTTGTGCCATCTAGCACCGAAAACCGGTACTACTAAGTTATTATAAAGTAATCTATTCGGACGAAGCGCCTCATATAATTACGATCGAACTTCACAAGTTCGTTTGATCGGGTAACGCTAAAAGGGTCGTTTGGAGTTAAAAGTGTTAAAGGAACTTGGCAGACCGAACGCAATGTGGGTAGATAGTGCAAACTAAAAACTAAGCCCATAAAGAAAAAAGAAGAAGAAGAAGACGTTTTATAAAAATTTCAATCTCTGAAAATAAACAACAAACCAAATGTAACAAGGGAAGAAATGAAAATTTAATATTATTCCTCTTGATAAATTATCCATTTAATTTTAATTATGTCAAAAAATATTTTATGCCTAAATGATTTTTCAAGTATATGTCGATTATGCTTAAAGAAAACGCATTCAGTAAATGTGTCTAATGATTTAAATCGTTTTATCAATTCTATTCTCAAAATTACAAATCTCGAAGTAAGTGGAAAACGTTTGCTTACATTTTGATTTTAAAATAAATTGTTTTAGATAATTGACAATAATTTTCTACCAAGACAAGTCTGTAAAACATGCCAGGATAATTTGGAGTTTATTAAAAACTTCATATACACTTGCAATGAAAATAATAAAATTGTAACACGCATATTAAAAGAAAATTTAGCAAATTGTACAAGTCTTATAGAAAATAAAAACGGTTATATCAACAAAGAAAAACAAACTAGCCGGATCAAACTTAAAATTGAATCAAAAAATGCCAGCTCAAATCTGGAATTCACTGGACAAACCGACATACATTGCACACAGTGTCAGACAAATTTTGCAGCCCAACCGGAGTTTGAGAGTCATATGAATGGTCAATATTGTATGTATAGTAGTGGAAGTAAATGCACAATTTGCAATTTCACAGCAACTTGCAAAGAAGCATTAAAACAACATGATAATGAAAACCACAAATTTGGCACTAAGTGGAAATGTAATCAGTGTGATAAAATGTATGCAAAAAAATACAACTTACAGTTACATATAAAACAAACACATGATGGAAAAAAGCCTTTTCAGTGTACAAATTGTAATATGGATTTTGTTACTCAGAGTACTTTGAATAGGCATAACAAAATTGCACATTCTCCCAACTTTACAGAAATATTTGAGTGCTATATTTGTGAAAAAAGGTTTAACAGAAAAGATAATTTGGATGCACATATGAAAAATAATCATATCAAAAAGCAAAATAATTGTTTGGGTAATTTTGATAAATCCGATATTTTTTCTTGTAATTATTGTAATAAAACATTCAGTATACTATCATATTTAGAAAACCATCTAGAGACGCATAAAATTAAATCAAATCCAAAATCTAGAGTTAAAATAGGCAGTACTAATATAAAAAAATACAGATTTGTAACCACTTCTACTTTATGTAGCATTTGTGGTAAATATTTAACAAATAAAAAATCATATTATGCACATATGCAAAGGAAGCATTCAAATATAGAATATAAACAAAAAATTTACCCGACAAAAACCAATTCTGATTGCTTCCAATGCGTAATATGTGGGAAAATCATAACAAAACTGCAAAATCTCAAAATTCACATGAGAATACATTCAGGCAATAAACCTTATGAGTGCAAATTTTGTAGCAAGACATTTACTCACTATACCACTTGGAGTGCCCATGAAAATATCCACACTGGGAATAAACCTTTCCAATGTGTACAGTGTAATAAATGGTTTACTCATAGAAGTTGTTTGAGAAAACACTTACGGAGTTCAGTACATAAGGGACAAAAACAATAGTGAAAATTAAATCTATAGAAGACCAATATTGACTATAAGACCTAAAGACAGAAGCCCCGATTATAAAATAATACAAGTATTATGGACAAAAAGTGGAAAAATATAATTTCGTCAGTGAAAGTGCAAAACCTCATATTTGCCACTTTTGACGAAAATTGTTTTATTGTCTTGTTTCAAACAATGCATGTATGTACAAAGTCTCGTATTAATCAATATAATTGATCTTCTTATTTTAGCGATATGTAACTATTTGAAACATAAACGGAACAAATAAAAATCGAAAAGTGAGAGGTTTTTTCTGTTTCTTCTAAAATTATGTAAGATACGTATACGAGGTTTCGCACTTTCACCAATGATATGTACCTGACAATCGGCATCCTATATTTAGATTTAGTTATTAACTAAGATTTATTTTATTTAATTAAAACAAATAGGCAAAATTATTGTAACTGTAAATAAATGAATGTTTGTTCTGATAAATAAATTGTAACTTCACAAACTGCAATCTACCTGACGTTCCGAATCTTGCCTTTTTGCAGTTAACGACGAGCTAATTTACCAATGTATACAGCCTCCGTAAAAATCCAACAGGGGTCGGCCGTTCACTGAGAGAACAAATTAACCTATAGTAAGAGCAGTGATGAGAGATATGCTTCAGCATCCCTTTCTACATATTCCCTCTTGAATTTTGACCATCAGTAAGTCAAAGCAGATGAAAACTTCTATACTTCTGAATTATCTACCTCTCCTTGTTCATCTCAATTCTTTTGCTGAATCTATATTATAGCATTTCATCTTAGGTCTCATCCTGCAGATGTAAACTTATCTATAAAGGCTCACTGAAAACTGACCTGAAATAGTATATTGTTTAACAAGTAAATCATAGGTGTAGGAAATGACCATTCATTAGCAGATAATTATTTAATGAAACTGGTGAATAAACTTTTAGTGAATAAACTGAAAGTTTATTTTGAAAATTTTGTCAGTTTCAATGTCTGAACAAACCAAATAAAAATTGACAAAAAAAATCACATTTAATATTTGACATTTTATGGCACACATTAATTAAAATAATTAGGAAATGACTACTTTGTGTCAACAGAATTGTCAAATAAGGAAATTCTTAATCAATAATGGTTCAGGAAGTGTAGTTTTGTATTATAGATATAGAACATTCTTTGATTTTAAAGCTACGAGGGCTGTTCTCTTTTCGTTGAGCCTATTAAAGTAAAAAACACGGTTTATTCACAAAAAACATTTATTTCTAATTTTTCATAATATTCTCCTCCACAGTCAATGCATTTTCAACGAATACCATTCCTGAAAAGATGTTCTCCAATCTTCTGGCCGTAGTTTACTTCATTTTTAAAGACTTCAACCACTTCTTTGGCCAATGTAAAACGTAAACCTCGCAATTTATCGTTTTACCGCGGAAATAAGAAGTCATTAGGTGCTAGATCTGGACTATACAGTGAATGACCCACTATTTCCTTTAAGCTGTGGGGAATCCACAGAGAACAAAGCGTATGGACTTCGAAAATGTTTGTGTAAAATAGTGTTCATTGCTTTCACACCAATTTTTAAAGTTCCTTAAATGTTTACATGCCGGGGTCCTCTTTAATCATGTTTTCCAAATAAGAACAATATGTTTTTCTGTATCTGTCCTTTTTGGCTTAGGAGCTCGAAAACTGTCATTTAAGGAAAGTCAACCACATTGAATAGTTTAACAATAATCTACAAATTAAACTTATGTAACTTACAATCAGGTATATTTTACAACTGTTAGTCACTGAACTTGTAAACATCTAGATTGAAATGTCAGACAAAATTGTTGCAAAATGTCATTGTCTCCTAGATAGACTCAGTGGAAAGAGAAGAGCCCTGTATTTTAAAATAAAAGGAATTAGTCTAAGATCTGAAGTAAGGACAACTTTCATCCATCTTTTTAATGGATGAAAGTTTTTTTTTATTAAATAAAATATGTTTATAAATATACTGCAAATGGGTTATCTAAGAAAATAATGTCAAAAAATTATATTTATTTTCTTAAACTAAAAAAAAAAAAAAAACGACACCCTATAAAGTATTCCACAGATGTTTCGACAATGCCCAAAATATAATCAGCTCACCGCAGGATGGATTAAAGTTTAAGTTAAATTTGGTGTTTTTCTCTTTATCCGTTTTTGGGTTATCTTCAAAATTCTAAATTTTCATTTTTACCATCTCGAATACGATCAATTTAAGGAAATCATGGATAGGACCAAAATTATAGAGAATGCATTCACAAGCAACTTTTATCATGATTCCTATACTTTCCATATCTGTATATTGAAAGGAACGTAAAAAATAGCTGTGACAGTATTTTCTTAGGCAACCCATTTGTGGTATATTTATAAACATATTTCATTAAATAAAAAAAAACTTCCATTCATTAAACAGATGGGTGAAGGTCGACACAATACTATAATACACAAAATATTTGAAATATATAGAAGACTAATAAATTCCTGAAACAAAAAAAAAAAAAAAAAAAAAAAAACAGGCTTCGAATCCTAGACCAGACCATGTGGATTTTTAATTAAATTGCATGGTTCGGTATAGGATTTGATGTGTGCCGTATTAATAGAAATTCAATTTCTGTTGATATGACATGCATATTATAAAAATCGCCATGCATTACCGTCTCGATGATGGTGGGTGAGGTTTTCCTCACCTGTAAGTCAAATGGCACCATCAATCATCTTTAAGTCGCCCCGGGGCGCCACGGCAAATAATAATAATAGCCGTCCCTTTCCCCGCACAAGCTCAGCTTTTGGGGTTAAAATTCACTCGTAAGGGGGTGAATTAGGGAGAGTATTATTATTGTATTATTACATAAACCCAGCACTTGTACAGTTTATACAAAACTATAGATAATGAGGATAAAAAGCTCTTTTAACTTAAAAAGTATTTATATTTGAAATATAATCAAAATTTATTTAGGTACAATGACTGGTATTTTTCTAATTAAATAAATAATATATATTTTAGAATACATAAAAATATTTATATATTGGGATCGATTTCGAGTATCATTTCTTACTATTTATACTTGTTTATATAATAATGAACAATTTAAAAACCTGTTTTCATACATGCGATCTGTAAATTGACAATTAAAAATACAAATTTGGTATCGATTTTCTTTTAAAAAACTTACATAATTTTATTTAATGAGGTGTAAGCATAATTTATTTTATTTACAAATTAATAAATAAATGGAATGTATACTTAATACAGTCCTAAACAATTAAGTATATAAAAAATTAAATATATATTTACATATCTACAGTTGGATTATTAATAGATGAAATTTCTTTGGCACGCTGTATTCCTTTATACTCTTTATGTTTGTCTTGTATCTCAACATAATGCTGCAACAACTTTCGAAAATCCACACTACTCACTAGAGAAGTTTTCTTTTTAATTATTTTGTTATCTTCATAGGGCAGCTGTAGACTTGGTATGCAACTTAACCTCGTTCTTAGTGTAGTAAATGCCTCAGTTTGAGGCAAAAGCATCAATAAACCATATAATGCTCTTATCAAATTTTTATTAGATGGTATTTCCAGTAATTCTAATCTTAGGTAGGCAAAAATTGGCGATTCGATTAGCTGAACTAATTTATCAATTTCTATTAAAAAATCAACTGTAACTTCCAAGTTACCAAACAGCTGTATCAAATCACATACATGGTTATAACTTTGGGTGAGTAAACATAGTGAAACAGTTGCAACTGGATTGTGACACCACGTTTCATATAAACAGATAAATAAAGATTTACTTTCCTCTGATAGGAGCTCTTTTAAATTATTCCTCATGTCGTACAGCTCAGATGAAGTTAACAGTATCATATTCAGATGTTCAACCATAAGACTGGCAAATTTGAGATTCATCTCTTTTTTAAGTATCTCTGCTAAAGTTCTGTATATTTTTTCAGCGTTAAGTAACACACACAGCTGTCTAATAATAAATGAACCCCTTTCATCCAACAATCTATTATTTTCTCTAAATGAACTTAATAAATTAATAATAAATTTTTGATAGTAAAGATCTCCATTTTTATTGCTATCAGGTGAAGAAATAACCTCAGCCATTACAACTAGACATTGTTGAACAACTTGATCTGACTCATCAACTAGGGTAGTTTGTAATAAGGCAGGGAAAAGTACATCAATATATTCTCCCATCTTGGTCGGTAACTTGGTATACAAATCATGGATCCATTTAAGTACAGCTACCTTGGTCTGTATTGAATTATGTATTAAATATTGACTTAAAACATTTACGACAGAATGTAAATCTAATTCAGTAGGCACATGTTCATCTGAATCATTTTTAATAGAAATAAGTTTCATTAAACTATAATTTACAGCTGTAGCAGTTTCTTTTATATTTCTCTGAGCATCTGTCTCATAAGATAAACATGGTAACACGGCTGTAAATATCCCAGACATAAATGGTAACATAGCAGAACCTGATAACTGAACAAACTCTTTAATCCAAGTTATAGCTGAGAACTGCACCAAATCGTCTCCCTTTTCTTGAGCATGATTGATAAGAATGTTGATAGTAGCTCCAAAATTAACTTTTGAAGGGTCTGTTTTAATCTTCCTTAAAAACTCTCCTAGGATAGTTTCACACATTTTCTTGACCTCAAAATTTGGATCATCTAGAATTCTGAATAATCCATCCAAAATTTCTGGTAAGTACTTAATAAGGTCCAAGTCTGGTTCCGAATTCAGAACAGATATCCATGATATGATAAATTGTCTTGAGAATGCATTTTTTGTGTAGATGCGTTCCCTAAGTAAAGGAATGAAGCCATCCAAATCGAATTCTGTATTTTCAAGGATGATTTCCTTTAAAAGTCTGTCAAGTAGTTCAGACGCATTTTTAACATTGTGATCTGGATCCGTTGCAATTTTGCTAAGCGAGTTAAATATAGCTGGAAAATGTCGTAAAACGGAACCTCTCGATACTTTAACAACATTGTACAATGATTCACAAGCATAATATCTGACTCTTAAATCTTGATCAGCCATACACCCGAGGATAGGTTTAACCAACTCATCAGCATACATTTCTGTATCTTTTCCCAAAGCTATGGCTATAGCAGCAAGGCCTATTAATCCACCTTTCCTGGCATGTGGATTCTGCGATAAAGCGAAATCTTGTCCCAATACTTTTAACAACTTTTTAATTTGTCCAGTATTATTCACTGCTGCAAACTCTTTAACCATTTTTTCTATTTCTAGGGCAGCTGTTTTTCTTCTATCGTAGAGTTTTTCGTGTAAAGCACGAACACACGCTGAACTAAGAGGGGCATAGTCTTTTTCAGACATTTAAACTACGGTTTAATAATAAATATAACAACTACAGAAGAAAGTAGGAAGAAACAAAACATAACCTTAAAAGAACGATACCTAACCTAAAAAAATGTATCGTCATCGAGAACGCGATTCAAAGCAAACCAAAGGCCAGTGGAAGTAGGGTTGCCACCTGCATTGGGATTCTCATCTTTCAATACGGCACGTATTGAGACGACTATCTTTGTTTCACAGAATGCGATTTGTATGTAATGTCTCTCTCTATTTCATTCGTTTTGAGTACATACATTTGCTGCGTTTGAGAATCCACATCGGATGCATTTTTTACATCTCGAGCGTTTTTTTATCCACATCGGACACATCTACTACATCTACATCTGCGTTTTTTTATCCCAGATGTACCTGTTCAGATTACATTTTTTACATCTCGATTTGAAATGAGATGTGAATGAGATGTTTGTTCCATGCTAGAAAGTAAGTGTTCTGTGAAGCCTTGTTTGTCAATTTTTCCTTTGTTTATGCTAGCATGAATATAAAAGTGATTAGTTTGCTTAATTTTTGTTTATATTTCAAATTTAGGTTGATTTGTAGTCTCAAAAGTCAAATTTAATAAGTATAAACTTCTAACTTGTCATTGACATTTGTCACGTGACCAAATAAAGTCTAGAGCGTTTGTTTATTACATCTACATTCAGATCTAATTCTCTATCACGTGATAAAAAATTCACAACATCTCAGATGCATCCGATGTGGATTCTCAAACGCGGCAATAAATATCCCTGTCCAGCAGGGTTATTCCACAGCTTATACAATACAGCTAAAACACTCTCTTGGCGGCAACGGTTTGCGTCGATTTCGTCGCGCATCGCTTAAGCTCCGCCTTCGAAGGGAAAAGACGGTTTTGGCGTTCAGAAGTGTACTTAGGTAAGGTGTTGAGTCGTGCGTATAATTTCGTTGATTGTATAATTTCGTGGAGCCTATAATTTCGTAGATTTTGTTTGAGTTAAAGGTACTGTTATTATTTTGGTAACTCTTTAGCTGTGAGTAGAATGATTGAAAAAAAAGACATCATTCTGTTTGTGCAGTCAAAAGCTGTTTTAATAAGGGTTATACCTGCAAGAAAACATTCTTTAGTTTTCCCAAGGACCCAAACCGATAAGTACCACATTATAAGAAATTTTCATTGTTAAAAATATAATTTATACAGGGTGTCCCATTAGTGCGTTATTGTTCATTATTTTGTTGTAGACACGCAAGAAAGTTTTAAATAAAAGTTATATGGATTTGAAAAATACCTACATATTTTAAAAATATCTTTGGATATACAGGGTGTCACGTTTTTGCCTGGCAAATTAAAATGTATGTTTTTTAAATGGAACACCTTGTATTTTATTTTATGATGAAATTATTAACACCCTAAATTATTGTAAAGACGAATTGCTACAGAAAATTTTTATCAGGTATGTGTGTGGTTACCTTTTAATAAAGGCCTTGCGGATCCACTCCTGCGATACCTGTCTTAAATATAACAAAGATCACGTTGAAATAGATGATTTTTCTTTTTATTGCTTTTTAAAGGCATATGATAACGCCAATTCAGATACATTTGGAAATCTGCAACTGTCAAATGATGAATTTGTAGAACTAATATTCAATATTGAAAAGATATTTCAAAATAATTTTGAAGAATTGGCTACAAAAAATAACATTTGTACCACACTTTTAGAATTAATTAACCCAATACCCTTTAGTCATCCATGCTAACGTTTTCCAAAAGAATAACTTATTTTATTGTATGTTTAATCTCAATAACTAAAAAATATACTGACAATATTAGTTTGACAGAATTGTCATTTATTTAAAATTTTAAAAATAATAGCAGTCGGTTGATCAAAATATGAACGGTGATTGGCGAATTTATTTTTTTTGCAGTGTTCTCACTACCTAGAATGGATATGAAATATATTCGTTCAATTGAAGGCAATAGCATACTTTTTCGTTTTGTAATCTGTGCATGGATATTAGCCAATCTACGCACATACTACAAAACGAAAAAGTATGTTATTGTGTTCAACTACGAATATATTTCATATCCATTTTAGGTAGTAAGAACACTTTAACAAAATTAAATCTACAAATCACAGTTCATATTTTGGTCACCCAACTCCTATTATTTAAAAATTTTTAAATAAGTGACAATTCTGTTAAACTAATTGTCAATATATATTTTAGTTATTGATATTATACATTAAAATTTTTGTGCAGACTCGATAAATAATAGCATTTTTGTTTCTATTGTGTCCACATTTAAAAAAAAAATAAATTTTAATTAAACTACATGATACTAATTTAATTACGAGTATTAAAACTAAAGTCCTGAAAGTTTCGGTGAAGATGAAGACAGAGCATCTGCCTTCCACGCGAAAAGTCCGGGATCGAATCTAGGCCGAGGACTAATTAATTTTTCATGTTTATTTTATTTTATAAATTAGTCAACTTCGTAAATTATTTTAAAATTAGTTATTTTGTCTAAATAACCTAAAATAATTTTTTAAATTTGTAGATTTTTGTTAGTGGGTCGTAGAAAAAATATACTGACCATATCGAGTAGATTGTTCATATCACAATCAGACGATTGAGTTCTCCGCCTACGACGTCGTGCTCAAACTTCGTCTTTGTGTGATATGGCTATCATATCCACCCTTGTTGAACAAACTACAATTTATTTGTTTTCTTGGTTTAAGTTTTACATCAGAAATAGGAATTAAATTAATTTACTTTTCAAGTTTTCTTGTAAAAATTACTTTCTCCAAGTACAAATTTAGTACCTACCTAAAATAAGTACTAATTATGTTATATCTTGTAATATTGTAATTCAAATTTCACATTACTATAAAGTTTTAAAATTTCCTACTTCGGTATGGTCAGATAAAAATTGAATATATTATATTAATAAAAACTGTCAAAGTATAACTTCTACAAATCTGTATTTCAAATAATAAGAATACATCTAAATATAACCAATATTGTTAAAACAAAAGCACACATTCTTTATAATTCCAAAATACCATAGAGTTCCCAGACCTCAGTCGAAGCATTCGTTTATCTAGGTATAAACCCTTTGCGCGAAGAGTAACACTTGCCAGAGACACGGGGGTACCACTTGATTTGCATCCACGAGCGTGACACAATTCTTTAACAATTGAAGCCCTTGGTGTAAAATGGATCCAAGCCACAATTTGTCGTGAAGTGACTGTTTTAGCTCAAAACATTTGTTAACGAGGATTTTACTAGCCATATATAAATTATTTTACCTCTAATCCGAAAGATGTGCTATTTTTCGTAATATTTATATTTAAATAATTTTTTTAATTATATTTGAAAGATTTAAAACAAATTAAAAATGTAATTTCCCAAAACTTACTTAATATGGCATGTGACCAACCTTATTACGCCAAGGTTTTCGATTTTTTCAATAATAAAAAAATTGTTTAATCCGGGCCCGACTTTTCCCTTGAATCTAACAGAGATAGCACCATTCCGTCTTGCTTGGTTCTCGACCGCCAGATCAAAGACGCCGACACGGAGTTGTGGAGCTGTATTGTATAAGCTGTGGTTATTCTACTAAATTTATAGCCCGGCTACAAGTTGGATTTTGGCTTGAACTTTATATGTTCCTAACTTCAAAATCCAACTTGTAGCCGGGCTATAAACTTTTAGCCGGGCTATAAATTTAGTAGAATAACCCTGCAGGTCCTTTTTTGAAGAAGAATGTCCTTGCGACTTTTTACAACTGTCTTTTTTTACGGCAAATGCCTTTTTTTACAGCACATATTTTTTTTTTGGAAGGGACATGGTTTGCTCAAAAAATAAGCTGAACTTTTTTTTTGGGAGAATGACGAGGATTTTTTTATTACAAGCTTGGCGACTTTTTATAAATAAAATATTAGGTACTCGTTTCGTTTCCGAAATTAAAAAATTATTAATGGGTATAATTTTTTTATTTCTTAGTATAATTTTACTAAATTTTTGCAAACATTTTTAGGGCCGATTCCACCGTTATGTTAAACGGAGATTAAAATGACATTGTTAATGTAAAAATGTCATTTTAAACTACGTTTAACACAACGGTGGAATCGGTCCTAAGTGTCATAAGATACCTACAGCTATCAGTAAAAAATCAGTTAAATAAAATTTGCCTGTGGCGTACGATATGGATAAGTATAAGAGCCGATTCCACCGTTGTGTTAAACGGAGATTAAAATGACATTGTTAATGTAAAAATGTCATTTTAAACTTCGTTTAACACAACGGTGGAATTGGTCTAACACACCTTTATACCCTCTAAATTTTACGCCACTGTCCAAAAACTTATTTAGACTAGAAGTTAAATTTTTTGAATTAAATCATGCATGTACTCTTTTGGGAACTCATAAAGTGATTGGTTTTCGAAGTGGATATATATTTTCCATTTTAATTTTGTAATTTTGTATTTTTTTTTATAAATTTCCAAATTCCCTATGCTTCGTGTTTCTGACTCTTTAGAAACCTCTATCTCGTTGTGTAAAAAAGTATACCGGGAATTTAAAATTTTAAATAAGTCCGAAAAATTCGGTTTCTAAGTCGGACAAATAGATTTTTTCGAGTTCTAAGTCAGAACAATCCATTTTTTCGAGTTCTAAGTCGGAAAATAAAAAAATACTTATTTTGTGGTAGTGATTGATATGGGACAATTGGGACTTTTCATGAAAAGTAATTTTTGGATTAGCCGACAGACATGTCCGGAAAAGTAGTGAAAAGTCACAATGAAAAGTAGTAGGTATAAAAGACACACAGTTAAATTTCCATCCTATATTTTTTTTTTCAAAAACACTAGGAACAATATGTGCATTTGTATTTTCGTTTTTTTAGGATCGTTAAAACATAAAAGTCAGTAATCATTTGTCGTTTCTTCTTTTTTAAACCATATTTTGTCCGTCTGTGGACTTTTCTAAGCGATCCATCACTATTTTGTGCCCCTTCTACACTTCCGTAAATTTTAATTCTTTTGTACTGGTAAAAATATGAGCGCTTTTTCACGTTTATTTTAGACATACATAAGTATTTTTAACATTTATTTCTTTTGTTTACAAAGAAATATCGTTGCAGAAAAGGTGAACAAAAAAATTCAATTCTTATTTTAACAATATATTTTAAAATAAATAAAAATACTGTTTGAAATGAATAATACTACAGCTGACTTTCGTTATGAGTTTTCTTCATATGTTGCTTAACATACGATTTGTCATTGAATTTCTTATTGCAAATACTGCAAAAAAATGGTTTTTCCCCAGAATGTGTGTACAAGTGCCTTGTGAGTTTATTCCTTGCATAGTAGGCCTTCGGACATATGTGACAAATATATTTTCTTTCCTTAGTAGGTAGTTTTATTTCACCAATGCCAATTCCTAAAATAACATTATTTTAAACTACTCAAACATCTGCCTGTAAAGACAAAATAGTTATATTTATGTACTAGGTGCGTTATTAAGATGTTAAAGCCCGGAAGTCGACAGGATACATCCAGAGGGTTTTGCTTCGAGGGATGGCTGTCGCATACAAGATTTTATTTTTCACTAAATTAGTTTTTTCTTTTGTAATACATTTTTTCTAATAGGTAGGTAGTCGATAACAGACATGGGGTAGTTGTTAATACATATTTTGATTTTAAAAATAAACATACAACAATAAATAGGTAAATAATAATTAACGGGCAATAGAATCTTTAACATCCATTGGCATTATGAATGTGTTTTTGGTAACCGAATCCAAAACATAATAAGCAAGTAGAAAATAAATTGGTTACCATAGTAACATTGTTTTATTTGGGAACAAATTATATATTGTCACGTTATATATAAATCCATATTTTTTAAATTGATCATAATTAAGTCCAATCCACGTACCCGAAGTTTAGCGGTTCTATATATCGACATCTCCTGGGGCGGGGGAGAAGTTGGGCGGTTTGAAGGCCCCGTATTAATTTTTTTCTATTCCTTACCATTAAGGCGTGGCAGAGAAAGGGGAGGTGGGGGAAGAAGTATTTTTTTTTTGTTTTTTTGCGATCCTCTATGTAATATCCATTTCGGTTCGAAATTAAAGGGTGCTCATGTTCGTTATAGGCTAATATTATTAGTCAATCATAATTCACAATTGTGGATCACTGGATTTCATATATCGAAGGTTTGGAAAAAATACTATTTCCAATATTGTTTTATTGATAACACTAAATAAGCTCGTCAATAGCTACTAAATAAAAATATAAAAAATATAAAAAAGAAAATCGGTTCACAAACAGAAAAGAAAATGGTACTGAACTATTTGGTCTTTGCCTATTTATAGATAAGGTAATATCGGGGAAACGCACGGTTAGGTTTCTACCTGGTTAGGTTTCTACCTGGGTGAATTCTCAAGGGTAATATACCAAGACCTTGATAATAGTCAGCTATTTTTGTTGAATCTAAATTTCGAGAATATTTTAATATCAATTTTAGGCATTAATAATCTGATTAGAGCCCGAGAGCTTTAGCTCGAGGGCTTTAATCAATTGATTGTTAATGCCAAAATTATGTAGAATAAAATTGTAAAATATTCGAGAAATTTAGCAATAACAAAAATAGCAGAATGTTAATCAAGGTCGTGTTATATTTAGAAAGACTATTTCACTAGACCAAATATCGACTATTTCTGTAGATAAATAGTCTCTTATACAGACTCTCCTGGGAGGCATTCTCTGGAGCGACTCCAGATCGAGGAGACTCCGGCTGCAGGTTTTGGATCTTGATCGCGGAAGGTTGAATATAGCTTTTAACGTTTAGTGAAGAGTCGCGACATGTGCCAACCATGTCATAATTTGGGGGTTTAATAATAAAAAAAAGGACTAAATACGTCCCAGGGGGTAACCAATAAATGAAATAAATATATAACTCCGGGCCTCAAGGGTGTAAGCACTCTATTACTATAAACTGTATCATAACTGTATAAGGGTTCTGCTATTGGTATTAGAATTTAAGTCGTCTCTATAAAGCGTCAGAAGGGCACATAGTGAAGTTTTTTTCGCATCAAATTGCAATATGCTTTCATTTGAATATATTATTTAGACCGCAAAATTCATACTGCGTAAAATCCTGGTGGCAATGACTAGTTTCTGATCGTTGTTGGAACAGACCTACAATATGTAGCGACATACTTGCACTACATATCTTTTTCATTTTCATTTTCATTACGTCATACACATTAAATTGCCGTCATCATTTAGATAACCTTTCGTGGCAGTTCTAGCGAAGACAAAAGGTTGAACTCATCGCGAGGAAAACAAAATGTTGTTTATAATAATTATGACTTTAGATTTTACAATTTTATATACATGTCATGACATACAATTTATTTTAAAATTATATTTTCATGAATACGTATTTATTTATTGATGGGATATACCACATATAAAGATCCCATACTGCCACGAAAGGTTATCTAAATGATGACGGCAATTTAATGTGTATGACGTAATGAAAATGAAAATGAAAAAGATATGTAGTGCAAGTATGTCGCTACATACCTCCCCCTTATATAAAAAATGTATTGTCAGTCATCAAAAGTCGATAAGGTGTTGACTGTTGCATAATTCTATATCTACGAGTACCTTCACCTTAATCAAAACAAAATTTTAATATGACTCTGTATATGAAATTGATTGAAATTTTTAATTTAATTGTCAAAAATATGTCATCAGTAATGTCAGTATTTTCTATAAATAATGTTGTATTTTAGATCGTGTTCTGGATGAATTATCCATTCTTTGATTATCGAAATTGCCCCGTTGTTAAGTGTTTAGTAATTCTATGTTATCTAGCAGGTTCTTTCTATTATATAAAGAATACTGCCATTGATACAATTAAGAATTACCATACTATCAGGACAATTAGTGTCCTAAATAGAAAAACATTAACGAAAAGAAGGCATTAATAGTTAAAAAATTCTACGATCTAATAAAAAGTAATGTTAATCATGACGTACAAATAGAAATATTTTTTGTTTTTTTTTTTTTTAAGTATTTATTCTTTAAATATCAATGTGTAAATGTGCCTATTTGGTAAGTTAAAATTTCCTTTTCATTCAGTTATTTGTTTTTTATCAATGTGCAAAAAAATGTACCTATTTGATAAGTTATTTGTTTTTATTTAGTAATTACTATTATGCAGACAGGTTCTTCCTTATGCGAAGAATACTGTCAATACAAGATATAAGTAAATACTGATTTTATTGTTCTTTTGGACAATTATGGTCCTTAATAGAGTAAAAAATATTAAATATACTAGTTACATGTAGTTGGACAATTAAGGTCCTTAATAAAACTACTGGTTGTATGTTTGGACAATTACGGTTCGTAATAAAAAATGCTAATAAATATATTTGGACAATTAGGGTCCGTAATAAAAAATGCTAGTTGCATGACTTCGGTTATGTAGTGCTCATTTGCGTTTCGTTAATTTGTACGTTATTTTCTTAATTAAGTCGTCATGATTAGAATTGGTCATTTGTAGAGTTTACCAAATAAATAGTCGGTTAAAATGCTTTTTACATGGTCAAAAATATGAAAATAATGTCAAAAATGATAACTAATGATAGAAAAAATTAATATTTTCAATTCGTGGCAGTCAGCGACAAAAAGATTAAACTCACCGGGTTTAATGTATCTGGAGTCCAATCCACGTATCTTGTTCGGAACTTTTCGGAATTTTCCGAAGGCGTACTGGATCTACATTTCTTCTTAGTAGGGCCCGTTAAAGAATCCGGGTTATCGGGAACCGCAGCAGGCTCAAAAAACCGAGGTACGGCCAAAAATAAAGCCGTCGCTAACGCGTACTACCCATAAGTATCTCACCAACAAATAGTATCAGATAGATGTATCCTCAAAATCTTTGAAGGTCGGGCATTCTACGGGGTCACCAATTGTGGGATCTTTATAAGGTGTATATCCCATCAATAAATAAATAAATATGAATTCATGAAAATATAATTTTAAAATAAATTGTATGTCATGACATGTATATAAAATTGTAAAATCTAAAGTCATAATTATTATAAACAATATTTTGTTTCCCTCGCGATGAGTTCAACCTTTTGTCTTCGCTAGAACTGCCACGAAAGGTTATCTAAATGATGACGGCAATTTAATGTGTATGACGTAATGAAAATGAAAAAGATATGTAGTGCAAGTATGTCGCTACACAATAACACTGAAATAAACCAATTCTTGTTTATAGATCCATGCTATTACAGTTTGAGTCGTTCCAACTTTACGTTTTCTTGAGTTTTAATTTAAAAATAAACTCCAAATTGAATGATTTTGTTTTGACACTCTGTCAACAGTTGTCATGACAACGCTTTTGTTTTCTGTACTCAATAAAGCGTATTAGATTTCGTTTACTTTTTGTTTTTAGCTTGATTTGTTAAAAAGTTATAATAAGTTAAATTATATCCCTTACTTTATGATAACCCCATATATAAGTTTGTTCCGTTCCATAGAGACACGTAAATTTGTTCTTTGTTCAGGGTGAAAAAAATACTCTTTTTTGTTACTCTGGAAGAAACTGCAATATGGACAGTTCTGACGAAGAACTATTTTTATTTCAAATTTTGTTTGATGAAGAAAGAGAACCCAGAAGAACAAAAGACACGGCGCCAGAGAAACCATAAGTTCTAGGTGCATAATATACATAAGAAAAGATACATTGAAGCAGAGTTCCACGATCTGTTTCCTGAAAAAATGCCCAGTAAATTTTTTTTCGTACTTTCGTATGTCCTATGAAAAATTTAAAGAATTACTCAGTTTACTGCACGAGGATTTATTAAAACAAACAACTTGTTTTCGAATGCTTCATTAATTTTGCAAATGTATTACCAGCTAATTAGTATTGCTCAATATTCAAATTATGCCACTAAATAACCGTCAACATGCGTGCGTACTGCGTCTACTAAAGCAGACGGGTCGGGACTCGTCGCAGTATCGGCATAAATGCGCCTGGCGACCAATTCAATAGCCCGTTCCGTCGCACCCCATGCAAATCCGTAAACAATATTTGTTGACGTAGTTCCATTTAAATCTAGGGTAGGCGGATTTTTGCAATGTGATCCGACCCGGCCCATCCGCCTAGTTGACGCGTACCTTAATTATGAAATTGTATTAGGGTGATGAATGGGACTGTATTACATTATTATTGTTTTTTCTGATCCTATGCATACAGGGTAGCGAATAAGTCTGGTAACAAGGTATTTGAAGTTAATGAATGGGACTGTAGTACATTAGTAATATGGTGGAAAAATAAGCTTTTCTCTGATATAACCTCGACCTACGTTACCATTTAAAAAAATTCAATATGGTGGCGGTATGCTAAACGTCACATAAAATTGATAAAATTTAGAATACAATCCAATTCCTCACCCTACAATTTCATAATTTCAGGGGTTAGAATACAAGTACCTCTTTCTCCGAAAATCAATTGCGAAAACTAGATATAAATATGTGTTGGAATACAAAGGATCCAAATTAATTTGTTAATTTATTTTGTACTAAAAAAAGGCATGTGAATAGCATTGTAGTTATCTTTGGAATACAAAGAGTATCAGTTTACGTGTTAATTATGTGTTTATGTATATTTATTATACTCTTTACATAGTAGTTTGTGAAGAGTATTATAGTTTTATTTTCGCGAAACCAAAATTTTTAATAATGATCCAAATTTAAAATTTTTTGTAACAAAATCCTTCTCATCATATTTAAACAACTTTTAAAAATGTCAGGATATTACACTGTTTTGTCCGCACGGTTAGTCAAAAATGAAAAATGACATCGACGAAATTTTCAAGAAAAATCTCTCTATTAGGGCACGAAATCTATTGATTTTGAAAAAATCTGGATAAAAATGAGGCGGTTAAAACGAAAAATAATATGAATTTGAAATTTTCAGGAAAAATCAGGCTTTATAAGGGGACGAAGCCTATGAATTAAAATGGGGATTGAAATTAAAAAAAAACATAAATCAAAAACGAAAAGCTATATCAACATAAAATTTTTAGTAAAAATCAAGCTCTATAAGGAAATAAAACCTATTTTGAAAAAAAAACTGAATAAAATAGGGGTTAAGGGGGTTGAAATATTAAATATATTTAATATTAAAAAAATTCAAACTCAAAAACGAAAAATGATATCAACTAGAAAATTTTTAGCAAAAATCAAGCTCTATAAGAGAACGAAAAGCCTATAAATTTCGAAAAAATCTAAATAAAACTCACAAGCCGAGAGCCCCAATAATGCAACAGTTTTAACTTCTAGGGTTGCGCAGGAAACAGATTCAGACTGCGATATGGATAGTAACATGATTATCGACTCTGATTATAAAAATATGTAATAAAATGTTTGTCAATGAAACTAAACAACCTATAGTGTTTTTTGGAGTTTAATTTCTTCTGAAATATGTCGAGATACAAAGGATATAAGTAAATTTTTCAATTTTTTTATTTGTGAAAAAAATTTAAATTTTCATCTTACTTACGATACTTACAAGTAGAGTTCCCTGAACAAACCTTCCCCCACAAAAATTACAAACTTACCTTATTTGCGGATTTTTTGTGGCTAAAGTCAATTTACTCGAAATAGTTTAATTGGTACTTACACCCTTTATATTCTAATACCTTATTCAATTATACATTCATTTGATTCAACGAAAATACATCTTTGCCAGACTTTTTCGATACCCTATATAATAAAAATAAGTATACAAAATAGGCCACAGTCCGACATACACAAATATGGACTCAAAACTATATCAAATCTAAGTCTAATAGGACGTGTCCCACATTTTTCGAAAATTGCGTTTTTGATATTATTAGGTTGATTATAATTGTTCTCATAATATTCTAACGCATCGTAATTTTATGTATGTATAATTATTTTAGATAATTTACGATAAATTTGGAAAAATATGAATTTATACAGGGTATCCCAAAAAAGTAGGCCAATCCGTTAACCCATAGATTCTTTACGTCAGTATGTATGAAACCTCTATTATTTTTTTTTTGTTGGGACCAAAATTTGTTAAAGGTAATAAACCCCTTGTAACTAGCGCCTTCTAGAAGGTAGGTGATATTGAGGTTCAAATTATGATTTGTCGACCTAAAAAACCCGGATGTACAAATTTTAAGCCATCTACTTAATAAAACGACGAAAATATAATGAAAAACTTATTTTTTTAAACTAAACTTTGTCGCCCTGTAAATTAAACGTGATGGCTCCAATAAAAAAAAAATGAATAGAGGTTTCTTACACTGACCTAAGGAATATATTGGTTAATGGATTGGCCTACTTTTTTGGGACACCCTGTATAAAGCGTGACAATATTAACAATTTTATTTTAAAGTTATATTACTACCATAAGAACTTTGGCCATAAAAAAAGAATATAAAAATCTACTGGTAGTACATTTGATACAAAATATCAGTGTAAGTATTTTTTGTTAATAGCATACCATGAATTTTTGCCATATGGATTTGCATGACCCTCTTCTCTTTATACTCCTTATCGCATTCACTGCATCTAAACTCTCGCACGTTTGAATGAGTGCGCATGTGCCTCTGCAATACACATTTGTCCGTAAATTTTTTGTAGCACAGATGACATTCGAAGTTTTTCTCGCCGGTGTGTCGTCGCATATGCCCGTCATAATTCGATTTTATAGGAAATTTTTTGTTGCAGTATGGGCACAAGTATTTCCAAAGTTCTGGATCAGTGTGGACGACTAATTTGTGAGATCTAGAAATTAAGAATTGGAGAAAATGGATTGAACCAACTTAATTTGCAATATAAACTGAACCAACTAAAATATACTACCTTAAATCTTTATGAGTATTGAAGCTTTTCAAACAAATTTCACAGGAATATTCTCTCATATTGAGGTGTTGTTTTTCATGAATTTTCAGATCAGTCTTTGTTATAAAACCTTTGCCACAGTACGAACAAACGTTCGAACGCACAGCTTCATGATATTTAATATGCTGGAGTAAATTAGATGAATTCGCAAATCGACTTGTACATTTTGTACAAACAAATGGACGTACCTCTTTGGAAGTCATACCATGTTCGCTAACGCAGTGTTTTACCAGATGTTTGCTCGAAGAGAATTTTGCTGTACATTTTTCACATTGAAATTCAAATTTTCTTTTTCTTTTTACCGGCTTTTTGGTATCTGAAACAGTTTAAATAGTAGTAAGCTACTAGGCTGTGATGGACTTAGATAAGAGAGAGCAACTTCGACTATCTCCTACAGTAAGTTCCAGCTATCGCCACAGATTACAACAGATCCAGAATATCTTAGCTCAATGCATATAAAACATTAACGTGGGATGTCGTCAAACAGTATTGTGTTATTTTTATCTACGATTATTTTAAAACATAACTTTTGCCTACAGTACTTTTATATTATGTTTGACCAATGCTTGATCGGGGTTATTTTCGCCCTAGGAAAGATTTGGTACATCATAGTAATGGACCTATCCCCTTATTATGTATTCGCAAATCCTACTTCCTCTTAAAGTCACCAAAAACGTGTTGTTTCACACCCTGAGTCAATGTCTTTTTGCGTTTGATAGTGAGTGTGTGTGTTTATAATTTGATTTGACTTTTATTATAGATGTGACAAAAATCCGTGCAAAAAATACACCTACAAAGACTTGATGAAAATTATTTAGAGCAACGATATGACAGGGGGTAATAATCGTAGCCAACCCAATATTTGTAGTTAGGGTGAGGATAAGAGAGAGAAAAAAAAAATAAGTTGTTTGAAAAATTATTAGTTTCAAAAATCCCGCACTTCGCACATAAATAATTCGAAATAGTCGAATAACGGGAAAATTGTATAGGCTAGTGCTGCAATAGCTCAAGGATTATACAGGGTGAATCCTAAGTTGATACTTTTTTAACTGATAAAAGTTGTTAAAATAAACATCTTTTTTAAATTACTTTTTGAAAAAACCTAAAAATAAGATACAGAATTGAAAGTCTAAATCTGGGCCTAGACTTGTGTATGAAAAGTTAAGCTAAATAAGTATGTTGTAAGGTGTTTTCTTGCCTCAAAGAAAATATTACTCACACCTTCGACGCTTTCGGTCCGAAAATTACCAATTACCAATATTAACTAAAATATTGATTTTAAAAATTTTATATTTATTTCCTACATCATTTATTTATGAAGGCGATAAATAAAAATCAATTATTCGGTTTTAAATGGAAATCTTTAAAAACGGCCATTTCCAAAAAAAATGCGAAACAAGTTTTTGTTTTCGAAATTCAGGTACCTATTTTCTATCTTATTTATGTTATGTTGGGAATGGCGTGTTAATACACTGCAACCTAAAAAATCTATTATGCCCTCGTCTGTCGCCAATGCACCAAGGAAATGTCTCAATGCCTATAACGACCCTTCCAATCCTGTTTTCTCAAGGAAGTGTAAGATTTGAAATGGCTCCAAGTTAGGTAAATCTCCCTCTTCTATTTGATATCCTCCTAGACATAGTGCCCTTGGATTCTGGAGTGCTACACATTCAGTTAGGATGTGAATGGAGGTTTCGTCCTCCTCCTCACAGAATCTGCACTCACTATCCTCTACTACTCTCAGTTTACTTAGGTGTCCTTGTAGTCGGTAATGCCCGGTAAGGATCCCTGTTACAATACGTAGCCTGTTCTTGCTCAGGCAAATGCAGGGTTCCGATCTTTTCTGGTTATATTCACCCAGAAGTATCTTGGCCTGTCTCAGTCCCAAGAAATTGTTCCAATTATCGGTTCTTCTACTGCCCAATTCTTTTTTAATCTCTTACTACTGATACCGCAGAATGGCTCAGGTCCTACAAAGGGTGTTTGAGTCCCTTTCCTTGCAAGACTATCTGCAATCTCGTTACCCTGTACCTCGTTATGTCCCGGGACCCAAGTGAGAGTAACTCTATTTTTCTCGCCTAGCTCATTTAATTGTTCTAGGCATCTCCAGACCATTTTTGAGCTGATTACGTAAGAGCTCTTGTCTAAGATAGTTTCTCTCGATGTTGAACTGGATACACTTCTCGATGGCGTGAATTTCCGCCTGGAAGATGCTTGGGTATTTTCCCAAGCTTTCGGAGTGCTTGGTTCTCGGCCCATACACTCCTATTCCAGTTCCTTCTATGGTTTTGGAACCGTCCGTATACCACTGAATAGCACGTCTTTCGGTTGCAAGCGCGATGGATTCTTGGCTCCATTCTTTCTTGCAGCCCAGCTGTGGTTTTGATTTTTTTCACAAAACTGTACTTCTTTAGCATTTCATCCTGGGGCATGTCCCAGGTATCTTTAGTCCTGAAGCAAGTATACTTTCGCCTGATTACTCCATTCCTAATTATTCTATATCGTGTCCTTTTTGCCACATTTTCTATCATCAAATGTAGAGGGTTGAGGTTTAAAATCACCTCCATTGCGGCCGTAGGACAGGTTCTCATTGCACCAGTAATGCAAACACAGGCTAGTCTTTGTACTTTTGAGATATTAGTTCTCGTAGTAGCTAAACTAGTTCTGTTACTCCAGGCTATAGCCCCATAAGTGATGATATTGCAGTATACATCCATCTCAGTATGTTTGGGTTACATTCCCATCGTTTGCCTGCAATGTTTCTGCATACCATTAGGGCTTTTGTGGACTTATTTACTACTTCCTTGTCATGTGTGTTCCAGAGAAGTTTGTTGTTCAGGGTTAGCCCTATATATTTGACTTCATTTTTCCATTCTATATCTATCCCGTCTAATTTAACGGTTTTGAGATTAAGTTTTCTTTTTCTTGAAAATGCTACTAGTGTTGTTTTTGTAGGGTTTAGTCCCACTTCACGGCACCATCTTTTGGTATGTTCTAGTCCTCGTTGGAATATATCACACAGGATATTACTAAACTTGCCACTAGCAAATATGACTATGTCGTCGGCATAACCTTGACAGGGTATGCCGAGGTCAGTCAATCTGCATAGAAGTTCGTCTACGATTAGGCTCCACGTTAGTGGGGATAGAACTCCTCCTTATGGACATCCTCTGGCAGATGGAGATTGTGTCCTGTCCTAACTGTGTCTCTGCAGTTCTCGTAGATAACAGCTGAGCCATCCATCTGGATGTGATGTTATCTATTCCTCTGTATGCAAGTGCTCTTTTTACAGATTCGTGTGGCGTGTTGTCAAAAGCTCCTTCTATGTCTAGGAAGGCACACACGACTGTTTCTTTGCTAGTCAGTGCATCCTGAATTACGTCAGTCAACTGTACCAGGGCAGTTTCTGTAGATCTTCCTGCTCGGTACGCTTGTTGGCTGTGGTGAAGAGGCACCCTCTCCAGGACTTCCGTTCTGATATAATTATCAACAGCATTCTCCATTGTTTTTAATACAAATGATGTGAGGCTGATCGGTCGGAAGGATTTAGGATGTGTGGTATCCTTTTTCCCTACTTTTGGAATAAAGGTGACTCTGGCCCTTCTTCATGCTTCTGGTATATATCCCAGCTCCAGACTGCTCCGGGATAGCCGGATTATATGTGGTAGTAATTCCTTCTGTGCCTGCTGAAGCAGGGCAGGAAATATTCCATCCACATCTGGAGACTTAAACGGTTCAAAAGTGTTTACGGCCCACTTTAACCGATTTCTGCTGCATATGTGTTTGGCCACTACAGCAGCCTCTCTTGGGGGCATGCTTACCTTAGTTGTGTCCCTTATTAGAAAAGGGGTGCTTCCAGGAAAGTGAGTTTCGAGTAAGAAGCGAGCTCTTTCCTCCTTACTCTCCGTGAAGCTTCCATTTGGTTTCTTTAATGCCATAACTGTATCAACTCTCCCTTTTGCCAGGGCCCTGTGCAGTCTCGCTGCCGCTGGTATAGAGTTAATATCCTCGCAGAATTTTCTAAAGCTGTTACGTTTAGCTTTCCTGATTTCTTTGTTGTAGGTAGTAAGCGCCTCGGTGTAGCTCTGCCAATCTCCGCTGTGCTTATAGAGCTTCCTCACTTCGGATCGTAAGTTTGACAGATGACAGTTCCACCAAGGAGCATCCCTACTAGTACTATTTCTTTGAATGGGGCAGCTTGATTGATATGCCTCAAGTATTACCCCATTTAGTTCCTCGAGATCGTTTTCCAGAGCAAGTGGGTGCCCGGGCTCCTTTTTTTGTCTGGATACGTGCAAAATTTTGTTTTAGAATGGATTTGTATTTGTCCCAGTCTGTTTTTCTAGGATTCCTCCTGAGGATCGTCTCAGGAATTTCACTCTCTAACGTAAACACAATTATCTTGTGGTCAGATAGAGATGGTTCACTCGATACCCTCTAGTTTTTAACTAGATCTTTAATGCTTGGTGTGTTTAATGTGCTTAATATTTTGCACAATAAGGTTCTTATTAAAAATATATTCTAAAAGTTGCTCACCTCTTTGATTGGTGTCGTTGCTTCCCCATACGGTGCTATGCGCGTTGGCGTCGCATCCAAGAAGTAATGGCAGATGTCTTCTCTAGCAGTACTCCACTAGCCTTGATACTTTCGGGGGTGGTACATGCCCATCTCCGGCGAAGTAACTAGAAGCTATTACTATGTCTTGCCACCTCATTCCTAATTCCAGTTATGCTCGAATTGGAATGAGATCACGCGTCATGAATTCTGAAAGACAAGAATATTTAATATTACTTCTTACCATTATGCATGTTCTGGGTACTTCATCACTAGTGTGATAAATTACCATGCAAGTCCTCTTACCTGGTTTCCATAGACCCACGGTTCCTGGATCAGTACGATCCCTAATTGGTCTTTAGTAAATGTCCTGGAGATCACAGCCGATGCTCCCTTGGCGTGATGGACATTCACTTGGGCGATGTCGATGCCCGCCATTTTACTCTCCTTTAATGGGGGTGTTGTCCCCATCGGTGAGGGTGTGTTCCATATCCCCCTCTTCTGCTTCTTCATCAATTTCTAAATCCTCAGATGAGTCTACGCAGAGATTTGAGAGGTTAAGGCTCTCTATGCTCTTCACATTATAGTCTCATCTTTGGAACTACTAGGAGTTGGTTCTGTTTCTTCTCCCAGTTCCTTTGTTTCCTCTTTCTTTTGAAGGCCGTATACGGGGATTTTTCCGAATCGATAGTGGATATCCTTGATCCGTTGGCAGGATAGGCCATCTATTCCTAACCTAAGGATCTGGCCTTTGCCCTCGTCTTTTTGGCAGACGATTTTCCAGTGTGGTCGATAGCCCCACATTCGCCATATATTATCGTCTCGATGATGGTGGGTGAGGTTTTTCCGGGTTTTCCTCACCTGTAAGTCAAATGGCACCATCAATCATCCTTAAGTCGCCCCGGAGCGCCACGGCAAATAATAATAATAGCCGTCCCTTCCCCTACACAAGTCGTTCAGTCGACTTCAGGGATTGAAATTCACTCGTAAGGGGGTGAATTAGGGAGAGTATTATTATTATTATTCTGCGCTTCTATTAACTGTAGAAGCTTCTCTACAGGCTGCCCTTGACTTTTTGGGAGAAAGAGCGTGGCTGTATGTGCTTTCGGGATGTCGTCTCCCGCACATACCTCCAACTCCACTCCCTTCCAGTTGCTCAGGCGTGGGATTTTTGCCCTAAGTCATTCTGCTGACTGGGGTTTCACAGTCGATTAAGACCATTCTTGGCCGGAAGTGGATGCCTCCGAATTGGAGCTGGCTTCTTCCATCAAGGTTTGTGATGGTCTCAGGGAACTCCTTAGGTAGGATCGCGACCCGCTCCGTCTTGACGACAGTTGCATAACTGCCAGAAGCGGAGGTATCGGTCACTTTCCTTTTCTTTTCTTTCCTTTGCGGTGGTGTAGTGTTATTCCCGTCCCGCTTTCTTTTCAGATCCTTAGATTGGTTTTACTTCCCTCTCCCTGGGATTTGTGCTCCACAGCTTTCTTTTTTGCTTCTTCCGGTGTCATGCCCTGAACGAGGTAGCGAAGATACCACCGAACCCCTGCCCCACTGAGTCCATGCCTCAGTGGGTTATCCCTTCCACCAGGTTGTCCTTGAAGGTAGCTTCCGTTTGGATTCTTTTTTGAGGGAAACTTCCCTCGCCGATGAGTGGTGAGAGGGGGAGATTGTTTTCCCCACTTCTCTCTTGTGAGGTTGTCTCACTTGAGAGGTTGAGGGAGGTTGATCGTTTCGGATGGCAGGCTCCGTTTGATCAGATTTAGTGGCGGTGTAGTCCCCCCGGTTTTTATTTTCTTTTGATTTCTTGCCCATGTAAATCCCACGAACAGCTAAGGAAAGAAAAGTCGACCGACGCAGAGCCACGCATGCGCCGGCAAGGCTAGATACAAGAGGGTTTCGCCAGGTGCCCCCAGAGGAACGTTCGAAACCGCTTTCCCAGCGGCCATTCAGCCTTCAGCACGTTGCCTTACACCTTGGCTTGGGGTGTTAATGGAGTGCCATTTAGTAACGTATCCAGCGGTGCCACGAGGAGGCAGACACTCGATGATTGCATTTCTCCATTGGCATGCAGAAAGAGTTACCTACAAGCGGACAAGCAAGCAATCTAAGCTACAAAGCAATGACTAAACTACAACCAACCCCGGGTAAAAACGGGTATTGTTTCTCGGAAACGGCAAAATTAATTTGTCGTCGGAATCTCTAAGCAAGGAGTCTGTATAAATACTAAATAATTCCCAAAAGAAAACTATCCGATGCCACAAGCGCATATTAGTAGAGAACCTCGGCCAAGCGGCTGTATCTAACAAAATATTAAAAATATTAATACAGAGTGATGTGACCAATTTTCAATCGAATAATTGATGCGAATTTTCAAAACTGAATGAAAAATAGATTCATTACACTTTTTGTTTTCATTTTTTAACCTTTCTTTTTTTTCGATTTTTCTTATGACTCACGCTTCATTGTGTACGGGTTATTGTAATTCAGTCGTGTATTATTTCAGTAGCGTGTTTATCTGAAGTAGATAATTATAACAACAATGAACTTCTGGATATGTTGCTTATTTATGGCGAGTGTCTTGCAAGTAAACTTTTTCCCATTGGTATAAAACTTTTTGGGACACATTGTGTGTCACATTAATCAGTTATCATTTTTTTACGAGTAAGTCTCTTTCATACAAATTGTAGAGGTATTCACATTAAACTTATCTTTCCTCTTGCCTATGCTTTATCAATTCCTCACAAATAGTAAATGGCACCAAATCGTTACCCTTGGTGACAACTTTGAGCACATTATTTAAGTTAGACAGGACCGTATTGGATACATTTTGGAATAAATGAATGTAAGATTCTTATTTTTGAGTTTTTTTTTTTTAAAGTTGTTTTATTTTAAAGACTTCTATACAGAGTTAAAAAGTATCAACTAATAACATAAAAAGATAGATTACTTCCATTTACCATGCATTTTAAAAACAACAGACTCTCGATACAGATATTGCACATGTGTGTTGATTCGATTTGATTTTTATTACATTTGAAATATTATTGTAAGTTATTTAATAGTTGAGTCGGTATGTCGGGAAGAATATGTGCTGTACACATATATACTATAATGTTACTACTTTCCAAAGAGTAACGATTTGGTGACATTTACTATTTTGTGAGGAATGGATAAATCTAATGTGAATACGTCTAAAGTTTGTTCTGTGAATTTCACTCAAAACGATTATGAAAGAGACTTACTCATAAAAAAATGATGCCTGACTAATTTGACACACAATATGTCTCAAAAAGTTTTATACCAATGGGAAAAAATTTACTCTTGATAAAAATATTTGGATCACTTGGAAATTCATAATCAAACCTCATACTTTAGGATTGGACGGATTATTTATTAAATAAAGTATATTAATCAAAATCACTTGAAAACAAGTTTTTTCAATTTTCAATTAATATTTTATTCTATATTTAAATTAAAAATTACTTTACTCCTAATTATAAATATTATTTTTTTTATTACCCTTATAGGTAGGTATACCACCTAATATTTTTACAAATTATATACTTATGGATTTCCAAGTAATGCAGAACATTTTATCAAGAATAACTTTGTGAAATGTAAGATTGTCCAATTTACATGAAAAAAATTGGGACACATACAAATTTATATTTTTAATATCTGAATTAAAAAAATACATTTAAAATAAGCTTTTCTATTAACATAATATATAATCCTCCTAAAACAGACCTTTACTGGGACACTTTGTATAAAATAAACAATTTTTTTTATTTAATTTTGTATTTTTTCTTTTAATATTAAGTACTACCTATATTATTTTTGTATAGCGATATCAACTGATTTTGCGATTTTTCTTATTTCCCTATTGTTTTATAGAGATGATAAAAACGATTAATAGCAGGTCTGGCTCCGAGATGCGCACAACGGCGCACGTTCTGCGGTCACCTCCAGTGTTGCCAGAATATATTTTTGTAATGTACCAGATGGGTCTAAAAAATGTACCAGATTACATAAAAATGTTCTAGATTCTATAAAATTACCAGATTTTTAAACAATGTTTTTATCTCTCGAGATATTTCTAACAGTATCTTTCGAGTCAATTTTAAACAATATTTTATTTCTCAACAAATTTTTCAACAGTATTTTATCCCTCGAACAATTTGTGAACACGATTTTATCAATTTATAATACTATTTAACCTCTGGAACAATTTTTAAATATTTTTTATTTTTCATTAAATTTCTCACAGTATTTTTATACCTAGAACAATTTTTGAACAATATTTTACCCCTCAAGCAATTTCTAATACTATTTCATCCTCGACCAATTTTTAACACCCATTTTTTACCTATCAAGCTATTTTTGAACAATATTTGATTTCTCGTGCAATTTTTGAACAATGTTTTATCTCTTGAGAAATGTCTACTATTTTATATCTGAAGCAATTTTTAACAACTATTTTAATTTCTCTTGCAATTTTTGAACAATATATTTTATACTTCAAATGGTACGCTGAAAAAAGTACTAGATTTTGCTTCGAGTGTACTAGTGTATCAGATTATATTAGGGAATGTACTAGATCTAGTACAATTGTACTAGACTGGCAAAACTGGTCACCTCATAAATCGACATCTGGCAATAGCGCACAACAAATCTTCAAAACTGTTCACTATTAACTTAATAGAAAAGAGGCCGTAATGAAATTATTTACTGTATAGCCAACAAAAAATAGACGCTAATTTTTCCTTTCACTAAAGGCAGAAAGAAGATAAACCTTCTGCCTTTTTTTCAATAGTTAACCTTAAAAAAGTTTAAAAGCCAATCCACGTGAAATAAATATATGTAATTAAAAATTACTGAAGAATGGAAATTGACGCAAAATCAGCACCAAATGTAAATTTTATACCTTGCGTCAAATGGGTAAAGAAAGGTATTGCAAATACAAATCCAGTAAAGCTACAGCTGTCAAAAAATGAATTAGTTCAGATAATAAATGAAACTAGAGAAAAACTTCAAGAAACGGAAATTAATGATGATCCTATGGATGAAGAAACACCACAGCAAGATGAATTTGATTTAGAGAAATATGATGAAGATGATAGTGAAACCACTGCAAATGCTTTGGGTATAGGATCTTTGGCAGAATTAAACAATGACACAGAAGATCATTTTTTCAGAATCTGATGATTCAGATAAAGAAGACGATGCGATCAAACCAACTGATAATTTGATTTTAGTAGGACATGTTGAAGGTGATGCAAGTATTCTAGAAGTTTATGTTTATAATGAAGAAGAAGAATCATTATATGTACATCATGATATTTTTTTACCATCCTTTCCATTGTGTGTAGAACACTTAAATTATGAACCGAAGATGCCCAAGGGGAATTATTGTGCTGTAGGGTCAATGACTCCTGTAATAGAAGTTTGGGATCTAGATATTATGAATGTTATTGAACCTAGCTTTACTTTGGGAAGACCAGGCAGTAAAAAGAAGAAGAAAGAACACATAGGTAAGATATAAATTTGATGCATGATAAAATAGATAGTTAAATACAATTATTTAATTAATTCAGTAATAAAATGTGTATATTTTTTAGGTCATACTGATGCAGTCTTAGCTCTTGCTTGGAATAAAATCTATGATCATGTAATAGCAAGTGGTTCTGTTGACCAGACTGTTCTACTTTGGGACATGGAAATAAAAAGACCCAACACAACAATAAAATCATTTACAGACAAAGTTCAATGCTTAGAATGGCATCCTTTAGAAGCCCAAACTTTACTAGCAGGAGGCTGTGATAGCTCTACAAGAGTATTTGATTGTAGAGCACCAGAAACTCACCAGACTTGGCTTTTAGATGGAGAAGCAGAACGTATTTGTTGGAACCCATTGGAACCTTTCACTTTTCTAGCTGGTACTAGTAAAGGTGTAGTACAATGTTTTGATTGCCGTAAAGGACAATTATGGGCTATCTCAGCACACAGTAAAGAAGTCACAGGCTTGAGTGTTAGTAAACAATGTCAAGGACTTTTAATAACATCTTCTACTGATGAAACTGTTAAGATATGGGATTTCAATTTAGAATCGGAACCTAAGCTTGTAAGCGAAAAGGAATTTAATATTGGAAATGTTCATTGTTTAGATTTATGTCCGGATTTGCCCTTTGTCATTACTGCTGGGGGTGATAAAAAGTCCCATAATTTTACTGTATTTGATATTCAGAATATTGATGTTGTTAAGCATACTTTTACACCCAGGGGCTTAATACAGTTAGTACCCGATACAAATGAAAGTAATTCTACTTAAGTTATTAAAGAAATTCTAAATATACCTGTTTTTTTTTTACCCACCTTCAACAATATTAAAATCAGCATCTGTTTTATAATCATCTTCTTCACTATCAATTGCATTATTCCCATCATCACTGACTCTATTACAGTTAAGTTCTTGATCATTTTTATTGTCCTCTTTTAAATATAGGACATTTTCATTTTTTAAAATTTCTTGTTTAACTTTACTCTTTGATTCCTGATTTAATGCTTGTTCTTTTCTTAAGTTATCAGATTTAAGGCAAGTGTCTCGGAAATTGTATACAATAGTGAGTAAATTTGTACATGGTTCACATATTCGGTAATTGATAATCCAATCCTATAATCAAAGAAACTTTAAATTAAAACTAAAACTTGAAAAGCATACTTACAATTTCTGGCACACTGCTTCTTAATTTATTTAACAAACTTATTTTATTTTCGTCTTTTTCAGAGAGCTTGTTTGAGGGCCATAAATTGTTTAAGCACACACAACAATTATTTACTAAACTATCCATTATAATCACATAAAATTTGTTTTAAGACTACATAACTGAAGAAAATATATAATAGGAAATATTCTGACAGACATTTATATCAATGAAAATGTTTTAAAGTACATTACTTTAAAAAACAAACAAAAATTATTGTTGGAATGTTTCTAGTAAAAAATAATTAATAAATGTCAATTTGCTGGAACCAGAGAGATGTCTTATCTCTGGCTGGAACTGGAAAAAGAAGCTCTTTTTACAAGGTTGCCACATGTGTAGTAGTTCAAATAGTCTTAAAATCAAGAAAATTTGTGACAATTATGACAGTTAGTCGCGATGTCGAATGTCTATCCAGATTTTTTTGTTTATTGTTTACGATATTTTTAATGATAACTGTTAAACAACAATTTTTAAAATGTCCTCTACTAAATGTACAGTTTGTTTTACGAAAAACGAAAGTCTTAAAGATATTTCAAATATCGATGACGAAGGGGTTACATATTTTTCCAAGTTGCAATATATTGCCCCTGAAGTTGTAAGTAAAATATATTATTTGGTTGACTTTTGATCAAATTATTTAATTATATTTTGGTTTTAATTATTTGCAGGAATGGAAAAATGATTTAAAACTTTGTGGTGTATGTATATCTGATTTAAAAGTTGCTTGTAAGTTTAGGGAACAATGTTTAAACATAAAAATAAAACTAAAAGAGGATGAAGTTGCTAAACAAGTAGATGGTTATGATGACTATAGTGACGTGAAACTCGATTATGAATCTGATTCTGAAGAGGAAAAATATGACGCCCGTGATGCCCAGCAGTATTTTATATGTTATCACTGTGGTGATAAACACACATCAAAAGACAATTTAATAGATCATATCCAAGGTGTGCATCAAAGTGATCAAAAAGACCTTAGATATAAAAGAAAAACAATGTGTCCTCAGTGTGGTAGAAGGTTTGCAAAAGAATCATCTATTAAAGAACATTTAGAAGTGTGTGATGGCATTAGGAGGCATAGAAAAGTAAAAACACAGCACCAATGCGAAACGTGCCAAAAATTCTATAGTACCATGAAGATTTTAAAATCGCACCAAAAGACATGTGATGAATCTAATGTGAAAAAAACTGAATATCAGTGTCCAAAATGCTTCATATTTTACAAAAATGCTAAATGTTTGGCTAACCATATGAGGCAGGGTTGTAAAAAAGAGGGTAAAGAACCATCTTACTTCTGTAAAAGATGTGATGGCATTTTCAACTCCGTAGTAGATTTAAAAGACCATTTATTGAAGGAACACAATATAGTAGATTATCAATGCGAGAAATGTGACAAGGTGTTTGAAAATAATGATGAATATACTGCTCATAAAGCCGCTGAACATAAAAAGGTTGTTATTAAGAGATCATTCACATGTCAAGTATGTTCTACTGAATTTGAACTACTTAAAGACCTCATGGACCACTGTACCAATACACATTCCTTAGATGAAAAGTTAATTAGACCATATTCTTGTGAATTGTGCCAAAAAAGGTAAATATTCTAGTAGATATTATAAAAAAAACTCACTTATTAGTTTAATCTTAGTTTTTCTCAAAATTTCTACATTGCATTTTTCGTTGGGTAATATTGTTCAAAGGTGGTAATCTCAACTTTGCCCACAACAGGTAGGTTATAACCACCTCACTACAAGAAATTGTCCCACTATTCTTGAGAATGGTATCTGACTCAAGAGTCTCATAATTACTGTCAGATGACAGCAAGGATATTATTTGTATTTGAGGTTAAGTTAGATTGTAATACTGCTCTTCACACATTGTATGAAAATCTTTAGATTGGTTATTACAAATAAAATGGTACAACAGTTTGCTCTACCTTATACTCCTAACCCACAAACTTCTTAGAAGAAGTTGGAGCTATTGTCAAAGTTATTTGCTGTAATGTAGGTATGGGCATAATGAAAACATTTTCACTCTAACATGCACAGAGATGTAGGTATTTCATATTTTCAAATATAGTTCAATTTGAGGAATCAGCACTTTTTTTCATAATTTGAGTAGAGATCTGATAAATTGGTTGAAATGACTTTGAGTAATGGTAAAAGAAATTTAAAACGTATCTTAATATCTTTTCCCCTTTGCCCCCTTTCGCTATACTTAATGGGTGCACTACATTTGTATTGTAACTTAACTACAGTTTTGGCGGAAAATAAAAATTTTCATAATTTAAAATGTGAAATAGATGTGCAGTTTTCAACATTTAAGAATGACATTATTGATAGAAATTAAAACTCACTAGTTACAGAATGTCTTATTTTACTGGTTAAATGTGTTAAATTTAACACTGACCTTCTATAACCATTCAGCAGGCAATAAAAAGTTTTCATAATCAAACCAAATAACACAAGTGACAAATTATTTTTTTTTTGTTTCAGATTCCGTTCCTCAACAAATTTGGTTAACCACAAGCTCTACCACGAAGGCAACCGCTCTCATATATGCAGTATGTGCGGGAAAAGCTTCATCACAAAAAGTGATCTACTCAACCATGAGATTACCCATTATGACAAGAAAAACTATGGTTGTGACAAATGCGGAAAAGCATTCAAAACAAGAAACAATCTATGCACCCATTATTTAATAGTGCACACAGATCCAATGCTGTGGAAATTTGTGTGCAAAGTTTGTGGTAAACGATCGCCTCTGAAATCAAATCATGACCAGCATACTCGGAGACATACGGGGGAAAAGAATTTTGTCTGTTCTTTGTGTAAAAAGCAGTTTGCTAGTAAAAGGGAAATGCAAGTGCATATTTTGTGCCACAGTAATGTCAAGAGGCATAAATGTGATCAGTGTGGAAAAGAGTATAGAAAGAAACATACTTTAGACATTCATCTAAAAAAATCACATGGTATTGGGAATGCCAAAATCCCTATACGTATACGTAAACATGCATGTCACATTTGCCCAGGAAGATTTTATGATAAAATTAAATTAGCACGACATCTTTGTACTCATTCAGGGTTGAAACCTTTCGCTTGCTTTGCTTGCGAAAAAAAGTTTACTGATAAATCATATTTGAAACATCACCTGAAAACTGCTCATAACATTTATGATGACCCTATGAATTCCATGATGAATAATACTCTTAAAGTTGAAGAGTTACGGCTTGTTAGTTAAGGTTTTTTAATATTCTTGTTTGTATTTTTTTAAGTAATGTCTTTTTAGTATGTCTATAATTATACAGAGTAATATGAAAAAAATGTATTTCTTGAATTACCTGAAATTAAAAAGTACAGAGAGTGTTTTCTAAATCTTTTAATTAGAAATATGTTACAGAAAAGACAAAAATTCTAGAATAAACTCCTATTTTGGATTCTATAATAGCTGCAATGTATTCAAAAATTATTTTAATAATATAGATATAATAAGTACCAATCATTTATTATTAACTAAAAGTGTTTGGAAAATGAATAGCACGTAACATTTATATCATTTATTAAAACTAATTTTGTTCACTCCTTTAGTGCAAAGCCGGCCCTGAGCACAAGCCAATAAAATTCCCACATATTTGTGACAACTTTCTCATTTGAGAGTTACTCACTTCAGGGTATTCAATCTGTTTTTGGCAACGTTGCAAAGAAAGTAGATCATAAATGACATTCCTAAAAAGGAAGAAATCACAAGGATACGAGAAGTAATTAGGCATTCCAACGACCTGTCAAACAATAGGTGCCAGTGGGAAATTCTTGTATATTTAAGGGGGGTAGCGACATAGTCTTGCAACTTGGACGCTATTTTTATTCGAAGTAGTACCCGCCAAGCCTGCCAATTTATGAAGAAATGTATAGGTGGGTTTTTTAAATATTATTTTTATTGTGTTTGACATAAAATATTTAAATGTAATCCATTATTCATTATTTTACGTAAAGTAGATAGAATACACCATATGTCGCCACCCTTAGATATACCAAACCTGCCCACTGGTAATGCATTTGTTTGGAATGTCTAATTAGGCATTCCAACGACCTGTCAAACAATAGGTGCCAGTGGGAAATTCTTGTATATTTAAGGGGGTAGCGACATAGTCTTGCAACTTGGACGCTATTTTTATTCGAAGTAGTACTCGCCAAGCCTGCCAATTTATGAAGAAATGTATAGGTGGGTTTTTTATATACATTTCTTCATAAATTGGCAGGCTTGGCGAGTACTACTTCGAATAAAAATAGCGTCCAAGTTACAAGACTATGTCGCTACCCCCTTAAATATACAAGAATTTCCCACTGGCACCTATTGTTTGACAGGTCGTTGGAATGCCTAATTATTAGGCATTCCAAACAAATGAATTACCAGTGGACAGGTTTGGTATATCTAAGGGTGGCGACATATGGTGTATTCTATCCTCAGAGTAAGTAAGTAGTAAAGAGAGGACAGTAAACAATGTTCGTGTCGCCATGATAATATATGGTCGAGAATTCTAATTAGAGAGAAATAGATTAATATCTCTATCTCTTTGTTTGTATTTGTCAGTTTTACAAAGCTTTTCTCAGACAATTATTCCAGTGTTTAATTTAAATTTGTTAGTGTTGTGGTGTTAAAAGTAATTGTTATTAATATTATATTCATAACAAAAAAGTCATATTTTGTTTTCACTTCCTTAAAAATGCACCTACCTACCTACCTACCTCTTAAAACATTTTATTTTATATTCTATTAGGTCAACATTTTCGCATTTAAAATGACCCAGCGAAATTGTTTTACGGTACGCTACTGCTGAGAATTCTAAAACGAGTGAGAAAGCCTTCATTAGAAAGAGAGATACTGATTATATGATAGCGAGATTAATAGTATAACTTTATGCAGTGGTGGCCTATCTGCTATTATATTATCTAAGATTCTATCTACTTTACGTAAAATCGTGAATAATGGATTACATTTAAATATTTTATGTCAAACACAATAAAAATAATATTTAAAAAACCCACCTATACATTTCTTCATAAATTGGCAGGCTTGGCGAGTACTACTTCGAATAAAAATAGCGTCCAAGTTGCAAGACTATGTCGCTACCACCTTAAATATACAAGAATTTCCCACTGGCACCTATTGTTTGACAGGTCGTTGGAATGCCTAATTCTGTTCAGATTCTCACAGCGAACGAAGTCAGAAAAATGAAAAGGTAACCTGAGACCATTAGGCATTCCAACGACCTGTCCAAATGGCTACCAGTGGGTAATGACAGTTTAGATATGGCAACCCCGTTGTCATGTTGTCATTAACAGGGTCAATGATACATATATAGTTATATAGATTGCTCAAAGCTGGTCGTTTACGAGCGGCCATATTGCCTGGCAAATATTTATTAATTTGAATTGGTTTAGCAAAAATGTGTTTTAAAACCAATTTTTAGCCTTTAGATATTTAAAAAAAATAATTACTTACATTTTTACTTCAGGGCATACGCTTATGTTTATTTTGAAAAATATGGATAATCAATCTATGTAACTATCTATTTCATTGACCTTGTCAAATCACCAGGCCTACAGGGTTGCCATAATTTTGCAATATCATAACCAGTCAAAACCCACTGGTAACCATTCAGTTTGGAATGCCTAATTGATAAGGCAACGTAAGGATACGTCATATGTATTATTTTTGATATACAAAAGTGGAACCGGTAGGCGTGGCTTTTGCACTCACTAAAATGGCGGAAGAGCAGAACCGGATTTACAAGTTTTTATTGTACCTACTATTTCTGGTTAAGTATCATTATTTGAATTAAAAAAAAATTATTTTTCTTTTTATTGACATTGACTTAAAAGGTGGTGGAAGGCCGAGGTTATAAAAGAAGGGGATTTAAAAGCTGAAATATGCCCGGTTTTCAGCCGAGAGGCGCTGAATAAAGTAAATGAAAGAAATAAAATATAACTGATTTAATTATCACTCAAGTGGCTATTAAGCGCTGGAGAATATGTTATTTGCAAAATTGCAACTAATCAATGACCATGATATAACTAACTTGGGGCCGATTCCACCATTGGGTTTAACGAAGTTTAAAATGACATTTTTACATAAAATGAAATTTTAATTTTCAATTAATAGTTTAAACTTTAACACAATGGTAAAATTAACCCTAAAGCGTTGAAATCATTCACAGAAAAAATAAATAATACATTTTTGGTTCACATAAGCGACAAAAGTAAACAGAGTTCGATTTATTGGATCAGTCGTCACACGTTTGCACTAGGGCACATAAATAGCTCAATCTTTAGTTTTTCGTTTTTCTGTCTTTAAATCGGAAAGTACAAGGTCGCAAATGTCAAGTAATCTAACCTTACTTTAATTAACAGCTTTCTCGAAATTAAGAACAAATGTTCATTCCCTAAAAGCTCGATAATCAGATACGAAACTTAATGCAAGGCTCGCGGAAAATGGCTAATAAGCAATCTCTGTGTAGGTAGATGCACTATTCAGGAAATGAAAATGTGGATTAATCTTACTTGGTCTTTCTTGGTACTTTTGTAGATTCAGACTGAAAGGTGTATATCTTCATGCAAGACATTCACTAAATCAGCGAAGCCACAACAAGCGGTGTGCAGGTGCATTTCTAACAAATGTAAAATATGAAGTGATCTTACTTGAGACCTATAGATCTAATGACGATATTATGGTAGTTGGTTTGAGCTGGGCTTCTCACCATCTGCAGAGATTATGGCTACTTATGTAAAGGCCTACCGTAGTAACACACAACATGCACCACAAGCGTGTATGATTGAAAGTCAGACAAAGAATGTGAAGATAAAGTTGAAGTCTCAACCATAGTTAAAGTCACAAATAAAGTTAAATTTAACAGCAAACGAGTTGAAATTGTAGGCTGGTGATAAAGGGAGGCCAAAATCTAGGTAATAAATGTTTATCGAGTTAGGAAAAGTATCCACTGTAAGTGCTTTTCTTGACCACTAAGGTAAAATCCAGAATATTTCCTAATACACAATTTCTTCGCTAGGCAAAATAAGAAATAAATTTGTGAGAGTACTTCCCAAGTATTTTTACAAAAGCTCTAAGAACAAAATTGACGAAAATGGCCTAATCCAAGTTCAAATTCTAAAACTTGAACATTAAAGATAAGTATCTTACTGTAAAACAAGTAAAACCCCGTTGTTGACTAAATGGTTGAATAATTCATTACCTATGTGAAGGTAGAATAGGGACTAAAGTTTAGCAGAAAAAGCCACTAGAAAAGGTGAACATCAAGCAACTATTGTAAATGAAAATAATGTGTGCTGTGATTAAATAAAAGTGTACAAGGAATAAAGTTTTAATATTTTTTTATCCATATCTAGGAGTGATATTTATTTTTAATACTAGACAAACGGTTATGGTTTTGTTGCTAGTCTCATTAAAAAAAAAAAAACTAAGTGATTATTGATGTTAAATATTTATTATTATAAGAACTTATATGCACTACAAACTTAAATATCATATTCCTGAATTCATTTGAAGCATAAAATGTCCTATGAACAAATATGCAATTCTGCATGGTTACCAAGCTACAAGAGTTTAAATAGCAAAAGATATATTAACATAGTATACAACGTAAAAATGTCCAGTAAATATAATATTACACAGTAATATTTCTGAAATAAAAATTTTAAATCTTTTAGAGATATTAAATAGTGATATTTCAGAAATGTGTTCTAGCTTTTTTTCTCTAAAATATTATTAGACTAAAAAAAAAGACATTTATAAATATACAAAATACACAAAACTCAAATATTGATTCTTAAAACATTATTTCAAAAAATATAAAGGAATCACTTCATTTCCACAAAGTCCTTTAAATGCACTAATCTGAAACAAAGTTTTTTTTAATAAATGCCCCAAGTAAAGAAACATTTACGATTGTTACAATCTAATCATTAAGATCAATTAGAAATTTTATTCTAACTTATCAAGGGATGAAAAACTTCACAAACTGATATTCTACTTTTTAGTATACCTTAGAGTTTAAATCAGTTAACTGCACTTTACTCTGCTTTAACATCACTGAACTAACTCAAAAGGCTTAGTTCTCTTGAGTCTTCTTATTAGATTGGCATTGTTGAGGAGTTGGATAATCTCGAGGTTTCCATGTTGGAGCAGTCGTTGGTGACTACTGGCAAATTTTTGTATTCTATTTTCAACAGTCTCCCCTTTAAGGTCCCTAAGAAGATCAGTATTGTGGCAGTACCAGGGTGCATCGACGATGTTCCTTAATACTTTATTCTGGAAACGTTGAATAACTTCGATGTCACTTTTACTGACACATCCCCAAAGCTGGCAAATCGCTTTATTTTCACCAATTCCTTTTAACACACTAATCTGAAACAAACTATAGGTAATTAAAAAGGTCTATTAATATTGTTTTAAATTAACCCTAATAAAACAAACAATACTCATGCATACACAAAACATGGAGCTCTACTTTTCAATCAGCTGTAGAAATAATAAATAAAACTGGTGGAAGGACAGCCAATGTAGGTTATATTTAAATAGAAATAAGAATATAAAAATGCCTATAAATTTGATAAACGAAATGGCGTACGATTAATGTACTTCTCAAGAAAATGCTTGGAAAATATACAGCTAAATTTAGAAGGTTCCCAATTATGCTTGTTGACAACGGTATTCAGGATTTTTTGGAAATCTATAAATATTATTTCGTATGAAAAATTATTCCAATATAGGTAGGCCCAAAAGTTAATAGATGATTTTTTGCATTTTTAAAAGGATACTGTTACACATTTTATACAAACCTGTAATACTGTCCTGTATAATATTTATAATTTTGATACTAACCTATGAAACTTTATTCCAGTCGATTTTTCACAAAAACGTCTATCGCTAGAGCAGGAACGTATAACACATCAAGGCATTATATACTTTATAAGTGTGTAACACTCAAAATTTGCTCAAACACAAATTAAATTCAAATTTAATTACACAAATGACACTAAAAATATAACCTATAAAATTGACAAGTTGCACTCACAGTAATGGCGGACCCGGTCCCACTTTTCGATTACGCATGTCGTATCCCTAGGTTGCCAGATCAATGCCTGAGACAGAGACGTGTAACTTCATAGGAAAATTTGTTCGGTGGTCCATTATATGCTGCGTTTGAGAATCCACATCGGATGCATCTGAGATGTAAAAAATCTTTGATCACGTGATTCAGTATACGTAAAATGTAATGGGACAGATGTGTCCGATGTGGATAAAAAAACGCTCGAGATGTAAAAAATGCATTCGATGTGGATTCTCAAACGCGGCATAAATTACATATATGACTTTCTTTCTCTTTTACATTGATCTTTACATATGTTTATCTCTCTCCAATGAAACTAACACCAATTTAACATTGCGTTCGGTCTGCCAAGTTCCTTTAACTCCTTTAACACTTTTAACTCCAAACGACCCTTTTAGCGTTAGGTTTAGAGCCGATTCCACCGTTGTGTTAAACGGAGATTAAAGTGACATTGTTAATGTAAAAATGTCATTTTAAACTTCGTTTAACACAACGGTGGAATCGGTCCTTAGTCCGATTAGTCTTAAATGTCATTTAAAATTTGTCCCGCTCCAGCCCCTGACTGACCGAACTCGCCTTAAGAGGTCGCTGATGTTGCTGGTTTTTTGACGTTGACGTATCGATTAAAACTGACAACTGACAATGTTATGAATGTGTGCCTTTTATTAAAATTAATTTAATTTGAGCCCCGTTTATTTCTTTGAGTCTGATTTTGTTGTTTAATTAATTTTCTTTCGGGGGAATGTTTATTTTTTGCATGAAGCAATTTCTGGAACCAAACTCGCGTTTTTGTACACATTTCTTTCTAGAGGTAAGTAATTTCCAATTTATTAAGAAAACCACTGTACAATTTGTGTGTTTAATAATATATTACAAAATGGCTATAATTATTTTAGGTGAATTGGAACAGAGATCCATTGTTACAGCTACTTTTGTTCATTAATTAGGTAGATGAATGTCTGGACAGCTTTAATGGCAGCACAAAGTGCCTACCTACTAGAAAAGTAAAATGTATGCCGAGTTAGAATCTGCATATGTAGTATTGGCAAAGGACATTTGAAATGATTAGAGATTGGCTATTTCTTACATACACCTACCTCTAATAGCCACTCTAAACGAAGAAAAAACAATTGAATAACAAAAAGGCAGAATTTTAAATCAGGATGCATTGGAAAATAAATTTGGAGACATGTATTATGTAGGCTACTAGAATAATTAAAACCTCTAACTATTCAAATCACTTTATTAAGTTTTTACGTAACACCAGGCACGAGGTAGCCCTATATCAAGAAGTAGGTTATCTGTCTACTGTCAGAATCTAACACCTATTACTGATCTAGTACCTATGCAACCCTAACTACACACATGTGTATTGGGTGTGTAGGTACTATATTATACATCCTCCCTTTCTAGTTACAAATCTAATTTATTTGGTTGTTTGCTAATACGGCCTGAGCGGGTTATTACTACTTTACTTGACCCTGATCCAGGGTCAATACTTTGGTCAGAGCAGTCAACTAAAGAAGGAGCATGCGCATGAGGTTCAACAGTAGGTCTATATAATTCTAACTTATTAGTTTGGTCAGTACCAACACTATTAGAAGTTTTAGAAAAGTTATCATCAAGAATAGGATTATCAACTATCTGAAGAGGATTTTGAGATGGTCTTATGTCCTGTCTGTTTCTTCGAATAGTGTTGTTATGACAGTCCTGTAACAAATAGGATCTAGGCAATTCATGATAGTTATTCACTTTAGCAGGTTCCCAGGTTTTGGTATGATGGTTACGAACTGTGACATTCTGACCTGGTTGCAGGTCTCTGAGCTCTTTTGCGTTTTTATTAAAGTTTTTTATATTGAGCTCACGTTTAGCTTGCATTTTTTGTTGTACATTTACACACAAGGATGGCATCAATAAGTCTGCTGAGACAGGAACCTTTGTCTTGCAGACCCGACTGTTCAGGAGTTGTGAAGGTGAATACCCCATATGTTTAAGAGGAGAATTTCTATAATTTAATAGAGCTGAGTGTATATCTGCTTCTTTTCTATTTTCCAATGTTTTCTTTAGCAAATTTTTTGAGATGGACACTGCTTTTTCCGCTAGACCATTAGATCTAGGGAAATGGGGGCTTCGGAAGACTAGATTAAAGTTCCATTTCTTAGCAAAATCCCTAAATTTTTCACTGTTATATGGCACATTATCTGCCACTAACATATCAGGTGGTCCAAATCTTGAAAATACTGGTTCTATTTGTGCTATTGCGGTTTCTGCACTTTTGTCTTTTATTGGTAATAGTTCTAACCAATTAGAGTAGGCATCAAACAGAACAATGTAACTTTTTTGTCCATATGTAAAAATATCTGACCCTATTCTCTCCCAAGGTCTACTTGGAAGTGGATATGGTAGAAGTGTTTGTTTCGAATTTTTTCTTGCATATTTTTCACAAATTTGGCATGATTTAATGTATGATTCAATATCAGCTGTGATGCCTGGCCAATAAAATATAGTTCGAGCACGAGATTTTGTTTTTTCTATGCCTAGATGTCCTTCATGTAGTAACTTGATCATTTCTCTCTGTAACTTAAGAGGAACAACTATTTTATTGTCTACAAGAACAAGGTCATCACATATATGCAACTGCTCTTTTAGCTTATAATATATTTTAATACTGTCGGGTATTTTATTTTTCTGATTTGGCCACCCATTGTTAATGAAGTTAGTAACTTCAATTAAGTTAGGATCATCTAACGTCTCTTTTTTAAATTGTTCTTTTCTCTCTTCCGACATTGGCAGGGACTTAACAACTAAATGAACTGCAAATTCAATATCAACATCTGGTTTATGACCATTTTGGTTAATAACCGCCCTTGAGAGTGTATCAGATACATACATTTGTTTACCTGGTTTATAACATATGGTTAAGTTGTATCCTAATAGCTTAAGTCTCATCCTTAGAATTCGAGGAGAGCTAGATTGAAGTTCTTTCCTAAAAATCGACTCTAAAGGTTTATGGTCACTATGGACTTTTATTGGAAAACCATAGACAAACTGATGAAATTTTTTTACTGCAAATAGTATGGCCAGAGTTTCTTTTTCTATCTGGGCATACTGTTGCTCAGTTTTTGTCAGACTTCGTGATGCAAAGGCTACTGGTTTTCCATCTTGCAACAGGCATGCCCCTAGGCCATCCTTGGATGCATCTGTTTCAATTTCTATGAGCTTTTTTGAATTAAAATATGATAACACAGGTGAATTTGTTAATAGCTTTTTTAAATTATCAATTGACTTTTTGTGTTCATCAGTCCATTGCCATTCTACATCAAGCCTGGTTAAGTTACGCAATGGGGCAGTTATTTTTGACAAATTTGGGATGAATTTACCTAGAAATTTTACCATGCCTAAAAATCGTAACACATCATGTTTTGACTGTGGTGTGGGCATTTCTAATATTGCTTGAATATATTTTTTATCAGTCTGAACTCCCTTCTGAGAAAATATCTGACCCACAAATTTTACATTATTTTGTTTAAATTGTATTTTCTTATAATTAAATTTAATATTGTACTTTAATGCTCTATCTAAAACTCTTTTTAGGTTTTGGTCATGCTCAGCCTCTGTTGATCCTGTGACTATTAGGTCATCAAAGTATAACCCCACACCTTCAAGATCTCCAAATATTTCATAATTTTTTTTCTGAAAGACTTCAGGTGCTGAGCATATACCAAATGCCAATCGTTTAAATTGATAACGGCCAAATGGTGTTCCAAAGGTCATTAAATCAGCACTTTCTTTATCTAACTCTATTTGCCAATATCCGTCTTTCATATCGAGCACTGTAAAAAAATGTTTATTGTTTAATTTTCCAGCTATTTCATCTACAGATGGTATCAAAAAATGTTCTCTTTTAATGGCTTGATTTAATTCCTTTGGATCAAGACACAGGCGTAGGTCACCATTTGGTTTTTCAACAATGACCAGTGGATGCACCCACTCTGTTGGTTCATCCACTTTTTTTATTATTCCTTTCAACTCAAGATCACATAGTTTTTTCTTTAAAGGTTCATGCAATATTAGTGGTACCCTTCTTATGGCACTGATATGTGGTATGATGTTATTTTTTAAAGTTATGTGATGTTGAGTTGGGAATTTTCCTAAACCTTCAAACACGCTTGCATATCTACTGACAATGTCATTTACTGAGTTGAATTTTGTATTTTCTACTGAGTCGATTCTTTTTATTAAGTTGAATTGTATACATTCTGGTAGCCCTAACAAGGGGACATGTTTTTCAGTATCTACTACTATGAAGGAAACTTCTGACTGCTTATTATTTAAAGTGCAATTGAGTTTCACTTCTCCTAAGCTTTTGAGCCTAAAGTTAGGGTTACCATATGACACTAATGAAACATTTGTTTTAATTAACTTATAAAAAGGAGCAACTTTGTCAAGGACTTTTAGGGGTAAAATGCTAACCTCTGCTCCTGTGTCAAGTTTAAATAGGACAGGCTTATTATTCACTACTATCTCCTTGGTCCAGCTGTTTTCTTCATCCTTATGATTTTTCCCGACCGCATTCACATAAAACTCATTTTCACTTCCACTGTCAGATTCACTCACACAAATTTCCACTTCTTGAGATGCTGCTTCAGCCACTTCATACACTTGTTTCTTGATTCTCCTGCTTCTCTGCATGTTTTTTACTGTAGTATCATTTGTTCTTTCTTCTTTCTTTTTGTATTCCCCTGTTTTACACACACTGGCAAAATGATTGCGCCCTTGGCACTTGGCACAAGTTTTTCCCCAAGCCAGACAGTTTCCTCTTTCATGGGAATACCCACAATAATGGCAATTATTTTTTATTGTGTCTCTCTTACTGAATCTCACCTCATTAACAGAGGTTTCATTTTGTAGTACTTTTGATTGGTCCTTACTGATTTCTATAGCACGACACATATCTATAGTCTTTTGCAATGTTAAATTTGCTTCGCGCAGTAATTTTTCTTGAGTGGCCTTATTGTAAATTCCCATTACAATTCGGTCACGAATCATGTCGTCCTGTTCTGCATACTCGGTTGTCTTGATACCTTTTTTTAATTCTGTGACAAAGTTATCGAACAGCTGACCTTCTTTTTGTACAATACTGTTGAACATGAATCGTTCGAATATCACATTTTTCTTCGGAGAACAGTATTCATCAAATTTTTTCTTAACAGTCGCAAGATCTTTTGTTTCGCCTTCAAATTTAAAGGTATTGTATAGTTCTAGAGCATCATCTCCAATGAGATTCAAGAATACGGCTACTTTTTTCTCCTCGGGCTTTGTACTAATCCCTGCTGCAACCAAAAACAAGTCTATTTTTTGGCTAAACTTCCTCCAATTATCGGCAATATTGCCATCGAGCTGCAAAGGTTCTGGCGGTCTAAACAAGCCTTCCATTTCTAGTCGGAATTTTCTGTTCTATTTACGTTATTAGACCTTAATTAACCTGACACCATGTATTATGTAGGCTACTAGAATAATTAAAACCTCTAACTATTCAAATCACTTTATTAAGTTTTTACGTAACACCAGGCACGAGGTAGCCCTATATCAAGAAGTAGGTTATCTGTCTACTGTCAGAATCTAACACCTATTACTGATCTAGTACCTATGCAACCCTAACTACACACATGTGTATTGGGTGTGTAGGTACTATATTATACAAGACATCAGGTCGGTTTTGGATTTTAGAGAGAGATCAATCTCAAGAAAAGTTAATTTATCATTCAGAACACCCAAGTAACTCAGACCTGCATAATTTAACTGCATATGCTTTGCAAATAGCCTGCAGTAATTTTTCCAACTGCATATTGCTTTTATATAACCTACAAACGTCGAATATGTCTGCACAATATTGTCATATGATCTTTAGTGTTAGATGAACTTAAATATTCTGCATACGATCGGCATATTAACTTTGCTAGTAGATGCTCCCTGCATAAATTAATTAGCGTCTAGTCAAAAGCAGGCCTCATTTACATATAGCCTGCAAAAGAAATATAATTTTGTCTAGGTAATTTGCAGAACCTGTGCAGGTTTTACCGCCCTGTAAACAATTTTCTGACACAAATTAAATGCAGGTCATCTGCTAAAGTTAATTTGCAGAGTAGTTACGAGGTAGACCTGCATTAAACCGTTGTTAAATGGTTTATTCAAAGATATGTGTCAATCAGAATCAGTATGCAGGTAACATGCAGTAAGTTGATCTGTCACTACCCACCCATTCAGCAGTCAACAGAAGGTTATGTTAAGTTAAAGAAACATATTTATTTTACTACATTGTGTGTAATTCACATCAATAATTAATAATGGAAAATGCAGCTAAATGGAGAAAAATTAAACGCAGTGGAACGTATCGTCGGAAGGTGCAAACATATCATGCCCTGTTTTCTGATGAAAATGTTTCATTATCTGAAAGTACCACCAACATTATCCAGAAACCTTTGTTAAACAATGAGTTTCAAAATGATTTAAAAGAAATATCAACGTTAACAGATGCTGATCCTGAATGTGAAATTTTGGTACACGAAGTATTTGAAAATGATTTTTTGAATATGGATATCTCAATATTTGATGAGACGGAGCCGAACAATGAGTACTTAAATGTTGGTGAAAATAATATTGCAATATTTTTAAAGAACTGGGCAATTGAATTCAATATTCCACAGATTGCCTTAAAACCATTATTGGGCAAGTTAAATGAAGAATATAATTCAAGATTACCTAAAGATCCTCGATCATTAATGGGTAAGTATAGACTTCTCTCCCTTAGGTCTATATTTAAAAAAAATATTTACAGGAACTCCGCGACAAAAGGCATTCATTCAAAATATAAGTGGTGGAAATTACTGGCATCAAGGACTTGAGTTTTGTCTTCGAAAATGTTTTTATGATCTAAAAAAACCATTAAACATTAAAATAAACGTTAGTATTGATGGTTTGCCCTTGTTTGAAAATGGAACTGATCAATTTTGGCCAATTTTATTTAATATCCATACCATGCCACAGATTCGACCGATGATAATCGGACTTTTTTATGGAAAATCAAAACCTAAATTGGTGACAGAATTTCTTGAACCTTTTGTGGATGAAACAATTTCTATATTAGGCTCAGGATTATTAATCAATGGGAATCATTTAACTGTTGCGGTGCGGGCTTTTATATGTGACTCACCCGCTCGAGCTTTTATTAAAGGTTTTTATAAGTTTTTTAATTGGTCTGTGTCTCTGTTTCTACTTAAATTTAATTTTCAGGTGTTGTCAATTTTAATAACCAAAACGGATGCTTAAAATGTTGCACAGTCGGTTTTTATTCTCGAACAACAGGCTGCAATATTTTTCCTCGCATAAATGTTACTAAACGAACTGATGCAGGTTTTCGTTCCTATGAATATAAAGACCATTATCAATATTGTGCTGATTTACCTGTTACAACGCCATTATTTAAATTGCCCATCGATTTGGTAGAAGATATAATTACTGCTGATTCTTTACACTTGTTGCATTTAGGTGTCACAAAAACATTACTAAAAGCCTATAAAAATGGAAAACCTGGAATGACTATATCAAAATGGTCAAATGGTACTTTAGATGACATATCTAGAACTCTAGTTGGAATTAAACTTCCTGCGGAATTTCATAGAGCTGTCCGAGGACTAAATTATTTATCACACTGGAAAGCATCAGAGTGTAGTGTGTTTCTTAATTACATTGGAATCATTGTATTAAAGCCTCACTTACCAGAAGTACACTATAAACACTTTTTAAATTTATTTTGTGCTGTGACTATTTGTTCAACACATTACTATCGCCGATTTTTGCCAATCGCTCGACAACTGTTTGACACATTCGTAAAAACTAATTATAGAATATTCAGAAGCGTAACTATGAATATCCATAATTTAAATCACATTGTTGATGAAGTGGAACGTTTTGGTGATTTATCGACTTTATCTTCGTATCCTTTTGAAAATAATTTGTATAAAATCAAGCTAATGCTAAGAAGTGGAAGATTTCCTTTGTGCCAAATAGTAAACAGGCTTTCTGAAATTACATCAAGTCAGATTAATTCCCAAAAGAAAATTGACGTTTATCCGTTATCCTTTACTTTCAACACATTTGAATGTATTTCAAACTGAATGGCACGACTTTCATCATCTTGAGAAGTATTCATTTAAAGATGTTTTGTGTAAACTAGTAGCAGTAGTTGTATTTGATAAAACTGTATTTGTGCCTATGCATCATACATTTCCTGTAAACGAATTTTTATAAATGTGAAAGTACGTATAATAAAAAATAAATAAAATAAAAATGTTTTATTCTTATCCTTAAGAAGGTAATAACAAATTTTTAATGGAAAGTAAAAAAAAACTTGTATTTTGTTCAAAAAAAAAAGAAATAGGAATATGAAATAAAAGTTAAAAAATAATTTTATTCGATTTCCTTCTCATCCTCCTCTTCTTCCTCCTCCGGTCTATTGGTTGAAGCTTTATAATTAGTCAATTTCTTTTTTGTATTCATGCGAGAACGGGACGCTGCTGTTCTTTGGTTTTGATCTCTGTTTAATCTACTTCCCGAATTATTTATTTGATCTTGTAAAAATTTTACATTTTTGCATACAGTCCATTCCACATCTCGAGGGCAACACACGGAAACACATTCTTTGAAAACATCTTTAGTTTTCAAAAAGTTTTTAAACCTAATTTTATCCTTAGTTTTGCCCAGTCCAAAAAATTGCCTAGTCCAAAAGTAATCAACAAGATGTAGCGCTGCAGTTCGGCAATTTCTAAAGTCATCTGTACCATGTTTAGCTTTAATTGTAGTTACAACTGAGTTAAAGAATTCATCATCACTAAGATTCTTCTCGAATTCTTCAGCTTGTTCAAGACTATCTATTTTATCAAATAAGCGTGTTGGTGGTTGATACGGATCATGTTCATTTTGAGATACGCCAGATCCTATCAAATCTAATTTTGCGCTAATATTTGCTAGAATCTTGTGTATATTTTCAACTTTCATGTCTATATTTGTGGACATATTATCTAACTTCAAGAGAATGTTCTGTTCAAGTGTATCAATTCTTGCATTTAGTGTCTCCTGGAGAAGATCTATTTTATTTGTATTTAAATCTGTTGGAAAAATTAACTGACTTACATCACCACTAAACAGAAGTTCTCCTTCATTTTCTTTTTGTATCTCAGAAAAATTTGATTCTACGATTCCTTGTGCTGTAATGTTAATAGATTCGGGACTTGAATTTCTAGAAGGGATATCTGGAAGTAGTTTATCTCTTAGATTTAAAAACTGATCATCTAAGTTATGTGATTTATTATTCTTTTTTTTATTATATACCAGAGATCTGTCGTCAGGTTCCGATTCACTTTGTTGTAACATATTCTCCAAAACATTATCTGCCTAAAATTAAAAATGTCAAGTAAAATATAAGCAATTTATTATGAACTTTTAACAAATTATATACTGTTAAAATTAAACAGACTATAGCTTAATTTAGATTTTCTTTGGGAATCCCAATATAAACTAAGATTAATTAAAAATTTAAAAAAATGAAAACCCTGTATATTCTGTAGTAATACTATATAGTATATTTTATTACGAGTGTGAAAAACCACTTTTCACACAAAAGTGATGTACAATATTTTTCCTACGACCACAAAATAATTTCATCAAAAAATGTAAAACCAGGTTTATATTATAATAAATAAAATGTATTTAAAAAAAATAATCAATAATTATCATATTTTTTTAAACAAAAAAAAAACAAAAAAACAAAAAAAATAAAATAAAAATACGAACAAAAAAATTATCTTCCTCCGCCAGGATTTGATCGCGTGAGCCCGCCACGTCTCAAATGGCAAAGTTGATAAAGTTTGATACTCTACCACCTGAGCTAACAGGCCTTACGTCAAGTGAATTTCTAATCGGTTATGTGTTTAACCAGAATAAAAAGCAAACATAATGTACCTAGTTATTTTAAAATTATTTTAATAATATAATAATTGTTAAAGATAAATATCTAGGATCTAATTTTAATAATTTAACAATCATATCGGTTTTACTATTAATATGGACATTACATAGATTAAAATAAAAATGATGTGTTTGACATTTTGAGGCAGCTGTGCGGAAAGTAGCATATATTCGCACATGGGTAGAAAGTAAATTTTTATTCATACGCGTGTGATATAGGGCACTTTCGATAGGACTATATTATATAGTGTGATATGTTTCACTTTCCTAAGTGGTCGTAGGAAAAGTACTTTAAAATATTCTTGTGGAAGAATGTATCTCGTCCCCGTAGAAAAAAATTCTTGAAAAATAACCTTAATGAAGGGCGAAGAGCCTCGTTCAATAGCCTTTTGTCACGGCGCAATAAATCACTTTATTATTATTATTATTATTATTATTATTATTATTATTATTAGATACTATTATTAACATTACTGATCTATGTGCTATGTGCTGTGTATTTTGAAGTTGTACATGCTAGGTTAATTTTACAACAATAACAACTACTTACTTCATAAAATGTTTTGAACCCTGCTTTTTTCAACCTACATTTAAGAAGAATAAAATCTTCATTTGGTTTTATATCTGGACTTGCTTTCATCAATTTTGTTAAATGAATGTTTGTTTTATGCGGCCAATAAAGTAAGTCACTTCCATCACTCCACTCTTTTAACTTTATCCATTTAGTGGGTACAACACTTAATATTGATTGATTTTTCCCTTTGTTTTCCTGAATAATGCAGTATTTTCCAGTTAGTTCCATATTAAATTTTTTTGTAGTCAAAATAAACAATCTGCACGAGTTTCTTTCACGCGCACGTGATGATTTTGAAGGTTAGGTTACAAGACATTAAATTTGCAATTGCAGATCATTTGCAGTACTTTTGCAAGTGTTTGACATGTTGATATGCAGAGGCCTTACAAGAAATTGTTATTCAGTTCGAAAAGTAAATAGGAAGGCAAAATTATTTATTTCTTTGCATGTAAAGAAATATTAAGTACTTTTATCATTAAATTTAAAAATTATTTTATTTACTTACCTAATTAAAACCAGATTTAATATTAATTTGACATTTATACCTTAAATTTACAATAGCGAAAGTATTTAACAGAAGTTGTCGTAGCTCAGTTGGTTAAGGCGTCTGTTCCAGAGATTTCAAACACCTTGGTTGCAGGTTCGAATCCTATTAAAGGTAAGTTAAAACAAAAAAAAAATAGGTTAAAATTGTATCGCGCTACTAGTTATAAATGAAATTAATAATTAAATTAATTATAAAAATGATATAGAATTATATATAAATTCAATCAATTGAAAAAAATGTGCACATTATTTTTATTAATACATATTTGTTCCTGCACATTATCTGCATAACAACAAATTAAGAGATCTTAATTTTACTTACACATGATCTGCATAATACATCCAAAGTAAACTATGTATGACTGATAAATTATATGCATTGCAGGGTATTACCTACCAACTAAAGGTATTATGCAGAAGTAATGCAGGTCTGCATTAAACCTTCATAGAAGTAATAAACAAACTGTGGTATGTAAAATATAGGCCATATAAAAATGTTTTGCAGATCACGTCACCTGCATAAATGCGTCCAAAACTGTGTTTTATATGACCTTTTATTATTGGTTTGCAGCAAACTATGCAGATTAAAATGTTACTTGGGCAACCAGCAGTTTAAGCAGGATCTGCTATAACTTTATTAGAAGATTTCCTTGATAATAAATTGTAATATATGAATTGTTTCAAATGAAATTGAAAAAGAGTTAAATTCCAAATTAGATTTTTCATGGGTAAAATGTTATATTCATTCAAACATTGTAAGGTAATCTATAATTAAGGGAATATGGAAAATAGGTATACCCTGGTGGTGTAAGAGACAAGTAAGGGGCAATGACAAAAAAATTACAAAAATGTATTCATCTTTAAATAGTGTTTATTATTAATATTATTTGCTATGTTTGAAAAGTACCTCCTGCTGCAGAACAGATCGAATAGATTAGACGACTAGTTGGAGAAGGTTCACCCAGTAACCAAATTAGGAGACTAGGAAAACGTTTACATGACTGGGGACACAACAAGAATGCACACCCACAAGATACACAAACAAACGAAATAACAGGGGTAAGCCTTCAGCAACGTCCTGTTTAAATGATAGTATGTCATCCTTCATTCCCTTTTAGACTCAGGCCTTATACATTTGTGTTGAGTGTATGTGTGTGTTTGTTTGTTTTGTTTCCATGGTTTCTATTAAACAGTCATAACATATCCATACCTTTTTGCCAGACTAACATAAGCGACATTTGTTCAAATGGCACTTATGATAGTCTAGCAAAAAGGTATTGATATACTCTATACTTTATAAAATATTTGTTACATTAGTTTTTAAATATATTATGAATATATAACAACTGTTACTTTCTTTGTAATTTGTCACAAAATGATAGGAGGTACTTTCTAAACATAGCAATTGTAGTTTGTTTTTCTGTACCTTACAAAAATATAATTTATAGAAAAAGAGTTTGGTGTATTATTTTTCCAAGTTTAAATATTTAATAATAGAATTTTCAAGTTTTTTTAGCGAAATTTACAAGAGTAATAAAAACTATGTTCACTGCTTATATTAAACTGATTAAAACTTCCTTTATTAAAATGATTATTTATATGATAAAAAATTTGATGTTATTGGAAGATTTTATATTTTTTAATAAACAGTGAAACAATAGTTTTTGTTTCTCTTGTAAATTTGTTGTATACAAAAACGATTTCTGAATCCATGTTTGAATTTCCCGCCCTAAAGCATTTTTAATTTTCCCGCTATTTACTAGTGGCGCCATCATAGATGGGTTGTGGTTACAATCGCCCAAATAAGTTTTACCCACATTGATTTTCTTTACGTGCAACTCGGATAATACAACATATAACAACCGCCTATAATAAAACAGCAGTCTTCTGCGTATCCTAAATTTGTATCCCTGGGGGTCGATTCTCGACTTGTAGGAACCTTTTCCTATAGGAATTTGTGACACTTTCCTATATGTATGAAAATGTCATAAATTTTCGATGTATATAAAAATGTTAAAAATTTCTATAGGAAAATATTCCTACGAGTCGAGAATCGACCCCCCTGAGTGGATCTTATTTTGAAACTTTCAACTGGTCCGAGTGAGCTAACTGATTCTTTAGCAATAATCTGTGACTCAAAAAATAATATTCACTGACACTGACAGCCGCAAGCAAAATATCAGGGGGGTTAGTTTCAAACTCGAGAGAAAGGAGTGCTCTATTGAGAGAAAGGAGTGCTCTATCGAGAGAAAGGTAGTATGTGACTTGGCCTTGTACACACATCGGTTATGGGTACACACATGGAGGAAGGGTACCCACGCCCCTAATCACGTGGTCAAATTCTCCTGAGAATATGAATTCTCTCGAAATAAACCGAGAGAAAAGGTCAGTGAGTAGTCATGAGGTAGTCACTGGTTTTCAAAATACAGTTTCCACGTTGACATATGACAATTCTCCTGAAATCTTGAGAGAAATGAGTACTCATACACGGTTTGAAAATAGGTCCCCAGGGGTAGTATTCTCGAATCACGACATTCGCATACGTGTTTCACAATGTGTCTCACTTTGTTGAACGAAAACCAAGTGAGACAAATCATAAATCTCGCATGCGAATCTATATTCGTGACTCGAGAATACTACCCCAGGTGCGTTTTAATCATCCGCTTCTGCTTCCGGAATTGTCGGTTTAGTCGTTTTAACTTGTCAAATTAAAACAAGAAAACCGACAATTTCGAAGCAGAAGCGGATGATTAAAACGCACCTATTAAAAATATTGCGCCAAGATGTAGGCAACACGTAATAAGGGTTCAAAATGGCGGAGTTTTCTATCTCCTTTTAAAAGGCACTCAGAAAGCTGCGCAGTGCGACCATTCTCCGTATAGTAAAAGAAAATCAAAGTATGTGGTTTTACCGAACAAAAAAAATACATTGAGTTACACGTCTCGCTGGATTGTCTCTGCCTGAGATCACGGTAACAAAAAAAAGAAGATCAAAATGATTGACAGACGGCTAGCTTCTACTTTTTTTCTATTACGTAAACAGCCACTGAACCTTAAAAATTGCAAAATTAAAATGTTATCCACAAAGATCTTAAGCAATGTTAATAAAATACGCAATTTTTCCAATGCTAAACGAAGTTTTGTAGCTGGAAAAATATATTTTAACAAGTCTCCAAGTAGCTCCAGTCCTATTTCTGAACCTAGCAACGTACCTGGTTTAACAGATGCCTGTTTAAAAGTGAGTATAAAAAATGAATACGTTCTAACACAATTAAGTAAATTATTTTAAATGCATATTTTTTAGGTCCCCGGCCAACCCGTAGGCCCAGGTGCAGCAAAAAATACAGGTTATAAAAATCCAGAGTACTTCTGTTATGATACATTTAGTTATTTCGAAGCAGAAGTTGAAATGCTTAAATTTCGTTGTCCTCAACCTTCTACAGATACTCCTTATTTTCAAAACAAGTAGATATACGTGTAATGAGCCATGTTATGAAATAAAATAATTTATTTAATAAAACATTCTTTCTAGTTCTCCAAACTATAATTAATGCTAATAAACCTTATTTAGTGATACAATAGTTTCTGTTCGATAACGATTTACCAGAGTTTTAATATTCCTGCACTATAATTTTTGATACTTCATTTCAAATATGTGTCATTAACTACTTGAAAATAAGGTATGCACAATGATTGCCAAATACTTCCCTTGGAATTTAAATAAAATATGGAACATTTATATGGCAAAACGTAATATTTTTATTAGCAAAGCATATTTTAATAAAGACGATTCGAGTTCTGATGATAAATGTAAAAAATCAAAAAAATCTGTACCGGTTGTCAAAGGATTGTCAGAAGCTGTTTGTTGTGTAAGTTAAGATAACTATATATGGGTTTCTGATCATAAATGGTCTATTCAAATTACTATATTGGCAACCCACCTTGAAAGCAAGTTTAACCGACAGTCTCCTTAATACACCCAAGAGCATTTTTATTTATCAGCAGATAATCATTTTAATTACCAATAAATTATTACACTTGAGGGTATGTATATATGTTTTGAGGCTTCCTTTTTTTAATATGTTTACTCATTATGTGTCATCTCTATGTTAATGTAATGTTTAAGGTTTAGTTTATTTTCACTAAAAGACTAATTTATTCTACATAAAACACCAATTTATATTCCTCTTACTGATAAATTAATTTATATTAGACAGAATGATATCTTAAATATAACTCTCTTCAAACAACAAGATTCTAGACACCCTTCGACTAAAAAAATGGTACATTAGGTACAAGCACCTCCACCAGAATTTTTTATTTCTAGGTTTGTCAACATTTGACGGTTCACTTAGAATGATGACGAGCATATGGGCGTCTCATTGGGTTTTCAGGGGTAGACATTTCCTATCAACGGGAAAAATAGAGAGGCTGTAAAAGGCCCAAATAAGGCAGAGGGGGGGATTAAAGGGAATACAACTGGTCGAAAATGGCTCGCGTGACTTTATAAAACATTTTATAAGTTGTTTTTGAATAAAATTACCTAAAATTAGTTTTTTCTTTGAAAAATAATTCATTATTTCAACTAAAAAAAAATCAGACATTTAGAACAGAAACCATTTTATTTTGTGGTATAAATTGTATTTTTTTGTCACAATGCAATAAGTTACTAATAATTTTTGCCAATAAGAGCTTCCTGTATAATTTCTTTTTATTATATTGTTAGGTTCCTAACACACCTGTAGGCCCAGGTGCGGCAAAGTGTGCAGATTATAAAAATCCAGAATATTTCTGTTACCATAAGTATAGTTTCAATGAGGCGGAGGTTGAACTGAAAAAATACAGAACATATTCTCAAGGTTCTAATAAATGTTCAAAGAAATAAATAAATTTGTCTTTATTTAAATAATGTACATTTCTTTCTACATGTTTTAGTAGGATGCATTGAAGGAAAAGTTTAACCAAAGATATGCACCTTCAGCCGTCTTTAATAATTTGCAGGACGAAATTTTTAACACGGAAAGTGTAATATTTAGTCATGGATATTGACGTGTACAACAATAAACTTTGTATATTGTCCCTAGTACAAATAAAGAATTTGATTTTCTTTTGATAACTACAACAAAAGAGAGTTATGTAATATCTATCTAACTAAAAAATTATAATTTTCCTGTATCCAGCAAGAAAAGCATATGAATCATGATTTTTTTTGACTACACCGGCACACAAAAAAAAAGTTGTTTGTACATCAGACACGACCTACCTACGGGCATGTATTTTGACCCGCCATTGAGTAAGGAAATTATACTCCTTTACTCAATTTATACTCCTTTACTCAATGGACCCGCTGAATCCGAATTTCAAGTCAGTTTGGGCCGTCCACCCTTCAATATCGAGTAAATTGTAAAAATAAGATTAGTAATAAAAAAAATTTATTAATCGAAACCAAGCATAATTTTTATGTATTTCGATCCGCTGAATACTGTGGAGGTCATTTGAGAACAAAAAAGTTTGATACCAACAAAAAACAGTTCAAAATCTGAAAAAATATTTCGCCTCATTCAGTTCATACATCAGTTTTTAGAGATATTTCAAGGGTGGACGGCCCAAACTGACTTGAAATTCAGCGGGTCAAAATACATGCCGGTAGGTAGGTCGTGTCTGATGTACAAACAACTTTTTACTTTCCTATCTGTATACAGATATAAGGAAAGTATAGGAATCATGATTTTTTTCGACCTCGAGTTTTCGACGGATTTTTACGTTTTGAGGTTCCCTGAATCCGTTTTGACTATTTTCGCGATGATGTCTGTCTGTGTGTGTGTCTGTATAACGCATAACTCATGAACCGATACACATAAAAACACCAAATTTTAAACTTAAGCTTTATTTCAGCGTCCAATGAGCTGATTAGATTTTGGGCAGAGTCGGAACATCTGGGGGGGTACTTTATAGGTGGTCATTTTTATATTTTACGGAATATATTCGTTATTTACGTTTGAAGAAGAAAATTATTCAAATAAAAGTTACTTACAATATTATTATCTATAATTTTTGTCCTATATAAAATTTTCCTAAAATGGTCCGTATTCGAGAAATTTGACAAAATGTAAAAAAAATAATTTTTTATAAAAATTGTTTAAATAAAAGTTGTTTGTAATATAATTCTCTATAATTTTTATTCTATACATAATTTCTCTAAAATGGACCGTATTCGAGATATTTGAGAAAATGTGTAAATTTCGAAATTTGAAGAAAACTCAGAAACGGATAAAGGAAAAAACATTAAATTTTAAACTTAAGGTTTATTTCGGTCTGACGTGAAATTATTAGATTTTGGACAAAGTCGGAACATCTGGGGGGGTACTTTATGGGAGGCCGTTTTTATATTTTATGGAATATATCTGTTATTTATGTTTGGAGAAAAAAATTGTTCAAATAAAAGTTACTTCTAATATTATTATCTATAATTTTTGCTTTATGTAAAAATTTCCTGAAATGGTCCGTATTCGAAAAATTTGACAAAATGTGCAAAATTCTGATTTTTATGAAAATTGTTGAAATAAAAGTTGTTTGCGATATCGATCTCTATAATATTTGTTCATACATGATTTTTTTAAAATGGACCGTAATGGAAAAATTGTAGGAAAAGTGCTAAATTTAAATTTTTCAGTATTTTCATTTTCAATGAATATCTATAGAAAAATGTTTCGCGGTAGATGTATATGGACAATGTATATATTTAGTTTATCCTCTAAACATTTATAGAGATGCTGCAATAGGTTATACAAAATAACCGGAAAAAGCCTGTAATAACTAGATAGGAAAGTCATGTGTTGGACACAGATTTTTTTTTGTGTGCCGGTGCTATTTTCGTGATGATGTCTGTCTGTATCCAAACGAAAAAAACTCAATTTTGAACTTAAACTTTAATCCATAGTGCGGTAGGCCGATTAGATTTTGAGTATAGTAGGACTTTTTCTTTTCTGTCCTGTACATGATTGTGTAAAATTTAAATTTTTTAAGTATTTTAGTTCGCAATGAAGATATGAAAAAAATGTCATAAATAATTTCTATCTTTAATTCATATTGTGTGACCCACTCAAAATGTTTCTAAATTAGGCCTTGGAAAAATTAAGAGGTGTCCGTAGTTATCATCGAGATGACTCATATATCTGTATTTGTCGGTCATGGCCTACTTTAGATACATTTTTTTGTGGATCACTCTTTAGGTTTGTTCCAACATAAACCAAATCAGTTTGAATACTGTCGGGATTCTGCGCTGTCTAGGGAGGATTCGTGTACAAAAACATAGTATTCCAACACAACCAAAACTAATCACAAACCGATTTGTGTACTGCCTGATCAGTTCCTGGGTCTGATAGGAACGAATTATCAAGACATGCGCAAAGCCGCAATAACCTGAAAATTTCGTGATTGTAATTATTATATTATTTTTATCGTCTCTAACAGCTCTTATATGTGTTTGTACATCGAGTTTAGTCTTAATTTTTTTTCATTATCATTTATTTTATTTTGTGGTTTATCATTGTAATAGTGCGTCTGTTGAATTTATTACAAATGTGTTCCAACATAACCGAGTTGAGTCCCAATCCTCGGACTGGTCGTCAATTACTAGTTGTCGACAGATTGTCAATAATAAGTCGCGGACTGGTTTATATATTGTTCTAAGATCGTTGTTGGAACAAACCTTTTATAAACACTTTTTGATTAGATAGACCATACTCAATATATTTGAAATTGTAAATTATACTTTATTCATCAAAATTAATAAAAGTTAATCTATAAAAATCAAGATAAAAGAATGTTAATGAAACATCCAGGAAGTCTGTTCCGTTTTGTACATATTCCATGGTAACTTCTTATTTACACATAAAAGTGAAAAAAAAAACAAACTATTTACAAGTTTCTAATCATTTTAATCACTTTCCTAAAACATTAAACTGGATGCTGATTTGGTGAAGATAGAATCTTCTTGATTCACTTAAAATAAATTCTTCAACAGTATTACTCACTGTGTAAGAGTATCTGATAAAATCGACAATGGTAAAAAATAATAAATAAAAGCTAAATACACTTTAAAATCCTACAAATATATACAATTTTAAAATTTACATAATGAGAAAATTATACATGATTATATTGTTACTTAACGCCACCAAACTCAAATTTGAGATGTTCAGGAACCTCATACTTCAATTCACTCGTACTATCATATTTCAACTCAGTACTGTCATACTTCAGCTCGCTAATATTGTCATACTTTACATCTTCAGTCATTACCAAATTATGCATAACTTTCATATGATGTTTTAAGTAAGATTTATCTGCGAATTTTTTCTCGCAAGCTGTACACTGAAAAGGTTTGACGCCTGAATGACAGTATAAGTGTCTGAGTAATTTTTGTTTATCGTAAAACTGACTAGGGCAAATATGGCAAACGAATCTTTTTTCCTTTTCCGGTAGTTTATCGCCGATTTCGTGCGATCTGCGCAAATGTGTTTTTAACGTACGTTGCGTTTTGTATTCTCTTTGACAGTATTCACAAGTAAAAGCTTTGACATTTGAATGCAAATTCACGTGACGTTTTAACTCGCTGCTGGTAATAAATGGTTTTTGACAAATATGACAGATGTGCTGCTTATCCCCGGCGTGTCTTTTCATGTGTTGGTCGTAGTTTCCTTTTTGTGGAAACCTCTTTTCACATACATTGCAGGAGAATTTCCATGCAGATCTATCAGTGTGGACGACCAATATGTGAGTTTTGAGATTTTTGTTGGTGTTGAAGGCTTTGCCGCACAGAACGCATTTGTAGTTGCGCCTATTGAAATGGGTGTATTCGTGGACTATAAGTTCGCTTTTGGTGATGAAGCGCTTGCCGCATAAACTGCACACGTTATCTCTACTTCTGCTGTGATATTTTATGTGTTGGTCATAGCCTGAAAATTTTGAAAATAGAGAAATACATTTCTAAACCCAAGGGCGAAAAAAAAAAAACTAAAGAAAAATCAACGTGCCCCAGTAGCATATAGTGTCTTAACCATCAGAGGGGCAAGCATAAAGAGACGAGTTTCTAGATATTAATGACGTATTTTTCACTTTCATTAATATTTTGGTATTCTCGTAATAAAACTAACATTGAGAAATAAATGACCCCACGGTTTTCTTACGATAAATTACTTTTATTACAGTTTTTGGCCACCTAATTAAGTATGTCCATGGCATAATGTTCTTATATGACTAGTTTTTGAGAAAAAGGGTGTTGAACTTGTGAATTCTTATAATTTTTAAAAAACTCAATTTTCATACCGCCGTATCTCGATTAGTTCTAAGCGATCAATATTATGTAATAATACCATTTTGGAGGTAGATTCCCAATCACTATATGGGTAGTTGAGCTGGGCATTTAAAGAAAGTCACAAAAAACCATAGGTCCCCTCCTGTTTTTTTTACAAAAACGGTCAAGAGTTAGGTCGTATTTTTTTATGGCCTTTTATAGATTTTGGCATTAAAAATCTGATTTTCATGTCATCTTAAAGAACTCATCACATCTATAGATTCAGAGCAGAATTTTTTCTTATTTTTCAAATTGTCTATGGTTTGTTATCGTCCCCCGATTTCTCTAGCTATAGGTGACTACTGAAGGGTTGAATAATTGAAAAAGATTCTGATAAACTGAATTGAGATCGAATCTAAATACTCAAATTAACGACTAGTACGCCAGACACACAAGCTCTGGTGGTCTAGAAGTTGGGACGTTAGAATGGAGATCCAGAGATATTATAGGTATTTTTATGACCTCACACATGCCTTTGATTCAATAGACCACAGTTTACTATTAAAAAAAAATTGAAGGTATAGGAGTAAGAGGAAAATCACATGACTGGGTAGTATCATATTTGGCAGAATAATGTCAAACAACAGCTATTGATGGGGCTCCAACTGAATGCCACAGTAATGCATTAGGCATTCCACAAGTCATGTTACCTTGTCCAATTTTATTTATAGTTTTTATAAACGACATTACAAGCAGTTGTGAAAAATCAGATAAAGCTGTTTTTTTATGCAGATGATGCAAATATGATACTGTCTGAGCAATGTGTCAGTACCTTAGTAGAAAATGGAAATAAAATGGAATTTGAAAAATATTGTAGGGAAAACGGTCTTCAGTTAAATTGCGAAGAAACCTTATAATGAAATTTTTACTACAAAAAAAAAGATCTACTAATAATTAAACTCTCTGGAAAATCAATAGAAAGTACTCGATCCCAAACTAACATGGGAATTTCATATCAATATGCTATGCTCAAAGCAGAGTAGTACTTCCTTCATTTTGAGAAATCTTAGGGATACAATTTCCTTACAAATCTTATATTTTAGACTGGTACAACCTCATTTACAGTAGGGTTTGTTGATGTGGGGTTCCTCCACACACACATAGATAGAACATTCACCATGCAGAAAAAAATTGTAAAGATGTATGAATAGAGTTTATCCATTAGAAACCTGCAGAAATCTATTTAAAATTGAGATTCTAACAGTGCATTTTTTATATATCTTGCAATTAATTCTGCATATATATGATAATATGAGCCCATTCATCTTAAACAATGAAATTCACACACTAATACTCGCCATAATGTGGTTATCGTTTTCTAAAAATCGTATATGCTTTAGCAACATTCATTTTATAAAGGGCACAATTTTAAAAAGGGTGATTTACAGCGAGTAGAATTTCTCACACGTTTTTAATAAAACATACATGTTTTAAGGATTTAGCCAATGTTACTTATATGTTACTTTTAGGATGATTACAGAATTTTAGGTGAATAATAATATTTATTGATTTTAACAAATTCTATTAGGTAAACTACTTTTTATTTATACCTACAAAATTATCTAATTTTTTATGAATATGGTTTGCATTACTAAAAAAGCCTAAGAATTTCTTTCAATTATTATTAATTGAACAATTAGAAAACTTGGAAGATAAGAATCCTCAAAAATTCAAACATTAAGAGGTGGAATCTATTTTTTGAATTAACTGGATATTGAATGAATATTTTTTTATACCTGTGTAAGAATTTAATTATTAATTCATGTATGTTTTATTTACAGATATTAATTTGCTTGTGGTTTCTTACAAGGGGTAGTTCAAAGTTCTTCTGTATCACACGTTGTATCCAGACATTTTTAATCAATTTGTAAAATGGCCACAAAATATTAAAGAACTGAAAATGTATTAAGCTATTGCATAGCTTTTATCGCGGGCTTTGAGCGTGGCGACCGAATAAAAAAAAAAACGAAATCATAACGAAAAAAAACCTAACGCGCCCACTCCGACCGGCACAGCGGTGCGGCGTTAAACAATATTAATTTCTCATTTATTCAATAAAAGAAAATCGAAAATACGTAAAATCGAAAAATTGAAAAACCGAAAAAAATCAAAAAAGAAATTCCGTAACGAAAATAAACCTAACACCCCTCACTCCGACCGGCACAGCGGTGCGGCGTTGAAAGCCGTGCATCGTCTAACGTCGTTTCAGTTCGGCAGACTTCGGCACGGTGTTTGTGTGCATGCGACTAGACGTATGCGTGCAGACTAGCTGCTAACTGCTCATAACTGATTCTATCTCTTGTAGACACAATTTCGGAAAAATTGAATTTGAAAATGAATAATGATCCACAAGAATCCACAACAAAATATGGGACCACCATTGACGCGGTATTTTCCAGATATGTGAGGATATCAAGTCTCAAACTTATGTTTCTTATTTCAGTTACCATAAACCTATAGTTTCAATGATAAAAATTCCTGAATAACCTACATGTAAGAAAATAAAAATATTTTAAACAATATTAACTTCTCATTTATTCAATAAAAGAAAAAAAATTGTTTTATTATCGGTCACAACGCTCAAAAAGTGTAACTTGAATTAACATCAAAGAAAAAACTAATTAATATCAAAAAAAAAAATACTGCATAAATAAATAAAATAAATAGATAATTATAATTGCATAAGTTGATAAAAAATGCTATGCAATAGATTTACCGCGGCAGTCCTCGAGTGCCACACGTATTTTATTTAAATATTTTTATTACTATAAAAAGAAAGTTTTTTATGACATACGATTTTCCTGGAATTATAGGTTGCATTGACTGCACCCATATAGCTTATATTTTTCTGCCAAACATTAACGATTCAGTTTATCCTGAACATTTATATATGAGATTAACAAAAATTATCATTCGATTAATTTACAGTTTGTTGTAATTAAATTACAAAATCCTTATTTTCTTATGGCCTGCACATTACTTGATTTCAATGATATAGACAGTTTACAGAGACATATTATTTGCATGTTAAAAACGTACACGCTTTAAAAAACGTATGCTCATCAAACGGGCCAAGAATATAGTTTTTAAAAACTACTCACTTTTCAACCACTCTCTTTCGAAAACAGTTCGTTTTTTAGCGATTGTTGAGGATAGCCACCCATATTGAATGTTCGTTGAGCCAACACACTAAATTTCATTCAGTTCACTGTTGGAATTATGAAAATTTGATGTTCGGTTAAATGAAAATATCTTATAGCATCTCCCTTATAGTGAAATCCCAGCTTTAGTGTTTTTGAAAATTGAGAATTAAAAAAATTAATCATAGGAGAACTTTGTGCCCAAAGACACTTTTAATAAGGTCAAAAACTGCAACATATATAAAATTCAGAAGATTTAACAAAAAGCCTTCTATGATAAGGAAACTGTGGGGTCCTTTTATAAAACAACAGTCCATTTTTTATTTCCAAATAAGATTGCAAAACATTAGAATTAACAAAATGAGATATAAAAGATGTTGAAAAAATTATTTTAACAGAAGGCACATACCTACCCATATGGCAAATAGAAAAAAACCTCTTATTTCATGTTTTCATAATTCTTGTCTTTGGAATCAGTAATAAAAAAATAATGTAAGTAACATTCATTCATCATTTATTTAAGAAAAAAGTGTTAATGAAAACGCTGTAAATTTCTTGAAATATGTCACATCTCAAAAGATTACACTAGACCAGATTGTCTTGTCTGTCTTTAGGAGAAAAACTATGACTGCTATAAGCAGGAAAGCAATATTTATTAAGTGTGAACCAGGCTTCATATAAGATCCTTAATTTTATTCAACTACAATTCTACAGAAAATAATGCTTATTTAATTTGTAAATATGTGCAAAATTGTATGAAAAAACTGATCTTAAAATAATTCAAAACTAGAAAGTTTTCTTTTATCAGTTTTAACTACTAACCTGCATATGTCCTAAATCTTTGAGTACACTGAGTACAAGAATAGGGTTTAACTGATCTTTCTTCTATACCATGAATTGATTTACAATGTGCCATTAAATCCTTAACCAAATTAAATATCTGATCACAAGTTTCACAACTGTAACTTCTATTGGACTTCCGGCCCTTTTTCTTAGGTTTCTGATCTTCATTTTCACCAAAACAACACTTTTTGTGGTGTATTTTCAAAGCTGCTTTTGAATTATATGTTTTCTTGCAGGTATAGCAGCTATAAACTTGTTTACATACTTTTTTGTGTAGATTTAACTCTTTCTTGCTATTAAAGTCTTCATTACATTTTATACAAGTGAAAAGATCATCTCTTGAAGTCTTTATAGATGATTCCTTTTGAACATAATTTAAAGAATCTAGGACTTTTTTTGATGTTTTGCTATCATTACTGTCTTCATTAACAGTTACTGGACTTGGATTTTCTGAATAGAACTTTTCTTCAAAAAATGTATCTTCTTCCTGTTTTGTTTCTGTTTGTTTGAGTCGTTCAACAAGATTGTGTATTCTTTTTTTAAATATTAAAAAATTATCTAACTGATCTGTACATGTACCACAAATTAAATTATCTTCAGATTCGTCTTGCTAAAATGTTCATAATCATAATACAGAATGTAAATAAGATTTATATAAATAAATTAATTAACTCCATGAATTTCTATAATAAACAAAGGATCCATAATATGATCATTTGTTCAACTTAAAAAAAACCACTTAAATAATTGAAAAGTTCAAAATGTTTTATCTTTGATTTTATACCTATATGTATTATAAAGAAATGTACTTACCAAATCTGGTACAATTGATTTTAATTTTGCTAACCAGTTTATGTTATTATCATCTAAATCCCCAAAACGAGTAATGCAGGATGTACTGTTTAGACAAATGCTGCAATAAATGACATTCATAATTAATTACAGATAATTAAAACATTAGAAAAATCGAAATCTTAGCTCAAAAAAACATATTTTGTTTTGTTTGTGTTTGGACTATGTGACATTTTGATTTGACTGATTTTTGGCAATGACAATTGACAATTCAAAGAACAAACCAGGGGGTCGATTCTCGACTCGTAGGAATATTTTCCTATAGGAATTTTTGACATTTTTATATACATCGAAAATTTATGACGTTTTCCTACATATAGGAAAGTGTCACAAATTCCTATAGGAAAAGGTTCCTACAAGTCGAGAATTGACCCCCAGGGGGTCGATTCTCGACTCGTAGGAATTTTTTCCTATAGGAATTTTTGACATTTTTCTACACATCGGAAATTTATGACATTTGTCTACATGTAGGAAAGTGTCACAAATTCCTATAGGAAAAGGTTCCTACAAGTCGAGAATTGACCCCCATAAGGTTCTTTCGTTCGTCCCACTGGTGTAGGATGAATTACATCAACGCACATCGTACCTTTCGTTTGTAGTGTAGTGTGCACTGGTGGATATTTTCTCCACCAGCTATTTAGCAGGAGTGAATTACACTCGACATATGAATCAGGAATAAGGAGGAAGTCACATACTTTGATTACTATACGGTGAAAGAGAGAGGTCCGACACGCCCAACATAGAGTGCGGCCATTTTGATGCCTTTACCACAGTTTTACCACAGAATCAGTTCGCTCACTCTGCGTCGCACTTTTGATCTCAATATTCCAGTTTCTACACTGCGCAACTCGGATAATACAATATATGACAACCGCCTATATTCAATGGCTGCGTTCATCCGCGCCATTTCAAGGAGCGCTACAAAAGTAGCGATCACTTACGCTACCTGATCGATCTTTATGCACGGATGAACCATGTTTAAAAGTGACATTTGATTTTGGTTTATTCATTTTACTTTTGAGTTGAATGTCTCTGGTTGAAGATTTGTTTGTTTATTTTTCAATTGCTAATATGCTAATATAACCCTACTAGTCACCAAGCAAACCGTGGACGTAAGTGCGTAAGACAGATCAGTGATCACCGATCAGACGTAAATAAAATGCGCTACTTTTAATGGCGGCCGCTCCTTGAGCGAAATGTCAAAATACACCGTTCATACGTGCCACTCGAGAGCGCTACCAGATCGATCAGGTAGCATATGGCGCGGATGAACGCAGCCATTGCGTTCGGTCTTCCAAGTTCCTTTAACTCCTTTAACACTTTTAACTCCAAACGACCGTTTTAGCGTTCGGTTTAGTCCGATTAGTGACAGTTTAACACGCTTAAATGTCATTTAAAAGCACCCTAAAATTTGTCCCGCTCCAGCCCCTGACTATCCGAACTCGCATATTCAACCAGCAGTCTTCTGCGCATCCTGAATTTGTATCCCTGGAGTGGATGTTATTTTGGAATATTCAACTGGTCCGAGTGAGCTAACTGATTCTTTAACAATAAACTGTGCCTTTACTACTAGGTTAGGTAACTCATATATTTCCTAAATGTTAAACTGGGGGGTTATTTTCAAACTCGAGAGAAAGGAGTGCTCTATTGAGAGAAAGGAGTGCTCTATCGAGAGAAAGGTAGTATGTGACTTGGCCTTGTACACACATCGGTTATGGGTACACACATGGAGGAAGGGTACACACGCCCCTAATCACGTGGTCAAATTCTCCTGAGAATATGAATTCTCTCGAAATAAACCGAGAGAAAAGGTCAGTGAGTAGTCATGAGGTAGTCACTGGTTTTCAAAATACAGTTTCCACGTTGACATATGACATTTCTCCTGAAATCTTGAGAGAAATGAGTACTCACACGGTTTGAAAGTAGGTCCCCTGGTAGTCTATACATCCTGGTATTTAGACAATGAAAAGACAACAACAGAGCACTAAAAATTAACATACAATCACTGATTAATTAAAAATAATCGTGTAAATCACGTCTGAAACACAAAATGATATATAAATCCTCAAAACTTGTTCGTTGGGGTTTATGTAAACACAAAGAAAATAGTAAAATCACGGTAAACGGCGAAACGAGCAAAACACTCCATACAACAGCTATAAAAAATATTCACTGACACTGACAGCAGCAAGCAAAATATTAAAAATATTGCGCCAAGATGTAGGCAACACGTAATAAGGCATCAATATGGCGGAGTTTTCTATCTCCTTTTAAAAGGCACTCAAAAAGCTGCGCAGTACGACCATTCTCCGTATAGTAAGACTAGTAAGAGAAAATCAAAGTATGTGGGAGGAAGTAGACTAGGTAAATAAAGATGTCCTTTATTTACCTTTATTTAAAAAAACTAATGTACGAACCGCAGCTAGGGTTGCCACATGTCCTTTTTTGAAAAGGACAGTCCTTTTTGAAGCAAAATGTCCTTGTGACATACTTGTGACTTTTTAAAACTTAAAATGTTTTTTTACGACAAATGTCTTTTTTGAGTGACAGCACATATTTTTGGAAGGGACCTTTGAATATATTAGGCATTCCAAACAAATGAATTACCAGTGGGCAGGTTTGGTATATCTAAGGGTGGCGACATATGGTGTATTCTATCTACTTTACGTAAAATCATAAATGGATTACATTTAAATATTTTATGTCAAACACAATAAAAATAATATTTAAAAAACCCACCTATACATTTCTTCATAAATTGGCAGGCTTGGCGAGTACTACTTCGAATAAAAATAGCGTCCAAGTTGCAAGACTATGTCGCTACCCCCCTTAAATATACAAGAATTTTCCACTGGCACCACATACTTTGATTACTATACGAGGCAAGAGAGAGGTCCGACACGCCCAACATAGGGCGCGGCCATTTTGAACCATGTGACACAGTTTACAGCTAAAGAATCAGATCGCTCACTCTGCGTCGGCACTTTTTATCTCAATGTTCCAGTTTATATACTGCGCAACTCAGATAATACAATATATGATAACCGCCTATAATAAAACAGCAGTCTTCTGCGTATCCTGAATTTGTAACCCTGGAGTGGATGTTATTTTGGAACTTTCAACTGGTCCGAGTGAGCTAACTGATTCTTTAGCAATAAACTGTGGCTCCAAAAATAATATTCACTGACACTGACAGCAGCAAGCAAAATATCAGGTGCGTTTTAATCATCCGCATCTGCTTCCGGAATTGTCGGTTCAGTCGTTTTAACCTGTCAGATTAAAACAAGAAAACCGACAATTCCGAAGCAGAAGCGGATGATTAAAACGCACCTATTAAAAATATTGCGCCAAGATGTAGGCAACACGTAATAAGGGTTCAAAATGGCGGAGTTTTCTATCTCCTTTTAAAAGGCACTCAGAAAGCTGCGCAGTGCGACCATTCTCCGTATAGTAAAAGAAAATCAAAGTATGTGACTGGCACCTATTGTTTGACAGGTCGTTGGAATCAGGGTTGGACACATACTTTGATTTTCTTTTACTATACGGAGAATGGTCGCACTGCGCAGCTTTCTGAGTGCCTTTTAAAAGGAGATTTTGAACCCTTATTACGTGTGGCCTACATCTTAGCGCAATATTTTTAATAGGTACTTTTTAATCATCCGCTTCTGCTTCGGAATTGTCGGTTTTCTTGTTTTAATTTGACAAGTAAAACGACTAAACCGACAATTCCGGAAGCAGAAGCGGATGATTAAAACGCACCTCATATTTTGCTTGCGGCTGTCAGTGTCAGTGAATATTATTTTTTGAGTCACAGATTATTGCTAAAGAATCAGTTAGCTCACTCGGGCCAGTTGAAAGTTTCAAAATAAGATCCACTCCAGAGATACAAATTTAGGATACGCAGAAGACAGCTGTTTTATTATAGGCGGTTGTTATATATTGTATTATCCGAGTTGCGCAGTGTATAAACTGGAACATTGAGATCAAAAGTGCCGACGCAGAGTGAGCGATCTGATTCTTTAGCTATAAACTGTTGCATAGGGTTCAAAATGGCCGGGCCCTATGTTGGGCGTGTCGGACCTCTCTCTTGCGCCCACGGTGTACTATAAGGTGTATCAACTCCTATTTAAAAACAAATGAAAACGGCGATAAAACCGATCGTACTTCCTAGCCAAAATCCGCTAGGTTCGCTAGTATCTATCCGGCGAGAAAGTAAATAAAAGATGAAGGTTGGTAGGAGCTGCAATTTGAAAAGTGTTGACAGATAAATATTTTTTAAAATCTTAAAATATATAAATCATGGTGGATCGTTGAGCTGTTTTTAATTGTGATTGTGGGAGAGTCTTCAACATATTGATAGCAGTTTTATAATGCCAAAAAACAGTTATACAGAATATGGTGCAATTATTTAGGTGGTATGGAAATAAACATTAAACCCAAAAGTTCCATTTGTGAAAAACATTTAAATGCAAATTATGTTATATCCGTGAAAAAGTGCTAAGAAATCTACTAGGAAACGTTATTTTTCAAGTAAATATGTTTAATGTCTACGTTTTAAATGATTGTAGGTTATGTAAATAGGTTATTTAACTTTGTCTTTTCTATAATAAAAATAATTATTAGTATAAAGTTTTACTATATAAATATTTCGTATTATTTATCCTGTCCCCTTGGTACTAATAATGTTATGACTTGGACCCTATTATAATGTGTTCATGGTATAAATTTCATATACACAAGGTACCTATTTCTTCTGATATTTTTCTGACCCTGCGAATAAATAAAATCTTTGACTTATTCCTTTTAGCCTGATTATAATGCTAGAAAGTTGTATCTGGTTATAAGAATCAAATAGATACTATGATAAATTTATTTTACTTGTAGCCTTTTTATTTTCAAGTGTTTAAATATACATTTGTTTAATAATAATCATCCCCGAATGTGTTTTGTTCCAGTTCTTTAAATGTATTTACTAGGTTTTTATAGCAGTACTGATTTTAAATTAATACAAATTTGAGTTGTAAGAAATATTAAGGATTTTTCAATTCTGTATTTTTATAGGAGTTAATCCCTTTAAGTAAATAAATGTAGTTTGGGGTCGTAGATGTTGGTATTTGTGTATTGAATAATGTGTACATACACTGGTTAATAATTTAAACAATGTTTTTTCTGATGTACCTAATAATTATTTAAGGTTATCTTGTAGTTGACGAGTCTAGAAATCCGCATATTCACACCATTCCGCACTGAAGTCTAGAATTTGACACAAATTTGAAGTTAAAAATAACGATCCTATTACTTGAAAATCTACAGATTCTTTTTAATCAATGTAAAAATTGGTAAATACATGATAAAAAGTAAAAGTTATTTCAATATGCTTATTCCCTGGTTCCAAATAATTAAATATAACCTTGCAACTATATGTTAGGATTCCAACTATCGGAACAAGAATGGTGCATTTCCAGACCCTTCAATTATAAGATTACCATTATTTAATGTGCAGTGCAAATATAAAAAAACTACCTAAAAAATGCTGTTCCTGCTTTTATTACTTATGATGGGACTACTTCTCAAAGGAGACGAGAATGTGGAAAGTATTGCTGATACAGTTACCGAAGTTATCCACTGGAGGTGAAGTGTTAATCTTTTAGGAATATAGGAAATATTTTTTTATACCTAACAACTTAATATTTATTTATTGATAAGTTATAGATACTATGTATTTGAAATTCAGAGTAATCATTATGACAGCAGCATTCTTATTGTATTCGGATTCTAACACAAATAAAACATCTCATTAAATTTTTGTTAAAATTATTAATTTATTAATTTTACACTAGAAAGAAAATTAACAATACACACAAAATTATATAAAATTAGAAATAAATACAATTTACACATTTCCCATTATTACACTTATTTTCTTAATTTATTCATTTCTTATATTAACAATTTCAATTAATAATATAGTTCATTATTTAATTGGAACTCATTTTATAATTTTACTAATTATTTTTTTATATTTATTTGTGGAAAATGAAATATTAAATAAAAGCATAGGAATTGTTCTATTGGATAATAGCTGTAATGAAAAAATAAGTAGGAAAATTTCAAATGTATAGTTTCCAGATTTATTATGAGTTTTTTATATTAATGTACTCAATAAGTAGGTTTATTATGTTCGCTTGTACACGTCACAGTTAGCAGCAGACAGTAACAAACCTGACAACACTTCTGATTTCAGAAAAACATTACAACAATTTGTTTTACATTATATATTTCAATAATATAATAATCATTTATATTTAATTAATGACAAGGTTTACTTTTTAAATAAAACTATATGAGCCCTGTCCCGTTTCAATTAGCACACTTCTCATATTTATAGTGACTGTCACTACAAGAACAAATCATACATAAATCTGATAAATTCTTTTATTTTTTTAACCCTTTCACTTCCACTTTCATTAAAAAAAATACCATTGTAGTAGATTGTATGTTTTCTTTGTTTATTTTAAGTAAATTAAAATATTTTCATAGTATTTTTTATTACTCCAAGACATAACGTCCCTGTTCAGGGACATTACAAAAACAAAAATTTACTATGAAAATAAATTTTTTTAAATATTAATCCTTGAAAGTAATGCAAATAAAGTAAATAAACCAAAAAGAAAAACATTCTACCAAAATTAACAGATGTATACTTCAGGGTTAATTAAGACAGTGTCCCTCTGGAGGGACAAATACACTGAAAGGGTTAAATATTTACAAATTTTCATGAGTGTTTCATCACCTTTAACTTTGATAATGGCAATAATTCATTAAAACATTGTATTTACAAGTTCTTGAAAATCTTGTGCAGGGAACCTACTCCATATTTTTAGATTACCCATTTGAATTAATTCTGGCAGTGATCTTGTGGGTGCTGCACGCCTCTGCTTAAAAATTATCACCCCATATACAAAAAAGCATCTTTATTAAATGAACAAGAAACTAAAAAAAAAAATAAGCATTATTAAAAACTACAAAAAGTGCATCATTTGAAAATCCATATTCAAGCTCCAGATTTGTAAAATTAAAAAAATTCCAAATACACATTTAACTTGTTTGATTATTTATTGAATAAAAGGTCTGTTCCAACGATCAGAAACGAACCACTGGGTAGTACACAATTTTGCAGTCTCAATAAACTACTGTGCAGAATCCTGATGTCAGTAACTCATTTCTGAGCATTGTTGGAACAAACCTAAAGTAAATCGAAACCACTTAAAAACAAGCACAACATTTATACTCGAGCAAATTTTTAATTCCTATCAAAATTTTTAATTACTGAATATTTTGTTCTAGTTATATTAAAATTTAAAAGTTCTTACTCTTCATTATAATTATATTTTTTATTTTCTCTATATACCTACATACTATCTCTAACATTTTACAAATTTGATGCCTAATTAAAGATTTCATCTAGCATTGCAGAACGAAAAATGTTTTTCACATTTGTATAAATCTTCTACATCTGTCATATTAGGATAACAAGATTGTATCTAGACAGGTAGTTATTTTTTGGAGTTGAAGTGTATAGCCATTAACTTGTTTGATTTTCATTGTGTTTCTAACTCTAATTTAAGAGAAAATCTTAAGTGATAAAAAATGCAGAAAGAACTAAGCGACCTACATTTTTTAGAATATTTGATAAAGCATAGTAGTAACTGCCAGTTAAAACTGTGTTTCTAGTATTTAGTTTAGGTAACAGAGACAAAGCTTGGAACAAAAAATACATACTTTTGTTAATTCAGAATTTTTAAATGTTGTTTTATATTATAAATCTTTCTAGGTATCCTCTATCATTTTTTTTATAATTTTCAATCAAAACTGTTTAAAAACAAAAAGTTTAATAAAAAAAATACCCATTATATTTAATACTGTTTATGCTCTAAAACTCACTGTTCTTTTAATGGCAGATTTTTTAACCTCTGAGTAAAGTTACGCATAAGTATAATCTATAGCCTAATCAGCAAGTTGTTACTTTAAACTTTATTCAGAGGTAAAAACCTGGCCTTTAATCTTAATATAATTGTGGAGGATGGAGACTACATTTGCTAGGGATTAGGGAATAACAAAGATATAACTACTATAATGACACTTGCTAAAAACTGTATAAGTTCTATGTACCTGCAGATAGAACCATGTGAATAACTTTAGTGCTTCAATAACACAACATTGATAATTAACAGATGAACATATTGGTCACAAAAACAAATTAATTAATATATTCTACCAATCTCATTTTTTCCAAAAAGTACAGTTACAACCTTGTTATTCTTTGAGATGTATTTATTACTGATACTTATTAATAAAAATAATAATAATTGATATAGGTACTTACTGATCTTTGGAAACATATATACTCCAGTCCAGTGAGACTTCATTATTCTGGTATAATGCTATTTCACAGAAATGTTTGTAATTCCAATCACTATGTATGGATTTGATTATAGTAGGTATAAAACTAAATGTTTATTGAATATCTTTAATCTGGGCAATGAAAATCACAAAACTCACTTTAAAAATAATAAGCTTCAATCTGAGTACCATAGTTAAGGTCCACTTCTTCATTTTATAATCAGTAACCCACTGTATTGCTGTTTTTGCCAAAACCAAAGGTAATATTTGAACACAAAACAAAATCAGCTGTTTTTTATAAACACCCCCATTTAACTTATTTAGTAGCAAGTCTCTGGCAGCAACTTGTAACTTAATTGGAGCATATTTATTAAATCTTGAACACTTTTTTTGATCGTATAAACGCACACATCAGTGTAGCTTCTTTAAAAAAAAACACTTATAAGCAACCATCAATAACAATAAACTTATTTGTTGACCATTAATTTTTTCATCTGTACTTCTTCTGATAGTTTTGTCATTTTTCATTTCATATAAACTCGAATTTTCACCATAGAAGAACTATTTTTATGATTGCACTTTTTCTGACAGATAAAATGATTGCCGCAATTTTCCGCCGTAACGACACTAGCGAACCTAGCGGATTTTTGCCCTAAGTATGACCGGTTTTGGTATGTTTTTTTCAGGGAGTTGAAACACCTTTATAGTGCGCCGTGCTTGCGCCGTATAGTAAATCAAAGTATGTGGGGTTGGAATATAGGCTCACAGGGTTGCCATATCTAAATGTCAGTTCCCACTTGTCAGCAGTTTGACAGGTCTTTGGAACGCCTAAAAACAGTAATAACAAAATACAGCTGATCTATGCATAATCATAATTAGATACGTGTCTTGCTGTTTATAAAAAAAATGCCATTTAAAAGATAGTTATACCCCATTCCTTCATTGTTTTGCATATTGTTAAAGTTTTTACTATTTTATATAAATATGTCGAAAGTAATTCTAGTAACAGGAGGATCAGGCTTAGTTGGACGAGCAATACAGCAAGTGGTTAAGTCTGAAAATAGAGCAGATGAAAAATGGATATTTTTAAGTAGCAAAGATGGAGATTTATGGTAAATTTAAAAATCTGTTGTTCAGATAAAACAACCTAAGTAACCCTCGATTTAAAAGTTTCAGAATTTTTTTATCATTACTTACCTATACTTACAACAAAAAATTATATTATATTCCTTTTAATCCTGTTATTTTGAACTGACCTTTTAATTATTTAGAAAAAAATCATAATTCTAATAAATTGTTCTTTTAGTGATAACAAGGCTACAAGAGACATTTTCGAAAAATATAAACCAACTCATGTTATACATTTGGCTGCTATGGTCGGGGGTTTATTTCACAATATGACTCATAATTTGGACTTTTTAGTAAGAAATATTAGTTTATATGTATAAAAAAACTCATAGTTCCATTTTTAGAGAAAAAATCTTCAAATTAATGATAATGTTCTTCAAATTAGTTATGAAAATGGTATCGAAAAAGTTGTTTCCTGTCTTTCTACTTGCATATTTCCTGATAAAACAGAATATCCTATCGATGAAACTATGGTATGTTATTAAAATGCGAATATATTAATATATAGGTACTGTTAAAGAAAAATACTTATCTAAAACTGAACTTTCAGGTTCACAATGGTCCGCCGCATCCATCCAATTTTGGTTACAGTTATGCAAAACGACTTATAGATATTCAGAATAAGGCCTACAATCAACAACATGGTTGCCAATTCACATCTGTCATTCCTTGTAATGTTTTTGGGCCCCACGATAATTATAACTTGGATTCTAGTCATGTTATACCTGGGCTAATTAGAAAATTGCACAATAATATACAAAATGGTAAATCAAATATATAGTATTACCATTTAGACTTTGAATTCTATAGCAGAACCATGTACATTTTTAATTAAATTGCATGTATAGGATTTGATGTGTGCCGTATTAACAGAAATTTAATTTCTGTTGATATGACATCCAGATTATAAATCACCTTGAGTTACCATTTCGATGATGGGGGTAAGCGTCATGGCAAATAATAGCTGTCCCTTCCACACACAAGCTCAGTCAGCTTCAGGGGTTGAAATTCACTCATAAGGGGGTAAATTAGGGACAGTATCATTATTATTTTTTATGGATTTTAGTGGTTTTCTTGAAATGTTTCTATTATCAGTAGAATCTGAAATATTAGCATATGCCTCACAAAAATGTAGGTATATATGTATATCAGAATTCATTGTTGTTATTTGTTGGCTCAGTCAAAAAACTTTGGAACAAGATAAATAGTCTATATAAATTATTTATTGTGAAAAAAAAATACTTTCCTTATGTTCGGACTTCCCTTTTCTTTTGCGCTCTTGCAACTAGTTATTGGTAATTGGTTAGCTGGCACCTTGCTCTTTTTAAAAAATACTTTTATGTGACGTAAATGTCCAGAATAATTTGATGATACTGTCGATTTTTCGTCCAAAACATAAGCAATGAATCGATTACAAAATCGAAAAAAAAAAAAAAAAAAAAAAAAAACAAAAATAAAGTTGTTTGTTTCATGTTAAACAAAAAATATATAACTCTGCTGGTATGTTAAATAAACTATATGTTTGCACCAGTATGTGTAGTTAATATCAGAAAACTTGTAGGAACGATAAAAACGTCTTAAAAAAATGGGGAAAAATAAGAGAAAACTATTTGGATCATCATTACATTTCCTAATAAATCATAGGACAGAAACTTAATATATGTGGAAACTGAAATAAAAACGACCACAAAAGGTAGATAAGGCAATAACTAATCACTGAAAAGCTACCCATTCTGAGAAGAAAACACAAATGTTCGTCTTTTGAGGATACTATTTGTCAACTTTGTAATAATGTGTAGTGTAGTGCGTGTAATAATGGCCAGTTTAGAGCGGGAATAATAATCAATTTTCTTCTAAATGCTTAATTAAGGTTTTCTTAGAAAACTAAAGACCTTTGTTGATTATGTCTACATAAATAGGATTAAAAATTTCGATGCGTTGTTTTAGTCCATCGACAAATTATTATAGAACAGGAATTGATTTAGATTATTTGTTGCTTTTTTTAGGAAGTACTTCCTTTACTGTGATGGGCAGTGGCAAGCCTTTAAGACAATTTATATATTCATTGGATTTAGCTAAACTGTTTTTGTGGGTTCTGAGAGAATATGAAGAAATTGACCCGATTATTTTGTCAGGTTTGTTATGTTTTTGTAATAGAAAAAAATGAACATTCTGTTTATAATTAATTAATGTTTGTTTTTTTGGCAGTGGATGAAAAATCGGAAATATCTATTAGAGAATTGGCGGAAGAAATAGCGAATGCTTTTGATTTCAAAGGTGAACTAGAATTTGATGCTACAAAAGCCGATGGGCAATATAAGAAGACTGCTAGCAATGGCAAATTAAGAAAATATTTGCCAGATTTTGAATTTACACCCTTTTCTGTTGCTATCAAACAGAGTGTAGACTGGTATAGGACGAATTACGAAAAAGCAAGGAATTGATTTAATAAAATGTATTTTTTATATTATACAATAAATAGTATTATCTATCTCAAATGTTTTTCTAAAATTTGCATTTTCCAGTATATTTGTTAATTTTTAAATTGTTAAATTCAAACTCGCTGAGATTTTTAAATCCAGTATTACTTTTAATTATATGTTTATTAGTTGATAATTCAACCTTCAGAAAATTTAATGATTTGTCTAAACCATAAGGTGTTTACTTGCTTCAAAGAAAATACTCCTTTGATGCATTTGGTCCGGAAATTAGTCTGTCGCCAATTTTGTTAATGTGGTTTGCCCTCAACCCTTCAACTCAGCTTGTGAAAGTGCTCGGACAGCTTCAGATGGAGATAATGGATAATTTCAGGTCTCATTATCAGACTTTATTCTAACAAGGTAAAAATAACGGGTTTTAATTGTTACTGTTACATCAAAGAATTTTTGGAAGCAGAAAAAGTATAGCGGGTTGATACATGGTTAAATAACCACAATTATAAGCCAAAAAGTAAAATCAATACATATTGCTTATGAAAGCTAGATAACAGTAATTTAAGTAAATATTTGGATAAACCCCTGAATAAAATAAAAAAATTATTCAAATAATAAAATAAACTTAGTGGTGGATCTCAATCAGATGGTAAAAATAAATCGGGGAAATAGTAAATGTATAAATCGCGGAAACGTAAGTAATAAAATTAATCAGCGTAAGTCAACACTAAGGGCCCTATTCAGTAATTTATGGACAACATCGTTAAGCTAACGACAGTTCAACCATTGAATTTTATTCTGTTAATTTTTGAAACTTTATTCAATAACAAAGTCATTACGTTGTTTTAAGTTACCAAATGTAAACGATGATTTCTAGTAAGTGTGTATGTAATTCTGGTAACACTGTATTTTAGTTTCAATTCACCATTACCATTATACTCTGTTTTAAAACTAAGAGGAGCGATTTGAATTTAAGTTGGCAATTCTGTAGCCTTCTGATTGGTCAGATTACAGTCAGTTTCACACATTACTTTTTAGCATGAACATCAGCTAATAATTGATATTGTTGACAGTTCTGACATTTTATAATTTGATATCTCATCCATTACAGTTTTTTACTTTATTTCGTAAATAATAGTTATTCAGTAAGCAATTGTATTGAAAAATCTACTATTATGGATACTTCTACTATTAAAGGTAGCAATTCCTGAAAAGCCTTACAAGAAAGGGAAGATACCTTATTATTTTACATGCTGATTCTGAAGGTTTTGTAGAAAATGCATTATTGGTTTTTGAAGGTAAAAAGATGGGAGATTACCATGAAGAGATGAATTCCAAAGTATTTTAGAAAAGAATAATTTTATTACTGATTTTTTAAAACTAAAAATTGATGAATTTCTAACCTAAATGATTAAAACGTAAATAAATATTCAAGCAAATTTTATTTATTAGAATAGAATAAAACTATTTACAAACATTTAAAACACCATCTACTACTTTAGGGACAATCTTAATTTGGCACAATGAGTTTACATTGCTTTCACAAAAAATATTTTAAAAATACTTAAAATTAATACATAGGTATGTATGAATAGTTCACTTTAAAAAATATATGTTGACATGTAGTGTTATGAAAATGTTGGTTCCAGTTTTCAAAACAAATTCTGACTCATAGGCCTGTAAACTTTTGAATGTCTTTATTCGCCCTCTAGCGCATTAACCATGGGTTAACACTAAATAAGCCATAATATCCACATTACTCATAGAAGAGATACCAGTTACTGTGTGATCCACTTGTCATTCACTGACTAACTTTTACTTTTTATACCTATAACAAATAATATCCTTAAAAATGTAAACAGATCTTTATATTTTATACTAACCTGGCTACATCTGGATATTCCATTAACAATTTTCTTAAATATTTAATATTCATTTTAAAAAGATTATAGTTATTCTCAAAAAGTCGATTTCAAAAGCAAGAAAAAAGTATTTCTGACATCAATCAACAACCATATTGACTTTAATTTGACAGTGACATTTTGTTTTAGACACACATTTCAGATCACAATAATGTAAAATTTGCGACTGTTGTCTGGGACCAATTAAAAAATTACTTCTATGACATTTATTCGTTTCTTAACCGCTCATTGGCCGTTCACCGAGTAAGGCCGATAAAGATAATTATTTAATAAATTTTGAACACGACTTTATTTTGAAACTCGCTCTTAGTAACAAATCTAGTTACTTTTCCCTGTGTAAATGCGTCTTTTCAATTCGCTCCTCCTAGTTTAAAAACAGAGTATAGTAGTGTTAACTATATTAATAAATTCACACTGGCAATTAATATTTGGGATATCCTGTATTCTAACGTCACTTATAGGTCCTAAAAACTATAAATATAGTAAGATTTGTTATTTTCATATAGAACATACCTACGATGCAATTAATTTTTATTAATTAATTGACTTACCTCTTTTTACAAACAAACTTGTAGGTTATGTTATTCTTCTTTTCTTCTATTTTAGTTTGAGAATGAGAATATTTTTTGGCTAAACATTCAACATTAGTGCGTTTGGTAGCGAATTATTAGATCGGCATCTGGGAAAAATTCATATAGATATGTATATAAACTTGTTTTTACATGTATTTGGTGTTCATTTTTACCTGCAAGCATTTAGAATATTCTCAGAATATGAGGTACATGCTGGGTATATGACTTTTAGTATCTTCTAAGAATGCCCTGTTATAGCACGTGCTCAGTATATACTTTCTGGAATATACTTTTAAGGCACTTACTCAGTATATACTTTCTAGAATATACTTTCAAAGTTTATTCTAGGTATGTTCTAAGAACATTCTAAAAGGATATACTAAAAAGAAAAACAGAACGTTCTTGGTATATTCATAGAACATTGATGTTATGTGGGTAATTTGACATTTTTCTACTATTAGTTTATTCATCTTGTTCTTCACAATATATTTGTTCTTACAACGCCTCAACTACAACACCAGAAGTGTACCTACTGCGAGATGCGTACAAGAAGACAAGAAAACAACTAGGGAGAAATCGAATTTAATTGAAGAAGTGACGTATCGCCTCCAATTTTTACCGCATCTCTTTCTCGCGAGTCATTTGAAGGTCGTATTGTGTGGTTTATTTAAATGAGTATGAATGTATTAAAAAAATTGAGAACTACTATTAAAAAAGAATACAAAAAAACTCGAGAACAGTGCCAGTTGTATTTGTTGGATTTTAAAGAAAGAAATCAAATTCGGTACTGTCAATCGTTATATTTTTTGTTGCTGGTGTCATCAGCTTCGACAACTCGCAGGACTATGAAGACTAGATATAAAAGGAGGCGAATCGGACTGGGTCAAATTTCAAATTTCCGTCCCTATTTTTATGGAGTTCCAAAAAACTACTGTAGTTGGCGGGTGGCAAAATAACGACGTCTATTTTCTATGCAAGTCAATGGGAATTAAAGTGATTTTTATAAAATTTAGTGAAAAGAATAAAAATAAGCTGAAATAAAGAACCTCACTACAAGTAACAATGAGTAACAAAAAACGGAAAAGCAGGATTTCTTCGTTTCGGGTTGAAAAACGGGATATAAATCCGATATAAAATTAAAGAAAACACAAGGAGATAAAAATTCAAGTCGTTTTAAAGCTCCTAGTGTAAGTAAAATAATGCATTTATTTCTAAATAATATATATTTATTGTAAAATAGTCACAACCCGTATCTTACGGAGTGTAGTTTATTTAATTACAAAATTTTATAATAAAAAATAATAAAGTCATAAATCCTGACTTACAAATAACAATAATTACACATTAAATTTAACTTACTAGAAAAGAAAATTTGCTTTTTTTATGATGTTTTTTGATTTTAGTTGAAAAGTAACTACTGTTATGTTTCTTTATTGAACTTCAATTTAGTCATTGCAAATATTTTTAATAGGATCCTAAATGTTTAGAACAATGGCAGCATGTGATTCCTAGGGCTGATAAAGTACTGTCTAGTTATGATTCTGTTTGCGAGCTACACTTTTTAGAAGATAATATTTTAAAATTTGATGAGACTATTTTAACTAATGGTACTGTTAGCAAAATAAAAAGGAGACAGCTGAAATTAAAGGATGAGGTAATACCATGTACATTCCCAAATCTCCCTTTATACTTGTATTACAACAATAAAAAATCTGTTAACTGTGTTTTATTTTACTCTTAAAACTATATATTGGTTCAATTCAAAAAAAAATTTGCCATAAAATTGTATTTATCAAATTTCAGCAATTAAGAAACCTTTTCGAATTTGGTCATACATACCAAAATTGTATTTTATATACATAAAATTAAATAATTTATCAATGCAAGACTTATTTAGAAATAAATACAAGAGTATGTTCTGTGCTTTATTTAGCTGTAAACAAGTTTATTTTTATTATTTTGACAAAATTATGTATAATTCCCAAGAAGCCATGTATTTTGAACTACGTAAACCGTACCAGCGCCCATGTGGTAAATTATAAAAGCTCAATTGACGTGTGATTTTTGGGACCGTATTTTGAGTGATTCGCCTCCTTACCTCTAGTCTTCATACGCAGGACTCAGGCCATTAGCCTCGTCACAGAATACAGTAGGTATTCTGTGGTCTCGTTCTCTGATGTGTAAGTTACGGAGTACTTTTATATAATAGGTACTTCCATGATATAGGTTTTGTTACTGTTTCGCAGTGCTACTTTAGGAACAGCACTGTTAATTAGAATCCAACAGTCAACAGTAAATGGCCGAATGAGCAATCCTATCTGTGACTTAAATTAATTTTTAAATAATTAAATTCATTAGAAAAAAATCCCTTACAAATTGTACTTGCTGTACTAGGTCGATGACCATTTAATTGTAAAGTTCATAACAAATAAGATGCTTTTATTATTTAGAAAACATTCTGACCCTCGGTGAAACCTGATAGTTATTTTAAAACAAAAGCGAGTGGATAAGTCACTATAACGACACTTTATAATATTAACGATAGCTCTGTTAACAACAACCAATTATAATCCGATTTTTCAGAATCAATAGTCTTCATCTCCTTATAGAGCTTGATTTTCCTGAAGATTTCAAGTTGATATCGTTTTTGTTTCTGAGTTAGGACTTTTTTAATATTTGAACCTCCATTTTTATTAAGATTTTTTTTTAAATCAATAGGCTTTGTCTCCTTATTATACAGCTTGATTTTGCTAAAAATTTTTCGGATTTATTTTCAATTATTTATTCCTTAAATAATTCGGAGTTTTGATTTTAAGAAACATATTTTACGTTCAGCATTGATCTCATAGATAATTTTAATCAAGGGTAATAATTAATATACCAAGACCTAGATAATATTTTTGTTGAATCTAAATCTCGAGAATATTTTAATATCGATTTGATGAGACATAATTTTTTGCATTAATCAATAATTGATTATTAACCCCTTCGCTACTATGTTGCCATAATGGCAACAAATCAGTAGCGTGCCGTGACATTTTTGGAAGGGTAAGCGATTGTATAAACATACAACAGGCCAGCAAGCACAGCGCCGCAGGCGAAAATTTGTCGCGGCGCATTCACCATTTTGTCAAATTCTTGCTTTTTTTCCTCAATACTACGGATAGTCGAGATTGAGATTTTTGAACTGTTACTATTACTTTATTACCTAGTTTAGTACTAGAAGCTATAAAAAAACTTACCATTAAAAAGCTTCCTTGGTTTATTTAAACGTAAAAAAAATTAACTGAATTTTTTTCCAGCATTTTTCGCACAGTTGACACAGCAGTTGACACAGCAGTTGACACAGCAGTTGACACAGCAGTTGACATTTATTTATACTTAAGATCTATTCGCCTATTCTAAATGGCTGCAAATTTGTCTATAACATCGTCGTAAAATTTTGAATTTTCTGATAACTGTTTAACAAGCTGTTTTTTAATGGATATTATGGCTAAATTAGAGAGTCTGTCTTCACTTGTTGAATTTTGTATAAAACTTTTAATGCGCTTCGAAGCTGAAAAACTTCGCTCAACTGACGCTTGGATGGTTAGTACTAATTCACACAACTTGACGACTTCACAAACCAGTTGTTATAAGAAAAATTAACACATTGATGGACGTCTTTTTATCACTAATTTCAGTTGTTTCATAAACAACACTTAACTGGGACTTTAATGCTGGAATATCGAAAAAATTTCCATAATTTAATTTTAGTGAATTAAAAGCTTCCGATGGATATTTTGATGAATCGTAGTTACTAATATTAAAATTGCATAATTCAACAAATTTTAATTTATTCATTTGTTGTAAAATATTATCAAAAATTTCGGCGTATAATCGACGACGCCAACATTATCAATTCTAATTCTCTTTCTTTCAGTTTCTAAGCCAATGTTTTGAGTCTTATTCCAAAAGTGTTCAAACTGATCTCGTTTTTTATTCATTTTATTTTTAAAATCATCAATTTGTTTAATGCAAAAGCCAATGTCATTTGACCTGTAAAATGTCCAATAAAATGTCAGTAAAAGGGAAAATCTCTACAAAAATGTTGAGCAAAAAATTGAAATCAAAGTTTTGTTTGAGCCAATGCAAATACCCTTTAGCAGCAGTAACATTTTCAGCATCCCATGTTTCTTTATTATCCCAAATGTCTTGAAAAAAGTGTATCAAAGAATCACGGTATTGAAATACTGTTTGCACTAAATGTCCATTGTAGTTCCATCGCGTCGGAGCAACTTTTGAAAACCTTTTTTGAACGTGAATGTCCAAAGCGCGAGTTCTTTTCGATGACTTTGAAAAGAAGGAAGCCAAACCACTAAGCGTCGAAAAGAAAACTTTGCATTCTTTAATATTATCCATGCTTCGCGATAAAACCAAATTAAGTCTATGTGCCATACAGTGAACGAAAATTGCATGTTTAAACTTCTCTTTCACTTTAGCTTGAAGGCCTCCTAAATGGCCCGCCATTACGGCAGCACCATCGTAGCTCTGGGCAACAAGCTTAGAACCACATTCTAAACTTGAAATAATGTCACAAACAATTTTAAACAATGCATCTGCAGTTCGTTCGCTAGTGACTTCCAAAATCCTAAGAATCGCTCTTGGGGAATGCCATCCAATACATATCGCACAACAATGGATAATTGACTTAAGTTTGCTACATCTGTGGTTTCATCAAGCGCAATTGATATGAAAGGTGCTTTTTTAATTTCACTTTTAATGTGTGATCCATCACAACGTCGGCAGTGCATTTAATTAAATCATTTTGGATTCTGTTTGAGGTACCTCGGAAAGTCGTCGAATCAATAAAATGATTTTTTAGGGTATCATCTAGTTTGCTAAAAAACTTAGAAGGTCCATGTAATCTCCTCGATTGGCGGATCTACTTGCTTCATTGTGACCCCTAAAACTTAGTTCATGCTCTCCCGCAGGAAACAACTTACATCTATTAATCGTTGTAAGACGTCCCTATTTTTTTTTTACCCTTTCATTGTGAATTTTGTTGCTTAGTTTTAAATGATTCTCCAAACTATGTTCAATGCGATAGGTCCCGAATGTTTTTTCTTTAATTGTAGCACTTATATGAGATTTGCTATTTACATGTCGTTTTACACTTTTGTGGAAATTATTCAAGTCTGTAATACCGACTGAGTTCCAATGTGTTTTTTCGGCTATATTAAAAAGTAGGCAAGGCCAGCAAAACAATTTCTTCAAAGCTTTGCAGCCGGTTAATTATTCATACTTTTCATAGAACCCTACGTGAAAATGCCTGGTAAATTTCTTTGCTGACTTTTCTACTTTCGTCTCTAAATTGATAGGATCTTTTAGTCTACTAGAATTAATAATGTCCGTTTTCTCTTTAAAATTGGAAATCAATTGGAAGATGAGCCGGCTTTTTCAAGACGCGCTTCTGCCGACGGACTTGAAGTACCTATATGGTGTGTGCGTTTACACAGTTAATTTTCTCATGGGTGGTGCGTGCGTTTATACATTACACCAATGAATTGTTAGTACATTTACGAAGTTTACGTAATGTGTCAGAGAAAATATAGTACCTAATTTAATATTAATTTCTATGCATTATAAACTGAAAAATATTTATTTTTTAATCTCAATGTGTAGGAAAGGGGTGCTTCCCCCGCTTCCATGGACCGCACGCCCCTGCAACAAATGCATAGTGCCCAACTGTACCATGTTGCCACTATGGCAACACGTTTACTAAACGCACTTAATGCTGGTCAGTATAATTTCATTGATAGTGTTTTAGCCCTTGTATATTCAAATTTTGTAGTGGGAGTAAATTTCTGATTGGTGCTCCCAAGGTCATGCTGGTTATAAATAAATAACTATTGTTTTTTTTTTTTCATTATAATAAAATATAATTTTTTTGTCGTTTATAACCCTATCTTTGTATCATAAGTAAATACCTACCTAAAAACAGAAATTAAAATTTTTTTTTGTGCAAATCTGGTATAATATTGTAGATAGCAAAATCGGTCTGGTAGCGAAGGGGTTAATGCCAAAATAATGTAGAATCAAATTGTAAAATGTTCGAGAAACTTAGCAACAACAAAAATAGAATATTAACCAAGGTCGTGTTATATTTGGGACGACTATTTCAATATTGACAATTTCTAGAAATAGTGGCTGATATTTGGTCTAGGGAGATGGTCAGTAAAATACAGATGTAAAATACATATATAAAGAAATTTAATAGGTATTTAACGACCTAGTTGATTAATCACCTTTTAATATAAGAGTTCGTTACAAGAGTTTTTCAGCAACCAAATTTCTAATAAAATTAAAAATCAAGCTTTAAATTTTAATATTTGATTTCAAAGTGTCAATTTGCTTATAGCGTTGCAAAAAAAATATCAATTAAGGATAGTTCACAACAGTGCAGGTATAGTTAGTCGTAGATAAACGGCTAATAATAGAAAGTATACAATTAATGAGACCATTTAATGTCTGATTTGGCAACATTAACTGGATGGATTAATATTCGGTAAAAGGAAAAATTTTTACAGATGGTTTCACATAAAATGCGTGCATACGAAAACCAGGAAGGTGTTTTTTATATAGCTAAACCTGCGCTTTTTAATATGCACTGCCTTGCTAATTGTTGTTATTTCATGACGCATGACACACATAAGGCAGGTGCAAAATAAATGGCGTAACTGAACTGAAAAATAACTATTGAACTGAATAATTATTATTCATTGATTTCAGATAAAATATACGTACATGGAAAAGCAAACATTTACAATAGTTATTTCTCAGTGTAGTTGCGCCATTTATTTTGAACCCGTCTTCTACCTATTACATACTTACACGACTTTAAAGTTCATTATTGGCGATGGAAAAGAATGAGCTTAGATTTTTTTTTCTTATAGATGTTCTCCTATTATTTTCAGTTTGCGCTTTGGCTCTAATTCTACAATAAATTCTTGGTTTTAAATTGATTATTTTCATTCTATGGTTCTCTTCTCCTACAGAATAACTGAATAAATGGTTGTCATAATCATTATTTTCAAATAGAAAAATATCAAGGTGTTAGTTTAAAATTTCAACAAAATTTGGTTCCGGAAGCGTATATTTTTCGCAATAAAAGTGCATATTTTTATTATATTTTTTGATAGTGCTATCAAACCTTCACGATTTTTTATACTGGACAGCGCAAGGTTGTCTCTCTCAGTGCCATCAGAAAGAACCCATGGAATTTAAACATTGTTTTTTTGGCAACAAAACCAGATATGTAGGCCACCACATTTTCCGAAATGAATAATATTGTCGGAAGCAGTCTTTTTATTCCTTGAAAATCATCATCATCATCAACAAATATACCTATGGCATTGATGTCCAAATCAATGCAATGTCGTCGACATTAATTGAATCGGTGAGTGAAAGAACAGTATAAGTGCCAAAAACGGTAATTTTAACTGAGATAGGCAAATTGTTTAAAATTCATAGGCCTATCACATAGCGAAAGAATAATACACAGACCAACATCACAATACGAAAGTTGACAAAGAACATCAAAATTAAGAGAGAGATAAATGGCCATACCTACGAGTATTTAAAGGTCTCTCGTAGCAACTTGTTTCCACTCGCGCAGTTCCGAGGGCAAAAGTTATTTCATTATGCGAAGTTGCCGATGCTCCTAGGTTTTCTAATGTTATGTGACATTGGACTTTAAGTCAAATGAAAATGTATATACATTTTTTTAGTTACCATAGACATTACATACAAATAACGCATAATTAAAATCCGCTAAACATAAAATAATACAAAACCATAAACCAATGTAAACTATAAAGTTTACATTTATTAATGACAATCAATGACACTTTAAAAAACGCGTGAAATTTTAATTTTTTATGTGACAACCTTGGTGTAAGTGAGATGACATTTCTGTGACATTCAGAATAATCAGGACCGGTCGTGACGCTTTGCGTTGTGTGCATTTTTGGACAAAAATATTGTGTATTTGTGACTAGTCTTCTTCTGTAGATAAATCATGAGTAAAACGAAGAATATACGTCGTGGTGGCATCTAGAACACGTATAAAATGTCTTCGAATTCATAGTTGTAAATGTATGAACACTTTTTTACTGCAACTTTCGTTTTAGGTAGCAGCAATATTTTTATTCATTTGAAAGCTTATAATATCAAATCATTATTTGGAAGTCTAAAAACACCAACCGAATGTTTTTATCAGTTGGAATATTTATTTTTTGAAAATTATAGAAAATTACTTACCTTGTCCCACACTTGGAAATACAGTTCCATATTGTCAATATTTTTCTAATGACTACTTTTTAAAGTTATTTATTTGTCATTGAATATTTTACCTAATAAAATTCAGCAACATATATTTCAGAAATCAGCAAAAAAAATAGAAAGGTATGTATTTTAAGTAATGTCTTAAGGTGAGTACAGCACCCCCTTATAATTTTCGGACAAGCATATCTCAAAAAGTAATTTTTTTTTAAAGTTAAAATTTTGGCAAAATAAATAAGGCAATAATATCTAAAATATGCTTATATTTTAAAGTTTTAAATATTTTCAGTTTCCAAGAAAAAAAATCAAAGGGCTTTAAACTTTGAAATATCATAATGAAAATAAATGCATTTCTCAACAACAGTAGTCTTATAATATAGTCCCCAAATTTAAGCTCCTAATCTCTTGTTAATGATTTTTTAAAATTCGCCGAAATTAGTGGCTAAAACGCCTCGCTAAGTGCTGCTTTCTGGTGTAACGCGATTGAAACTATCGTATCGTACATCCTGAGTCATCATTCGTTTCTTACAATAATTTACACCAGTTTACACCAGTTTAAACCAGAGAATAGCACTTAACGAGGCGTTTAGCCACTAATTTCGGCGAATTTTAAAAAATCATTAACAGGATATTAAGAGCTTAAATTTGGGGATTATATTAAGAATAGTGCTGTTGAGGAATGCATTTATTTTCATTATGATATTTCAAAATTTAAAGCCCTTTGATTTTTTTTCTTGGAAACTAAAAATATTTAAAACTTTAGCATATTCTAGATATTATTGCCTAATTTATTTTGCCAAAATTTTAACTTTAAAAAAAAATTACTTTTTGAGATATGCTTGTCCGAAAATTATAAGGGGGTGCTGTACTCACCTTAATGAGTGCTTTAGATCTGATTCTTCATTAATTAATTCATGAAGAATTTGATAGATATAAAACTAAAACCAAATTTAATGAATATTCATGAATAAATGTTGTATTTTGCATTTACATCCAATCATACTTTACAGTTCAGAAGTACCAAACTATTTGTTCAATATTTGTTTTATTAGGTTTGTGGCTACAGACGATAGAATTGTAATTTCCTGCTAATTGGCTGTATGCAATAAGTACTCAAACCTTGTTAGTGATGGGTTTATATTGTATCCCAACAAACAATGAATTGCCGGGATATAACTGGCCTTTTGCTGTAATTGAAGCAAAAATCAATGCAAAGATTAAAAAATAAAAGCCTACTTTTGTCTTTTTGATAGTGGCCCGGCATTATGTTGGTTGATGATTGGGTAAGAGCAAGGTAAAAGTCAAAAGGCTTTTAACTGCCGCAGACCCAACCCTTCAACAGTCCAGGAGGTTTCCCTCCCGCGTTCATACATGGAGATACCGATGATCACTTGATACATACTCAACCAGTGGACATGAGGCCAGTTTCGGATTGCTGGTATTCACTATTCATTGTAATTTCTTATTCATACATGTTATTAATTTAGAATATTTTATGAATATACATTTTGTAGAAAACATTTTATCTCTATTATATATTATATAGCTGAATTAAATAAAATGTCTACAAAATGCTAGGTATATTGGAATGCATTCGGTTTTATATTTATACTTCAAACAGTACTGCTGGTCAAAGACGTACTATCGAATTGTACCTGGCACATGACCTTTATTCAGCAGTTAGTATTAATATTTTAAAAGGCCTGTAATTTCCCATTAATAGGCTATTAATTACCAATATATTTATTTTAACACATTAAAGGGAAAATGGAGGCCTTTAACTGGATTTGGTGGCTAATAAAGCCCGCTTAACATATTTTTAAAACCTTCACATTATAATTCGTTGCTTGTTAATAGCTTTTTACCTATAATAAAATTTTGAAAATATTAATACAAATCATATTCTTTTTCTTTAAAATGTTCAAAAATGAAATATACTCATGCTGCTACTATACATTAAACCATTAATTACCTAAACCAACCCAGGTATCCAAAACGTATGTTTAGAAAAAAGTCATATTTAGTAAGACTGATTGAAAATAATTAAAATTGGCAACACCTATGCCATACCCATTTAAAGTCCAAGGTCATAGAAATCTCATTTCAAAATCCTTTGATCTCTTGCCGGGTTTCGCATCTGTTGTGGTTCATCTGTGCCAACATCATACTAGCGATGGGGGCTTGTTCAATTTTCGGCTGAGTGAAAGAACAATAGATATAGAAACAGTACAGCGCATGTACTGTTTTTTCACTCAGTAGCCATGTCGTTTCGTAGACAGATTTCAAAAACTGGTGGTCGCAATTTCATAAAAAAAACCTCTAAATCAGCTAATGAAAAAAAAGCTAATTTTGTCATTCTACAGTACAGCCAGTTTACATACACTGGTAAAACTTCTGGATATGTTACTACAAGTGCCTTCATAGGCGGTTTTCTCTCGCACACTTTTATGTGTGGGGCGCATCAGACAGATATCAAACCTACTGCCAATCTGCAAGTTACCCTTATGGCGGGCAGGTGTGCCTGTACAGGTAGACATGCACGCTACGACATGAAGCCGACCTGCGCAGGCACACCTGCACAGGTAGACCTCTCCGGTAGACATGGGCGAAGTTATGTCATCAGATCTGGGGGGGCTAAAGCCCTAACCCTAGTCATGTAATATATAATAGTTCTAGAGGTATACTGAAGTTAAGTAAAAAAATTCTGGCGAATCTATGAAAATGAATAAAATATCATATATAAGTGAAAAAACTGAATAATTTTCATCACAATAATTTTCATCACAAAAATTTCCCTAATTTTCGCAACAAGAGTAGATATGGACAATCCACTCGAGTTGTGCAGTATATTTTTTCTACGAACTACTAACGAAAATCTACAAATTTAAAAAAATATTTTAGATTTAGACAAAATAAGCCATTTTAAAATAATTTATAAATTTTATTAATTTATAAAATAAAAAACATAAAAAAAAATTAGCCCCTATAGTCCAGATTCGAACCCAGGCTATTCGCGTGGAAGGCAAATGCTCTGTCCTCCGCTCCATCGCCACTTTTAGGTTTTTAATTTTAATACTCGTAATTAAATTAGTTTCATACGATTTGATTAAAATTTACTTCTTTAAATGTGGCCCAAATAAAATTAAAATGTTATTTTTTATCGATTCTAAACAAAAATAACTAATTTTAACGTATATGTAATCTTAATGACTAAAAAATATACTGAGAGTTTGTCAGAATTTAAAATTTTAAAAATAATAGTAGTTAGATGTTCAAAATATGAACTGGGATTTGTGGATTTCATTATTTTGCAGTTTTCTCGCTATGTTATGTTATGTTGGGAATGGGGTGTTAATACACTGCGACCTAAAATATCTATTGTGCCCCCTTGTGTCGCTAATGCAGCAAAGAAATGTCTCAATGCCTATAACGACCCTTTCAATTATATCTTCTCAAGGAAGTGTAGGATTTGGAGTGGCTTCAAGTTTCTATTTGATATGCTCCTAGGTATAGTGCCCTTGGATTCTGGAGTGCTACACATTCAGTTAGAATGTAAATGAAGGTTTCGTCCTTCTTCTCACAGAATCTTCACTCACTATTTTCTACTACTCTAAGTTTACTAAGGTGTCCTTTTAGTTGGCAATGCCCAGTAAGGATCCCTGTTACAAGTGTCCTCAGTACTAGAAAAATGTATATTATGATAACAGCTTAAAATACAATCTGGCTAATGTGGAATACCCCGAAAGCCTTGCCAGACTTGTCTAATGATCGTCAGGCGCGCTAAATTCTGCACGTTCGATTACTATTCCTCTCCTCGTTTAACTACCTGGCTTGTCAGGTCCGACCGAAATACGGTTTTATAACCGAAACCGAAACCCAATTTCGGCTCCTTTCTTAGTTTCGGTCGAAACCGAAACAGAAATAAGAACTTTCTTTTAAGGCAATCTCTTATTGAAATTTGCAATATCTTTGTTTAAGACTAATTAACTCGTATTATAAATTTTAGCTACATTTACTTATTACCTATTTATTTATGTGATCCAAAGAAGCCATTAATAAATTTATTGACAATGTTTTTTTTTATTACTTTTGAAACAAAAAAAAATAAGTGAATTACAAAGTAGCTATCATTTCTGCATCTGTCTCTAGATTTTTTGTAACAAAAAATAGTATTATGAAGGGAATTATATATAATGTAATTGTTATTTAAAAAAAGCAAATTCAGATAATTAAATATGTTTGTTACTTATAATTAAATTAATATTCATAAGTAAACAGTCTAACGTTGTAGGCTAGAAATAATATTTTTTCCTCGTTTCACCTAAAAAAATGCTCCTTTGATACGAATAAATTAGGCCAGGAGCACTGAAGACTGTTCACTTGAAACAAAGCAGAGAAGTACGTGCACTGTGTAGGAATGGCACCCGGCACAGTCGCCATTGTGCCGGACACAACCAAGTGCGATACGAAAACTTTCGAAAGTAGTTTCGTAGTTGGCTGCAGTTTCGGCCAGTTTTCCGCCGAAACCGAAACTGTAGTCGAAACTCTTATTTTAAGCCGAAGTTGGCCAAAACCGTAACCGAACCTTCGGCCGGACACTACTTGTGAGTCTGACAGGCCTTCGTGATTTTAATTGTCAGCCAGACCTATATTTTCACTTAGAATACCACTAGTGCCTAAATTATTTCCGAAAATTTTTTCGAACTTACGAATATTTTGAAATTTATCCTGAGTCGAAGACGATTGATATTTTTCTTAAAATATGCGTGAGTGAGCAAAAATTTACTGATAATAATTTAGGCACCAGTGGTAGGTATTGGGTAAGAAAATTTTACACCAAAATATCCAAATTTCAAAACTTGACAGACATACATTAAAACGACTAAAATCAAATTTTCAAAGCTGGCCATAGAACAACATATAAAACATATGCATAAAAGAGCTTCTCAACTGTCAAAAAAATTTTCAGTACAATTTCGTTCAGGGTACCCACCAAAAGAAAAATTTCCGGAAATTTTTCATGGAAGCGTTTGAAAATAACGGTATTTGATCTGCTATAAAATAGAGCTGTAAAATTGTAATAGAATCTATCACATGACAAATTTTCAAACCCGGGAAAATAAAAGCAAAAATATTATATTTTTTCGATTTTGAAGATATTACCAGACTCATTTGCCAATTTCGTAAATCAGCCAGACTTATTATTATTAACAGTTCATGATTGTATCAATTTATATGCTAAATTTTCTGCCACACACTTTCCACTATCTGAGATATTCCAAATTGCTATTTGTATAAGCTTTATGTTCTAGTTTAGTAAATTTAAAATATTTATGACTGGGAAAATAAGTGTCAGACTCAAAATGTTTGTTTTTTGTCACTAAGAGAACAGTTTATTTTCATATACACCGATTGGAAAAATGAGTACGAGTAAAATTCACTGCCTCCTGAACTAAATGTAAAATTTCAGAATCAATCAAATGGCACGATTTTTCTTTATTTATTAATTTCTGTTCTGAAATCTGAAATGTGTGGATAGATGTGCGATAAATGTTCGAATTATTTTTGGGGGGGCTAATTTGGTTTTTGGGGGGCTTAGCCCCCCCAAGCCCCCCCGTAACTTCGCCCATGCCGGTAGACCGTTATGTGTATGCTCGCCATTAGAAAAGGCATACTCAGAAGTTGTCCCTATTAATATAAAGATACTTTTATTCTACTTTAGTGATGAAATTCTGGAGTTTTACTATCATATATTATTTCTTGAAAAGTCAAAAATGTAGATTCTGATTAAAAAATTACAAATAAGTTTGTTAAATAATAATCAATAAAGCTACAAAAAAAAAATGTAAAGCATTTTTTTTTAAATTGAGTGAAAGAACAGTATAACTGCAAGTAATTTTTTTTAATATCATTTTTTCCATAATTTTATTTTTAAATATTTATGTACGTATTATTAATCGGTTAACAAAAATTCTATAACTTCACAATACATAATTAGGCCGAATAACCCATAGTTCTCCTTTAACACAGTTTTTTTTGTTTTTCTCAAAATGGTCATTTTGGATATGTATTGTTCTTCACCGATTCAATTGGTGTGTGATGCGAAAGCCGTCTCGGCTCCCTGTTTACTCCTTGCTCGCGGTATAAAGTCTAGCGCTGGCCATATAGAGACGAACGCACCGCTTCGAGAAACTACCGCATTGATCCCTTTGCGGCGTATAAGTCATAGAAAGGCAGTTTTCGATCATTCTGGAAAGCCGAGAGAGTCCTAGTACAGAGCTGGCTTTATATAAATAGCGCGAGTTCGTCGACGGACAAGGAGATTCAGATGAAGTGTTGGACAGTAAAGACAAATTGTAATAAATAAATTAGAATTGTCAGTTATAATAGTGTCTAAGAATTATAAATTAATTAGTACGTTATAAATAAATTGTAAATAAAGTGTTGTAAATAAATAAATTATAAATAAATTAAACAAATGTTACATTGGTGTTAGAAGTAAAACTGTAAATAAATAGTGGACAAAAAAATGGCTAAAAAACTAAGTGATTTAAAAGCGACAGAGTTACGTCGAGGGTTAGAAAAACGTGAATTGGAGACGATAGGGAAGAAATCAGAGCTGGCAGAACGACTCCAAAAAGTTCTAGAAAATGAAGGTTTGGATTCGGAAACGTGTCTATTTTCGGATGAAGCGTCTTCTATAATTTCTTCAATTTTCGATATGAAAATCGATCTCTTCTTTAAAAACCGATATTTCTTCTGACATTACTTCCTTAGAAAGTAAAGTTTTGTCTGATATTTCTTCCTTAGAAGAAAAGGCGACTTCTGACATATCTTCTTTAAAAACAGAAATATCTTCCGAATTGGAAAACAAAATTTCTTTTTTAAAAGATGAAATCTCTTCTGATATGACTTCTATGAAAAACGAAATTTCTTCTATGGAAGATAATATTTCTTCTGTTGATGAGAAAATAATGACTTCCGTTGAGGAGAAAATAAAAGAAATGGAAAAGAAGATAGAAGAAATGGAACACGTAGACCAGACCAAGGACGGTGAAATAAGGTGCCATGAGGTGGAGTCAAAGTTGAAATTGGAAGGAGCTGTAAATTCCGCTCGTGTTAAAGCCCCAACTTTCGACGGGAAGATGTCATGGACAAACTACCTTAAACAGTTCGAAACAGCTGCCAGAGCAAACGAATGGTCTGAACGAGAGAAGGCACTAAATTTGACCATCGCTCTTCGAGGAGACGCTTTAGATGTCCTTCAGACTATACCCGTGGAAGAGACAGATGACTCTGAACAACTTAAAAAGAGACTAAACATGCGATATGGCCACGTATATTTGGAGCAAGTGTACCGATTACAGTTGAAGAATCGCAAACAGAAACGTAACGAAAGCCTTCAAGAATTTGAATTAGATATCGCGAAGATGGTGCGATTTGCCTACTCATCAGCTCCGGAATACATGATTGAATGTTTGGCTGTTCAAGCATTTGTTAATGGACTTTGTGACCATGAAATACAGCCCGTCACAAAACATTGGTCGACGTCTTGTCTGCTGCTCTTGAATATGAAGCGGCTACGTTGGCTTCTGATGGTTACAGTGAAGTAAGAACTGTAAAATGAAGAACAGGGAAATACATTCGACCAATTGTTTCACAAGATAAAAAGCCATATTGAGAAGCAACCGAAGACTATTTGGTGCTGGAATTGCGGTGAAATCAGAAATGTAAGCAGTTCGCGCAAACGCCCAAAGAACACTACGACTATGAATCGAAAAACCGTGTCGGAAGCTGTACAGGAAGAAACGGTGGTGCCTGATAGATGTGAAACTATAAGAGTAACGCAATTGCAAGGAACTGTAGAGAAAGGAACGCCTGTTATGGGCGAACCTTCGAAGTGTATTGAATAAGGTATTGGTCAAAGAACTATGCTTGTAAAGGGGTTGGCTACATCAGCTAAAGAACTTATAGTACGACGAACGACGGTTGTCAGCGATGAGTGGGCCCCTGCCAAACTTAGGGAAGAACAAGTGTACGATCTCGTTTTAAAGAAGATGCGACAATGGAAAGAGGAAAATTGTATACCTATGGCAAGAAGTATCAAAACTCTTTCCAGAAATCAAGTCATATTGGGCTTAGTGGGACTTTTATTCTAGAAGAAGGCTTATTAAAGCGAGTACTAGAGAATGATGATGGTTCCGAAAACAGAAGACAATTGGTCATTCCAAAGGTTACTGTCACTTTAATTGTCAGTGGAACCATAATTACATCATCACTAAAATGGCGTATCAAAAATTGTTACAAATTACTTATCCTTAGGTTTTTTTATCAATGATTTTCTCCAAAAACTCCGTAATGCACATGCGTTGTAGTGCCGCTAAATATCGCAAAGCTGTGTCATTTTTGATTAGATCGGCAGGATCATGTAGTGTTCCACTGGTGGGTATTTCGGTGCATAGGACGGACCCACAGATGGACATTTTTAAGTTTTTTAAAATTTGATGAAAAGGAGTTTAGAACATTTTTTTTAAATTGAATCGCTGATCTGGATCAATATTAAAAATTTTGGTTTTTCGAAAATAAATAGACTGTGTGAAGAGTATAATAACCAGAGGAAAATAGGTATAATAATCTTTTGAATTATCTACTTGACTTCCGCAACAAAACAATTTAGTACTTTTCTTGAGGAAACATGTATATACGAGTAATTAGTATATTATTGTGCTAGGTAGGTACATACATTTTTTTTTATTATTTTTAAAGAGAATCATCAAAAAAATCCAATTTATTAATGCCATTTCAAAATGTGTAAATATATAACTATATATATATTAAAAAATTAGAAAATTCTCGCATTCTAGCCTTATTGCAATTTAACGGTATATAAATTTTAATGAGATAATGCTACGAACCGAAACTTCATTCCGTTTATTTACACTGGAGACATGTCTGCTGACCATAACATTCGTCTTTACTCTACTTCTCTCTAATTGAAATCAGATTCCGGAGTGAAATATTTTATACAATTAATTTTTCTCTTTTTCGTCAATATTTAAGCTTTGCAATGTGTTGGAATTTTCTTGGCGAAGTTACATTAAAGCGCACGGTAGATAAGGTAATGAGAACAAAGGAAGAGTGGAAGCTGTAGCTAGCACATAACTGAGACGTTCGTTTTTTTATTTAAAACAGTTTATTATTTATATTTTATTTACATATACTAAATGCTTAGCTGATGATTTATGTTTCACACTTATAATTTAATTTATATAATAATTCAAATGTCTATCTTCAACTTATCTATAAACTTAACTTTTATCGACAAAGTCGCGTTATTCGTACAAAAATGCTGCACACCGCACTGTTCTCGAAGAATTCCAAGTATTTCTTGAACGTGCTAGACGAGTTCTGTCAACTTTCTTGCAGTTTATTCACCGATCGCGTCGCATTGTCCGCAGACTTGGTGTCTCGTTCGACAGGCGAGAGCGAAACACAGAGGTGACTTCATTAATTGAATATTTTTAGTTAGAAGAAAAGGTGAAGTTTCAAATAAGTTAAAGAGGAACTTGGATTAGCATGACCTGATTGGTCGAAAATTAATTGCACGACATAACTTTGCCAAGCCTTTCTGCGATGTTGTTTTAAGGGAACGTAATAATATATTACTATACAGTGTAAATATAACGTTCATGAAAAGTTGTTGAGGGAAATCAAAACCCCCCAAGACTTCTATATTATTGTGATGTTTGTTTATTTTAAACAACAGTTTATTTATTAATAATATATTTAAACACTTATTTATTTTATAACACTATTATTCTAATTTATATATATTTCGAATGTCTTTAAACTGTTCACTATTTATCTTCACGTCCATATAATAATAATAATTCCGCTTGATCCTCCACCAATATTTATATACAAATTTAAAAGTTTGGCGAAGGTGCTAGAAAGTTCACCTATTCTCACCAATACACTAGAAGCATTATCCCGTTCTTGCTCTAATAGTCATCGAAAGCTCCTCCGCCATATCCGTCACATATGTTTGGTCTTAAGGGGTTTAATTATGTATGATAATTGGACAAGTTGAGCCTCAAAGGCCAAATAAGACAGAGGGACTTGGAGGATTAGAGCATGACTGTATAATGAAATGGCTCACATTACATTATTATTACTTTCACATGGGACCGTCTTTAACCTATTGAAGGCCCTGCGTACTTTAGGATAATGTGGCCCCTGTGACTATGATATGAGAGACTGACAGAGGACTATTTTATTAACAACAGGTAAAAATGAGTAGATAAGCAAAATTCTAGTTTTATTCAACAGTTATTTTTATTTCTTTGTAGCCACATTAAATGAATAGGTAATTATAATATAATTCTTCTAGCATTCTCTATATCTACGCAGGTTATTGCTTATAAAAATATTAAATAAACATTAATATTTTTTGTTTTTAATGAATTATTTTAACTATAGCCATACTGGAGCGACTGAGATGGATTTACGACTGTGAGAGAGAGTTGGCACTTGTATTTAAATTACTGAAAATTTGCCATAAGTGAGAAAACTATATTCTGCGCGCGAAAATAATAGTGAATATGCTGCAGGTGTGCAAAGTATGTTTTTTTTGGAACTCGAAATCCGTTAAACTGCATTTTTGCTTCTACCAGGGTTGGCTTTGATTTGTGTAACATTTTTAAATTCGGTAACGCAATGTACAGAAGTAAAAAATGAATAATAAAATATATTGTTGTTCTTATGTTTACTATGTATTATTTACGGGGTGGATCATAAAGATAGTAACTGAAGTATATGTTAAAAATGATTGTCATTTTTGATAAAAATACACGTAACTAATTCGAAGTAGGCGTACAAGTACAAATTTCGGCTAGAGATTCACCCTTCGAATTGGATTCTCACAATACATGTATACAATGTTAATAGCGTGACGGATAATACCGATATTTATAAATAACCCATTTATCTACAAATAAATGCCCTTTCGATATCAAATTTAGGATCTATATAAGCAAATAGAAAAATACCTAAGTAAAGAAGCATTATTATTGGTACCTAATCTATATTTTGAATTAAAATAAATAAATTTAATTTATCTTAATCCGGCATTTTAGAAAAAATGAATGTAACCTTTTAAAATAAGGTATTTCGTAACTGGTTTAATAAATTAAAATTAATATACGGTTTTTAAAAAGACAATCTGCATACATTATTTCATTTAGAATTTAGCATTAACACGTTAAGCCCTGAGGTGTTAAAGGAAAACTTTCACATCAGACTATCAACTTTTTTCAAGTGAATTTCTTGCTGAAGAGTCCTAATAAGGACGAAACCGGTCCAAGAATAAGTTTCTCCTTAGTAAGCAAAATCAAAGATAGAGTGTTGAAAATATTTTCTCTGTGCTTTTTTATTTTGACGTAATTCAATACCTGGTGAGGTATTAGCCAAAGTGCAGTTGTTGTCAAAAAAGAAACGGCTGCCCATATTATACTGACGCATGGTATTGAGATGCGTGACGCTCTTTCAAAATGGTTTAGTATTTCTCCATAAAATTCAGATCCAATTATGTCGGGGGAGGTGTCACAACTTAAATATCCAAAACTGGTCACAAATATATGGTATATTACGAAATATTCACTGGGTCACAAAACAATCATTACCTTTGCACTTGTAAACACGAGTAAATATTAAGATTCTCGATAACTCATGAACGGATACAAAGAAAAACACCAAATTTTAAACTTAAGCTTTATTCCGGCCTCCAGTGAACTGATTAGGTTTTGGGCAGAGTCGGAACACCTGGGGGGTACTTTATAGGTGGTCTTTTTAATATTTTATCGAATATATAGCTGTTATTTAGGTTTGGAGAAGAAAATTCTTCAAATAATTTTTGTTGTATAAAAAAATTTGTATTGCAGTAATTTTTGCTGGTAGTGTTGGTTTTTTATTTGTTGTCTGGAATTGGGAATTGGGTCAAGATATCAGGACTCCTTGGTGTTTGGGGTTGGCGGGGGCACTGTTTGCTTTAGTATTTTGTGAGATATTGAATTTACTATCTCCAAGTCTTCTGCTGTATATCCTTAGCCGTTGAAATATAATTTAGAATTTCTTATATTGAGCCGTTCATTTTGAAAGAGACTTGAGTCCATTTATCTTTAATTTGAAATACTTAAGGTTTTGCGTTTTTACAAAATTAATAATATACGTAAGATATATGGTTGACTTGCAATGTTAAATCGCATTTAAGGGATTTAATTTTATACATCCTATTAAAAAGTCGCTATTATTAAGTGTATAATATGACCTTGCTTACCTTAAAAGGACTTAGGTCACTTTCAAAATAAAAATTTGTTTTGTTACAAAAAGTGAAAGAGCTTAAGTCCGTTACATATAGCTTAAAAAATAGAAAAAAAAAAAATTTAAATTATATTTTTAGATAATAGAAATAAATTTAGTAACAAGTTATTCGTTAACATTCTCAGTATGCGGGAGTGATTTGAAGTAGTTATGGTGTTCCGGAGGTATATACCGCAATAAGTCCATCATGTGTCGGTATTTTAGTGATGTGATGCTTCTTATACTTTTATATAACGATGGCAATACAATATTCCCAAATTTTTTAGGTCTACCCCGACGCACACTGGGGCAACAAGCCCTCAAACTTGGCAATAAATAAAAAAATTAAATAGCATATACACTCTACCTCATATTTTTTTCTTATATATTACTGTCCACTACATAATAAAACGAACAAGTGCGATCTTCTGTCTCACACGTTTCATCGCCACCTTCAGTCAAAGTTACTTATCTGAGGCGAGTATATATTCATTGTTATTTTTGTAGTTTTTAACTTGTTTTTGTACTGTGATTAGACTGTATTTTGATTTTTTTTTTTCAAATTTCCGCCATGGAGTCTTTAAGTTCAGCTATGTATTATTATTTTAAAAAGTTGTAGAAAAATAAACGTAATCTTATGATATTGGGGTTAAGTAAAATGAAGGTTAAACGTTAAAATTTTAAAATATTCTTAAATACATGAAGGCTATTTGTTGTGTTCCAAAGCAGTCCAAGCTTTAAATTTCGACTTTTCATAATGAATATTGTTTGTACTTTTCGAAATCGTTTAGTTTCTGTGCACTTATTTGCACTTTTCTTCACTATTTGGGTTTTTTCAAAGTATATAAATATATGGCGGGACGATCATCAAAAACGAATTCTGTTTTTTTAATATATTTCGTTTATTAATAAATCGATTTTATTGTCCTTAGGTTCATTTTATAGGCAACTAAATATGCTCCCAGATAGACATAACAAAATGGTAAAAATGTAAAATTTAAGATGGCCGACCTAATTGAAGAAAAAAAAAACGAGCCTAAAAGTAACCCATTTTAAGCTCGTTTTGCGTAATAATTATAAATTAAATATAAAATCTAATAACAAAAGTTAAATATCTAACCTATTTTCATTATTTTAAGACCTCTCCGAGCACGATTAGTGCATTCAATCGTAAGATATAGACAATCAAAGTTGTCTGGTTTTTATGTTTTCATAGAAGGCTATAATAACACATTATTATGCTTTGCAACGCTGCTATTTTGGTTTTTGACCGATTTGTACTCAATGGATCTGATTTGGTAGGTATGTAAATATACTTTCCGACCACTATGTTTTTATCGAGAAAGAAACTTCTTAATATCATGAGAAGTTCTGGAAAGAATGAAATTAATAGAATTTGCTCACAACACCGTTAGATACTTTGTTGAAAAGTACCCACGGTCAATATGCCTCCAACATTGCACAAATATTTTATTCATGGGCCTGAAATAATATCTTCTGCTTTATTGCCTAGAGACCAATTAACAGAGAAAACTAATGAGGATGTCTTTAATTCGTTTTTACTTAGTTTCGACCTTGTAATCACGAGCAAACGAAAATTAAAAAAGAAAGAACCTGCAGCACTTTCCTAAAGAAGCAGTAAAATGTGCCAAAAAAGTTATTAGGAAACTAACAGCCGTATGCATAGTCGATCGCCAGCGACTCGCCAGAGTTCATTTCGGCGTATCGCCAGCGATTCGCTGGCGATCCGCCGCCGAAAGCCCAAAAAGCTGGCGACTCGCCGGAGATTGTCACCGGAATGTCATTTCACGCAAGTTTTCATGTTCTTTTATAGGGAAAAATTTGATATTCGTTCATTATTTTTTGAGTTTTAAGAAATGAATCATGAATAAAATGCGAGATATACCGGTGATAATCCCTATAAAAGAAAATGAAAACTTGCGTGAAATGACATTCCGGTGACAATCTCCGGCGAGTCGCCAGCTTTTTGGGCTTTCGCCGGCGGATCGCCAGCGAATCGCTGGCGATACGCCGAAATGAATCTCTGGCGAGTCGCTGGCGATCGACTATGCATACGGCTGTAAGAATTTTATCACATGCATAAATATTAAGTATAATGATTTAATCATTTTTGGCATTTTATTTTTCATATGTAGGTATTGTATTTTGTGAAATATATGTTTTTCTTCTTTTAAATAAATTTAATAAACAATGAACTGTAGATTTTGTTTATTTTATTTTGAAATTATATTTAAAAAAATATAATAAATTCGCGTATTTCAATTAGGATTGGTTAAAGTGGGCAAAATCCCTTTATTACGCCTAAATTGTAAGTTACACTTATGTCAATATAAAGATGTTTTGCCCATTCATATTTACATTTATTGAATGAATCATACTGGAGTTGATTTTGGAAATATTGGTGCATACTTAAATAAGTACTATTTCTAAAAATTCGTCTATGCACACATAGTCCAATGGACGTCCACTTTAGATCTATTTGAGGGTCAGGACGTCCATATCCGGGCATCCAGTGTACGTCCGTTTATGCTAATTAAATTGACAGCTGAATATCGATACCCAGAGAACGTCTGTTTTTGGACTTAATTTTAAGTTCAATAGTATTTTGACGTCCAGTGGACGTCCATCTTAGGTCATTATTTATTAAGCCTACCAGATAATACCCATCTATATATACTTCTTTTTTTTAATATAACTGGTCATTAAAGATTGACAAATTGAATCTATTGCATTTCATTCTATCAGCGGAAGTTTGAAATCTTATTCAATTATAACTGTATCTAGTAAAAAGTTTTTAAGTAGTTCCTTGGTCGAGCTCGTCTAGCGATTGAAAGCGTAAAACGATAATGGATGTGTCGTGAGTTCGATTCCTGCTCAGGTCAAGCGATTTTTAATAAAAAATAAATAAATGGTGTATAGCGATTTGCGAAAATAATAAACAAATTATTAATAATATAAAATAGTGTGTGGTGAGTTGCGGTTCTGTAAAAAAGTGGGGATGTGGTCTCAATGGAAATATAATCGTGGACGTTTTTTGAATGTCCAGTATTCGACGTCCAAATATATTCTAGAATTGGACGTCCTCTGAATGGTCAAAAGTGTGCCATTTGTATACTTCACTGGACGTCCAATGGATGTCGGAAGTCCAGAAAACTCATTTTTGGACGTCTAGACATCCAAAATTGTATATCGAATGGACGTCTAATAGACATATTTGTATTGTCTGGGTAATAGCCAGGCCAGGTATTTAACTCTAAATACATAAACCTTAAATGACATCTGGTTTAACTTGGCGAGAAAACACTTGTTTCTACAGAAATGAGTGATAAACTTGAAAGTCCTTTTAATATAATATAAATCTAGAAATTCTAAAAATATGTAAGTACTTTTTAAACCTAAAATCTTTGAAAATATATGCACATTGCAAATATTTAGTTAAACCTCTCAAACTTAATCTCTTTTTAATTGTTACTTAAATTTTTTTTGACACCCTTAATTTTATTTACCTTATTTTTAGTTAAGGAAACGGTAATTTAATTTAAATATGGGGCTTTTATTACATTTTTAACAATAAATAAACCAAATATTGAACAAATTTTATAGAAAAATTATAAAATAATAAACGTCTTTTACTTTTATAATAAATAATTAATTATTACATAATGAAATATATTTTGGTGCAGAAATTTCAGCATTGCTATTAACCCTAACTACTTCAATGTAATTAAATCACATTGCAACATTTGCGCATGGACTATAACAATAATTTCAGATAATTTTCCAAACTATTTCGCTCAGTGTAGAAAATAAGCATGTTTTCTCAGCGTGCTAAGTTGTGTATCAGTCAAAGTCATACTGTGAAAAAGGTACATCCGATATCAAAGACACCGACAGCTACTGTCGCTTCTCCTTGATCGGTATTCTCGGATACCAGTTCCTTTGAATTTACGCAGGTTTTGGAGTATTATTTGTTTTGTCAGAAAAGATACGCCCACTAAGCAAAATACATTTGCTGCAAATTTATTGCAACCTTACAAATATAAATGCAAGTTTGTTAAATATTTACTGATAGCTTTTGACAAGTTTGAATCTGCCTCACTCTAAACTTTAAAAATTAAACTCAATATGCCATACTTTATGGAAACTTATGAAATTATTTACATACAATTAAAAACTTATTTTAAGTTTCAATTTAAATATTATCTAAGAACTTTCATTAACGAATTATCAGTAAATGTTCAAAATCACACTTGACTGTTAAAGGATCCCGCACACCGCTTATGGAAAAGTGGCGACCTGTTAAATGTACAAATATCCAATTCATTGATTACAGGGTGATTTGATAAATATATTGATAGTTAATTTATCGAATGTGACAAAAAACAAGTTTTTAAGCACCCTATCCCTACTTTTTGATTAGTCCTGTAAAAGTAGACATATTTTTTTCAGTGGCGTATCAATTATTCTGTAGAATATATTTTTCAAAATTATAGCTTTTTTCTGGTAGGTTTTTGAGATACAGGGTGTTAAACTTAGAAAATTACCTATTTTTATTACCAGTTACTACGGGAAAAAGCTAATCAATTATAATTTTGTGTGCCTACTATTATTTTAACATCTTTTAACACTCCACTAATATACACAGGAGTCCAAAAATATTTGTCTCTACAGGGTGAATCGTAAATAAGTAAGGACAACTTTTTTGATAATTACTTTCATTATTTTAGAAGTTGAAAATATGTACAAAAAATTAATTTTTGCTATATTTATCATTGTTAATTATAATACAAAAGATTTTAGGTGCCATTTTTTTTGTGTGTCATCGGCATCAACTGCTACTGTTTCCCAGCGCCACTTTAGGAACAGTACTGTTAATTAGTACCCAACAGTGAATGGTCGAGTGGGGAATCTTACCAAGGCATCAGAATTAATTTTAAATAAATAAATTAAATGAAAAAATCCCGGCCAATGGTGGGATTCGAACCTGGGACCCTTAGATCCGCAGGCAGAGGCTCTACCACTGAGCCACCCACCCCTGCCATTTATACAGAGTGATTCGATTTTTTTAATGAAACTCCGTATTTTTAGTTGACTCCTGTGTATTTTTTATAATAATATGTAGAACTATCCAATTTATTGATTACAAGATGATTTAATGGATAGATTAATAGTGTGTCAAAAAAATTTGATTAATCACCCTGTACTTTTAGTCCTGTAAAGGTGTTTCCTTACTGGTGTATCTACCATTTTGTAGAAAATTAATTCCCAAAAATTACAGCTTTTTAATAGTTTTTGAGATACAGGATTTGACTAAAGAAATATCAGCTAATCAATTGCAATTTTTTGTGGCTAATTTTATTGTATAGACTTTTGACATTCGACGAATATACACAGGGTTTAAAAAACTATGTTCATCTATAAAATGAGTCGCAAATAAGAAAATATATACGTTTTTGATAGTTTCTTCTATTGGTCTGTCAATGGAATGAAAATATTTCCCGAAAAATTAATTTTTGCTAGATTTTTCGTTTTTAATGAAACAAAATATTTTATGTAACATATTATAGAGTGTGACGAAGTCACTAAATTTTATTTCTAATTCATCTTAAAAATGTATATTTTAATTAATTCCCGCCTGAGAACATGTAGAAGTTCCCCGTATTTCTGTTTCCCAGGAATTACCGTTTTTCAACAATTGCGAGTACCCTCGTAGATTAAAATATTCTTATATTTGCCGAAATCCGAATGAGCATTTTTAGTCGATTTCGTATGGATTATCTACTTTTAATTGTCAAGGTACTAGAAGGACATTTTTTATATTTCTAAATTGTAAACAGTTAGCTGTAGTGGTGGTATCCCCACTCGAGCCTACTGGTCTTCCATCTTGCTTTACCGAAAAAGCATAAATTAAATCCCATCTGGGAAATACGCCCTCTTCTCGCTTGACAGCCGTAAGCTCTTCTCACGTGATTGCCGACAGCCGAAAACTATTCACCCTTAGTTAGTACCTAGTGCCGTGAGTACCATGATTTAGTTCATCGATCAACCCCGTTTATTTTTCTAAAGGTAGGAAACCGCTTATTTTTTTATTTACAATTAGTTTGGGACACCCGTGTCCGACAAGTGAAATAATTTTGATTCATGCCCAGCATTTTTCATTTCATCCCTTAGTGGGAAACCGTTGGCAATTTTTTATTTGAGTTTGGACCTAGACTAGACACCGAGTGTTCTCTTTATTGTCAGCTACTATATCCAATTTCTTTTAAAAACCGCCCCGTTAACATCGAAGTGAGAGATTCGACCTGTTTTCGATTTTTTTTATTATTTTATTGTTTTATTTTTTTCTTTTTTCGGAGGTTCGACCCGTTTCTCGGGCTAGAGTGATCTCTCTCCTGATAAGGTATCTAATTTCCCCAAAAGACGTTATAAGTAATTTGCGCGCCTCACTTCGTGTAAAATTTCTTTTCTTTTATTTATTCATTCATTTGTATTTGAATCATTCCGTTCTCCGTCCACAACTAATTATTGAACGAAGCCGACGACTTCTGTAAAATTAAATTCACACACACGCTCTCGATAGACGCTGAGCAAAATTCATAAATATTATTTTCTACGATCGTTGTGGTCGCCGTTCAAAACGCCGCGTGAATAATCATATTTATCAGTAGGCGAAAATTTTCGTTTCCCATCGATTGGTTATTAAGATACAAGGGGGCTCCGACAATTTTGATTTTATTTATTTGCTTGCATTTGATTACCGTCATATTTAAATTGTTTTCAAGTGTATTAATTTATTTTCATACATTTTCCGTATACTGGGCGTTTCACACTTCCCAGTCCGATTAGCCTCCTGAGCTAATAAACCATAAATATTTCTATATGTTTAAATAATTTTCAATAATAATAATTTATTTTTCATAAATATTTCCCTACGTTTAAATAATTTATTTTTAACAAATTTTCCGAATATAGGGATCCGTCAATATTTAAATAATTTTCAACTTTAATAATTTATTTTTATTAAATTTTTCGAATGTAGGGATCCGTCAATATTTAAATAATTTTCAACTTTAATAATTTATTTTGATTCAATTTTCCGGATACAGGTATCCGTCAATATTTAAATACTTTTCAATTTTAATAATTTATTTTTAAAGAATAGATTTTCCGAATGCAGGGAGCCGCTCAAATATAATTACAGTTGTATTAATTTTTTTGTAAATATATATTTTATTACCTATTCCTGTGTTTCTCTTATTACTGGTTCTTAACCATTCTCTTTCAGGGTACCGTAGGGTACGAGGTGTAAAAGAGATAAGTGTTTTATTTTTATTTATTCTAGTATAGTGGATACCTAGCAGTGACCGCCTGGAATTATTTTTACCTCCACTGAGTTTACCTAGAGTACACTCTGGTGTACTTCAGGGTCGCAGAGCAAACTGCGATACCAAAACTGGCGCCTGAGCAACCCCTATTCGGGAATCACCTTCATAGCGCCACACAGACTCGCTGATTCACTGTAGGTGAACCAGGAGCCTGTCACAAGAGGTTGACTAGTAAATATCAACGTAGACCAATATGTTTTAATGTGATACGCAATATTCTTAAGTGACTGGTATGTGTATGTATCTACAATAGTTATATTATTTTACAAGTAAGTTGTTCTATCGAATGACATGTTTTGGATATTGTCTTTTATTGTTTATGTGGTGAAAATATATACTTTTAAAAGAAAATGAATTATTACTAGATTTTTGCTTGAATGAAAAAAAAAACACATTACTTACATACGATATACACAGGACCATATTTCCTTTCATCAGCGGTAATGAAATTAGATTATATTTTATACAGGGTGACTTAATTAATATAGCTGTCTATGTTACAAGTTTTAAGTGCAGTTTAATATTGTGAGAATAACTATCAATATATTTATCAAATCACCCTGTAGTCAATAAATTGATTAATTATACATATGGTAAATACACAAAAGTCCCGTAAAAATACTGCGTTTCACATTAATATTTAAAAAAAAATATATTGGCCTATATCAATATTTACGAATCACTCTGTATAAATGGCACCTAATACTTTGAATTAATTGTATTTAGATATGATAAATATAGCAATAATTTATTTTTTAGTAAATATTTTCACCTTCTAGAACAATAAAAGTAATGATCAAAAACACGTCCTTACTTATTTGTGGCTCACCCTGTAAAAGACAATAATTTTTGACCTCTTTTTATATTCGTAGAATGCCAAAGGATGTTACAATAAGATTTGGCACAAAAAAATATAATCGATTAGCTTTTTCCTGAAATAACAGTTATCAAATAAGTGGTATTTTTTAAATTTAACACCCTGTATCACAAAAACCAATCAGAAAAAAGCTATTATTTTGAAAAATATTTTTACAGAATGGATGATACGCCACTGAAAAAATATGTGTTCTTTTACAGGACTAATCAAAACATTGTGTGTGTGTATGTATTTCTGTTTGGCACTGGTTTCAAAACCAACTGGCCAGTCAATCTTTAATTAATTTTAATAAAGTTTATTTTGTGTTAATTCAATTTTAAGTTCTATCCTTACAATATTTCACAGTTCACATTTTATTTGAAAAATACAAATTTCTCTAAATACATTATTAAGAAGTAAATCCTATAATAGGTTTTTTCTAGCTCATGTTTTTGCTTGTTTTTAATTTTTTAGTCTGTTTTTGTTTTTTACTTGTTTTTGTTTGTTTTTTTTTGTTTTTCTTTTTTTTGCATTTTTTTTTTGTTTCAATTTTGTTTTTTTTTTAATATTTAGTTTTTTTATATTATTTTTTATTTTTGTACATATTTTAATTCTTTTCGTCAGAGCTTCAAATTTAAGGAGTTTACATGATTATAAATAATTTTGTATACATCGAAATTCTTGAGGGCGAGAAGGTGTGACAAATTAATAGCTAGTTGGACATTATGTTGAATAAGTTTGGTATATAGATTTGATATGTGAATATCATTTAAAATACATTCTAAAAGTAAATGTTGTAAATCGGCTACCTCGCCGCAGATGCATTCATCATTGTCTACCAATCCCATTCTTCTTTTATAATTTGGAGTCAGGCAATGATTACTTCTAATTCTACAAGTCGTTCTAATAAAACTTCTGTTGCTGAATTTGCTAAACCATGGTATGGAGGGTATCTTGCTTTGAATGTTTTTAAAAAATTGACCTTTGTCTGAACAATTATAATTGTCTTGCCACTTACTTAATTCAAATAATTTAATATAGCAATTTAAATCGCCTCTTGGGACTTGATATGAATTTATGATGATATTATCATCAGTTCCTTTTTTTGCCAAATCATCTACAATTTCGTTATTTTTAATTCCAATATGTGACTTTATCCAACATAACGTTATATTTTTTCCCTTTTTTCTTGCCTCACTATTTAGAGCAATTATTTCATAGATAATATAATTTATTTCGTTGTTAATTGTAATATCTCTTAATTTTTGAACAATGCTTTTGCAGTCCGTAAAAATTATATAATCTATTTCTTGTTGTTCTATACATATTTTGAAAGCCTCTTTAACTGCTATAAGTTCTGCTGTATAAATTGTCATTAAATCGGGTAATCTATTTTGAATTTTCATAGCTTTTTGTGAATAATATATAGCATAGGCAACTTTTCCGTCTTTTTTTGAACCATCTGTGTATAGCTTTTGGTAATTTTCCCAGTAATTTTCAACATATAATAAATGATCAATTTTTGTCAGGGCGTCAGTTGCTTGAATTTTACTGAAATGACAACTGAACGGTACTAAATAGTCTTCGTAATTTAACTTTAAATAGGACATGTGTTCTTTTGGATTAATTCCGGTAAATATATTTGAATAATCAAGAAAACTTTCTACAAATAATGGCAATTTTTTCTTTTTCCAATATTGATGTGTTAAGCAGCTGGTAGTTAATTGTACAATTTTATTTAGCAATGTTTTACCACTTACAACTAAAAGGACTATAAATTTAATTCCTAAAAATTGTCTGCGTAAAATTAATGAGGGTTCACAAAGTTCCGCTTCCATAACCTTGATAGGTGTGCTAGGCAGATAACCAATGCATAGTCTTAAAGCTTTATTTTTTATTCGTTCAATTTTTTGAATTGTGGAATTTGATGCAGAACCATAGAATATTGATCCATAATCCAAGATAGATCTAATTAGATTTTTAAATAATAATAAAGAGATATTTGGATCTGCTCCCCAATCACTAACGTTTACAGTCTTGAGAATATTCATAGCATTTTCAGTCCTTCGTAAAATGTAATTTATGCGTACTTTCCAGTTCAATTTGTAATCTAAACATAAACCAAGAAATTTAACTGAAGTTTTATAAGGGAACATACTGTTTTCAAATTGTACATAATTAGGAGGATTAAAACGTTTTCTAGTGAATGTAACGACTGACGACTTATTTTCTGAAATAGCAAAATTATTATTTCTAGCCCAATTTGTTGTGACAATAAATGCTTCTTTGAGGAGTTCATTACATTTATCTATCGATTTATTTTCCACGTAAATTGCAATATCGTCGGCGTACTGTAAAATTCTTATGTGCTCTGGAAATTGTTCTTCTAAATCTGCAGTATATAATATATACAAAAGAGGACTTAAAATACTGCCTTGCGGAAGTCCTAATGATGTATAACGAGAGTTAGTTTTATCCCCATTTATTCTTATGTATACTTCTCTATTAACGTATAAACTAATTATATTATGTATAATAGTAGCTGGAATGCCCATTTCGGACATCTTTTTAGAGAGAATATAGAGATTTACGCTATCATATGCTCCCTTTATATCTAAAAATAAAGCACTAACTGATTTACGAAATGTGAGGGCATTGTAAACGTCTGCTAATAAATGTCCAAGACTCTCTTGAGTAGATTTTCCTTTTCTAAAACCAAATTGAGTTTTTGATAATTTATTGTTTTTTTCTAGCCAGAATTCCATACGAGTCTTAATAAGTCTCTCATATGTTTTAAGTATGCATGAAGCAAGACCTATTGGACGATAAGAATCCCAGTTTTTTTGAAGATTTTCCTGGTTTCAAAATAGGTAGGATAATATAAACATGCCAATCATTGGGTATCTCTGCCCTACCACGCCATATATTATTATATATGGCTAACAAAGCAGCTTTACCAGCAGTTGACAAGTTAGTCAACATTGGGTAGTGGATATCATCGACTCCTGGAGAAGTATTAGTGTTCTTTTTTAAAGCGAAATGGAGTTCAACATCTGAAAAAGGTTTAAGAAGATAACGAACATCTTCAGGATAATTATTAAAAGGTGACATTGATAATTGGTAAGGTATTTCTAAATTGGCGGAAGGAGGAGTAATATTTTGATGAAAATCTTCTATCCACGTAGATTCTGAGAGTATTATAGGGAGTTTATTTTCACTTTTTCTATTTTTTAGTGTATTAACTTTGCACCATACTTCTTTAATGGGCACAGATCTATTTAAAGAGCTAACGTATTTTCTCCAACTATCTCTTTTAGTCTCTTTTATTACCTTTTTGGCAATAGCATCATCTTTCTTGAATTTAATTAAGTTTTCTTGATTTGGGTTGATTTGGAAGAAGTGAAAACTTTGACGTCTTCTTGATACTACTTCATCGCATTTTGTGTTCCACCATTCTTTTCCTTTGGATGATGTTTTTTTATTTTTGTACTTGGGTATGGAATTAGAAGCAATAGTATTAATATTATGTAAGAACATTTCATAGGATAATGGAGCATTATTTTGAAGAAAAATTTCTTCTGACATTTGTTCATATAGTCTCCAATCAGCTTTCTTTAAGTTCCATTTCTTAGAAAAGGGATTAGTAAAGAGAGATGGTTGATCATTTAACTCTATTAATATTGGTACATGATCAGAGCTGAATAGGTCTTTAAGAGTATTCCAGCTAATCAAATGGCTAAGGTCAGGAGTACAAATAGTCAGATCAATTGCAGATTTGGCAGTAGAGTGATTACCAAAAAAGGTGGGAGAGCCATCATTCTTAAATACAAGGTTATTATTGTCCAAACAGTCCATCATAATCTTTCCTTTCAGATCTGTTTGATTATCTACTCCCCAAGCAATGTGATGAGCGTTAAAATCTCCACCAATGATAAAAGGCTTCTTTAAAGATTTTATAAAGTTATTCCACTGATATAATGTTATTTTGGCTCCTGGAGGAACATAAATTGAAACAAATGTTATAGTTTGAGATTTAAATTTAATTTTGATCCCAACCTTATTAACATTAGGTAAGTCAACAATCATCTGACATTCTTCGTAATAAAAATTTGAATTTATTAAAATTGCTGAACCACCACCAGCATTTTCAGATTGGCGATCGTCTCTAACAATATTAAATCCAGGAAAATTAATATATCTTTCTGGTTTGAATCTAGTTTCTGATAAAAAAGCGATTTGAATTTTGTATTCGTTTAGTAGACTACAAAGGTTATCTCTATTAGAGTTAGCCGATTTACAATTCCATTGACATATAACCAAACTATTCATTATTATATAAGAGAGAACTCAAAATAGAATTTATTAGATTCGCTAAAATAGATTTTTCTGGCATTTCGAAATTTTGATTTTGTTTTAAATTGGTAATAATATTTAGAATCACTTGTGAGATTATTTCAAATAATTCCTTAGGTACATCATTTAAATCATTTGATTTTTCCAAATGAAGAACAGACTGATACGAGGGAGATGCAATGATTCCTCCAGGTCTAGAAGGAAGAGTGCTCATTTTAATGATTTTATTATGCTCTATTGATAATGAGTCTGGAGAAGATGGATGGATTCGTTTGGGTTTAGGTGACTTTGTTATTGTATAAGTATTTGATTTTGAAGGAAATTCGAAGGATTTAGGCCGCAAAGAGGTTATCGTCGGTTGTATAATAGGCGGTGATAGAGGAGATGGTTTATTAGTAGATGGTTGGGATTGACTCGATGAAGAATTATTAGATGTAATAGAAGCGTAAGTTATCTTAGGGAAGTGCAAGCTACTTTCTTTAAAAGATAAATTTGATTCAGATATATAATTTTTAATCTTTTTTTGGCGATCAAATTCTGGACAATGTTTCCAATCATTTGTGAAGTGTTCACCTTCACATGCAAAACATTTTCTAATAATTTCTAATTTAGAACATTGGTCTGTAGAATGTGATTCAAGACATTTAAGACATCTGGGATTACTTTTACACTGTTTACTCATATGACCGTATCTATAACAATTATAGCACATTATTACTTTTTGTTCATATTTTTGAACTTCATGTAAAACATGATTAATTTCAACGTACTTAGGTAAATTTTGACTTTTAAACGATACTATAATTGATTTAGTTGGTTTTAATTCAAAATTATTATCATTTAATTTTACTTTTTTCATTATTCTTTTAACATAATCTACAGTAAATTTACAATGGAGGTCCTGTTGTTTAATTTTGCGTTTAAGATATTCTTCTGAAATATCTATATCTATGTCTCTTATTACCCCTATTCTAAAAAGTTGAAATTTCGGGATATAAGCAATTAAATTTTTCTGAATAATTAATTTAGAATTTACTAAAATATTGGCACTGTTAAAATCTTTAAAAGTGACTCTAACTCGATTACGTCCAACCGAATCAATTTTTTTAATTTTATTGTTTATTTCGGGGTGTAAGGTAAATAATATTTCACCTATTTTCACTGCATTTAATTTGCCACTAAAATTACTATCCTCATTCTCTATGTAAATGTAAAATGGCCCTAAATCCATTTTATCGTAATTATAAATAGGTCTAATTTTTTTTTGATCGGCAACTAACATCTCAAATTTACCATCTGTCGTTTGACTTTGAATTGATGATTGACTATTAATAACTAAATCATTAAATGAATTAGGGGTACTTATCGGGTTCGGCTGCATTTGCTTTGACGAGAATTCTTGGTGGTTATTTAGACTGTCCTGCATATTCATATCGACATCCCTGTCACTTAAAAATTTGTCGGGGGGGCACACCCCCGCTAAAAGCTGCCATGAAAACCACTAAGGAATGATTTTCCCACTTATAAACTACACTTATATAAATGAAATCAAACGCAAAACTATTAAAAACTAAACGAAATTCAAATAATTACGAAGAGAAAACCAAATTGACACTGACAACGACTATGCCTAATTAAGAGTGCCAAAAAAATTGTTTTTTGACACATTTGATAAATTACTTATCAATATATTTATTAAATCACCCTGTAGTCAATGAATTGGATATTTGTATATATCGTAAATAGTGAATTGATATATTTTATTTTACTCATTTGTTCCTTCTTATAAGCGAACCCTAGCCTCATGGAGCCAAACCATAACTGATTTTGGAAAAAATCACCAGTCATTTCAGAAAAAGAACGGGAACAGCCTCTAAAAACATTTTGAACATTAACTGTATGTTTTATTTTTTTTTTCTCCTGGGCTCGTCTGACTATGTCTCCGAATAACACTTATTGTGTTTTACCCCATGTTAGTTCATAGCACCCACTCTGTCACCTTTGTACCTTGTACAAGATTGTACAGATCCTTGGGTGAGTGGGTTCTATACGTTGTTGGATCAACCTGGGGGTTTATATTAATATTAAATTCAATTTATTACTTTTAAGGACATCTTTTATTTAATTTTAAATTTGATACTTTAAAATTTCCTCTAGCTAACAACATAAGTAGTCAGTAAATAATTTTTTACAAACCATGACTAATTGTAACTTTTTACAGTAGGTACATAATCAATTTACCTAAAAATTAATATGAATTAGTTTTTCAGAAAAAATATTAAAAACTTTTATATAAATAAAAATTACCTTGTTTTATTCGGTCTTTTTTTATTTTCAATTGTTTAGCACACTACATATGTTTCGGAAAACTTTTCCATCTTCGGGTGCACTCATAAATTAATAAAACATGAGGACGATTACAAACAAATTAAAACATTTTTAAAATAATTTAAAAATAACAGAAATCCAATCTTTCTGTTTCATCGTGTGAAATTAAGTGTATTCGAAATAAATAAAATTATTTTAAACATGTTTTAATTTGTTTGTAATCGTCCCCATGTTTTATTAATTTATGACTGCACCCGAAGATGGAAAAGTTTTCCGAAACATATGTAGTGTGCTAAACAATTGAAAATAAAAAAAATGCCGAATAAACCAAGAAAATTTTTATTTATATAAAATTCTGCTACTGTCAAGAAATTATTCTTATACAAATATTAAAAACATCTTTTGGTCTTGGACCAAGCATTTTATTTTAATATATGTATGTTATACACACCCATGGTATAAAAAATAAGATACATATCTATACCACAGTTTAAAGCTGTGTTTTAACACTGTAAAATAAAACTACTTAAAATAAAATAACATCACTCAACAATAAAAAAAATTGCAGATTTTTAAAAAGCTTACAAATATCAGCGGTATGCTTTCTGTCACCTCGATTTCTATTTATATGACGTATCACTAGCCCACCTTAATAGTTTACGAACCGTGGGTTGAGGGATTTGCCCTCCTCTTCTAATCACCGACCTTGCCATAACCCATATTTTTTAGTAAAACCAATCAACAATAAACACCCTACCATTACATTGAGTCATTTAATTTGATGTGGACCAGTTACGGAAAAACTCAATAATTCTATTATGAAAATTAAAAAAAGTGATTATCAGGTAGGTACGGACTTAGCTCAGTTCTCACTATAAGTGTTCAAATTGCTCGGAGGAAAAATATACAGTGAGCACCATAAGTCTTACCCCCCCTATCTAACTCGTTACTGGAGTCTTGTTAGGAAAATCGCCGAGACACGTCGATTTTTGATTTCTACAATGTATATTTTTGTATGAATAGTTTACCCTTAATTTCATCCCTTACTGGAGGGGAGCAACCCTTTCGAAAAATTTAAATGGCATGGGGTGGTGAGTGATAGCTAATTTGAAAGAGGGTTTTATTCTCTATTCAACCGTTTAAAAAAATTTGAAATTTACTTCATTAATTCTCGACTAATTGTTGTTTCAGAATAACGGAAATTAACGTAGCGCACTCATCCTTAGAATTAAAATTCGGCCCTGCATGATTTCGGTTTTGGTTCAGACGTGAAGTAAGACTTTTTGCCATTAGAAGGTCACTGTTAGTCTAGTTGCTTTCCTATTTTGTGAGGTTTTGTTATTTTTAAACATTAATAAATCAAAACGCAATGAAGCAAATTTCAAACTTTTTGGCACGGTTGAATAGATAATAAAACCCCCTTTTAAATGAGCTATCACTCACTACCCCATGCTATTTAAATTTTTCGAAAGGGTTGCTACCCTCCAGTAAGGGATGAAATTAAGGGTAAACTAATCATGCAAAAATGTACATTGTAGAAATCAAAAATCGACCTGTCTCGGCGATTTTCCTAACAAGACCCCAGTAACGAGTTAGTTAGGGGGGTAAGACTTATGATGCTCACTGTATATTTATAAAAAAATGGAAAATATAATTATGTATAATTAATTTTAACACAACTGTTTTAACTCCTGTTAAATTGTAATTAAGATATACTTATTGTACTTTTAATAGACTTTAAGTTCCTTCATTAATTATTGTATTGTAGTAATTTGTTAAAATTGTAAATAGTTTGGATTTGTTTTAACAACATTCTGTCCAATTGATCTGAGATCAAACAAAAATATTCGCGGTGAGAGACAACACAACCTCGAGCTAAAATCTAATACTTTTGTACAATAAATAACTATTTTCAGTACTTAAGTTTAATGTAGGTACGTACTGTGTAATTATTGTTGTTTTTAAGTGAGAATTTATGAATGTAAAATTTTGTATTATAAAAATATTTAATAAAATAAACGGGTTTTCATTAGTTTACAATAAATATTATATTTAGAAATAAATAATTTTACTTACACTAGGAACAAGGAGCGTTAAAAAGACTTTGAATTGAGCTCTCATTATGTTTTCTTTAGTTTTACATCTGATTTATATTCTATTTTAACGAAGTAAATCTTGCTTTGATGTTTTTTGTCACTCATGTTTCTTGTATTCAGGTGCTTTTTTTCACATTATTTTGATTATTTTCACCAATTTTTTAAATAAACACTCATTTTGACTTACATAGAAAATTAACATCACTAACGTTCGACCTGCCAACTACAGTCAATTTGGCAAACTTTATTCGCTCTGTGCGTGACAGCAGCGCTAAGTAATTTATGAACTAATTGACGATATTTGCCTTAGAGCATATTTGCTTATACTAACAATACAATTTTTAATAGAATTCGTAATTAAAAAATAGAGAGATATTGCAAATTTCTGTAACGTCAGCCACTAATAGTGACAACGTAATTAGAGGCAAATAAATTCCATGCTAAAATAAGACTTATTGCAAACCTGAAGTTTTGACATTAGAGTCCTTGTCCTTATACATATTTCTAACCTCATTTTAAAAAATTTTAATTACAGTTCACCATTTTTGTTGTCTATAATAGTACATAATATGCAAGAGGCATTAAAAATTACCATTTTAGAAGGTTTAGATGACGATGACATTAAATATTTAATAACAAAACACTTCGAACTGATACGAATGTGGGCGAGCGCACCCGAAATCTATAAAGTCGCCAGTATAAAGTAAACGATCTACGCATGCTCAGATGTCCAAATAAGAGCGGCGATAATACGATAGTTCAGTCTTCAATCTTCATGCGTACAAACATGTTAAAATGAGTAAAGTTACTGTTGACCACATAGTAAGATCCTTAGTGTATATTGAAGTTTTATTTTCCAATAATTAAACTCTACAGTCGAATTAACCCCATAGGTATATTCGTATTTTAATAAACTGAAATAGAGGTAGTTAAAAGAGTATAGTTACTGTTTACCACATATGTGGGATCCTGAGTACTACTGTATGCTGTAATTTTTTTTTACAGTTGAATAACCCCGTATATTCGTATTTTATTAAACACAAATAGAGGTAGTTCAAATGCCACACCACATGCTGTTTAACATATTGTACATTTCCTATGTCAATAATGCTGTAAAATAAAATAAATGATACCCAAAGCCCATATGTCACAAAATAGCAGCGACCGTTTCCCTTCGGAAAACAACTATTTCTTTGGCTAATAATTTAATAGGTATTGAATTACATACAAAGGAAATACACAAGGGCTGGAAATTAAATTTCAATATTCTACCTTTGATTTTGCCCACTAAGGAGAACGTCATTCTGGATTATGACTCTTCAGCTCGGAGATCACGAAACTTGGCTGTGACAATGTCCGCCTTCGTTCCACGCTTCAATCTAGATAGTGAGCAATGAGTCTGTTTATTAGCTTAGCCAGCATTGCCAATTTACGATTTCTCTAATATATATTATTTTAAAATATATGTGTAGCATAATAGAATAGATTTATTTACATCAATTTCAAATATATTCAAGAATACGAGAATATGTTTTAAGAATTCAAAATTTATGCAACACCTTTTGCAACTAAGTAATCAGACAGAAAAATCATTAAATTTAAACTCGCGGCTCTGTGGAAGCAGAGAATGTCACTTTGGAAATATCCTACCTAACCTACACAGAACACGAGCTAAGTTGTCGAAGACAAAAACACCAATGAAAAAATTAACTTCCACTTTATAAAATATAAAATGGTGATTTTTACATGATAGTGAATCTAGTAAATCTACATTTTAACAATTTGAATAATTTTTTTTTGAAAATATTTTGAATACGCTAGGATTTGTTATAGTAGGTACCTTTAACAATAATAAAGAGACAAAGTGTATAATTGTAAAATAACATAGAGCAAGCTAGAATGTAATTTGTAAAGATATTTTTTAAAACTTTCATTATAAAACATCAAAATATTTAAGTTTAATAATTTATAGATCATTTTTTAAAAGATTTTCTGTAAATTTATGGATAAAAAAAATGATGCTTCTTGTTTTATCGTAAAATGATTACCTATGTTTTAAGGTTGATTTTTTTTCACTAACATTTTTATGTACAACTTAACTAACACAAAAGACAACTAAAGAGTAATTTTAATAATGTGACGCAAAGCCGTCTCTGTACTTTGTTTAATCCTTGCTCGCGGTATGAAGTCTAGCACTGACCATATAGAGACGAACGCACCGGTTCGAGAAGCTGCCGTAGTAATCTGGAAAGCTGAGAGTGTTCTGGTACAGAGCTGGCTTTATATAAATAGCGCGAGTTTGTCGACGAAAAATAAGATTCAATTTAAGTGTTGGACAGAAAAGATAAATTGTAATAAATAAATTAGAATTGTGAGTTATAATAGTGCCTAAATATTATATAAATTAATTAGTACGTTATAAATAAATTGTATATAAATTGTATATAAAGTGTATAAATATTAAACAAACGTTACAATAATAACACAACTAAACAATTATTTTAATAAAAAAAAAAAACATTATTTTACAGAATAATAATATTAATAATAAATAACCTATCTTGAATCTGTCAACTTCATGATAGAAATACACCATTTGTCTAATTTCACGAGAGATTACGCCATTGAATGCCCGTGTATAAATAATTTAGTACTAAAAATTTGTAACATTGCAGACAAAACAATTAAGCGACTAATATTTTAAGTTCTAAATTTATTATTTAAATTAATGACGTATTTTAATACTAAATTTAGTATTTAATTTGGTGTCGTGACAAACAGCCTTCAAGCGCCTTTCAAATGTCGAATGATTTAAAGCCGGTCGTGTATTAGCGCTTTCGATAAAATTAATGTTTGATATTCGGCGTTAAAAGTTTTACAGGAAATACGGCAAGGAACGAAAAACGACTGCCTACACAAAATCACTGAATTATTCACAAATGTAGCCCTTTTCTAAGGAAAACTCCGGCTTCCAATGACACGAAAATTAATGCATGTTATTATTTTACGATTTTTAAGCACTCATCGAAGGAGAAATAGACTGGAATAAATGAAACTTATGCAGGGTGGTAACTTTTTTATATAAATATATTGCTGTCTCGCAAACTATTGGTAACGCAATGTTGGTTAAATGGGGGAAAAAGTTGTGTGTCTCATTAAGAATGGGACACAGAACAACTGATGATTCTCTAATTAAAAAATAAGGCGATTAAACGAAATATGCTTAGATAAAATATTACTGGTTTCAGAAACGCGATACGCGATACGTGGAACCAATTCCATGTTATAGTTGGACAAAAGATAAAATGGTTGCAGGAAAAGAACATTAATTATCCAATCAATGGTATGAAATATCAGATTTGGGAAGTTACACGTCAAAATCTACTACGAAAAGTCCACATAGATGGATATATTGAGGAATATGGACATAACATATTAATAACTTTTCCATATCACTGCCAGTACAATGCGATAGAGATGGTGCGGTCACAGTGCAAATGGTTTTAAAACGAAAAAATTTTACAACAAAGTCGTCACTGGAAGATGTATTTCAGACTTAGTCAGAAGCGTTGAATAATGTTACCGATACTCAGTCAGACAATTATGTAAGACACACTAAAAACATAATTGTTTCCGATTGGGAAAAATACAAGCAATTAGATGTTTCTGATCTAGAACCAATTAATATTAATTTAGGTAATTTTTTTAAAGTGACTTTTTGTATTCGTTTAAACGCACCTTAATAAAGTTTACGCTAAAAAGCAACAACAAAGCACAACTGAAATAAGAAGACACGTACAAACTGTAACTAAAAATGCGATACTCTTTTGTCAGAGCACTTATGGTATTTCTATGAAGACTATGGTATTTCTATCACTTTAAGCCACATACTTTGATTTTCTTTTACTATACGGAGAATGGTCGCACTGCGCAGCTTTCTGAGTGCCTTTTAAAAGGAGATAGAAAACTCCGCCATTTTGAACCCTTATTACGTGTTGCCTACATCTTGGCGCAATATTTTTATGCCGCGTTTGAGAATCCACATCGGATCATAGAAATCATCGGATGCATTTTTTACATCTCGAGCGTTTTTTTATCCACATCGGACACATCTGTCCCATTACATTTTGGTATACTGAATCACGTGATCAAAGATTTACTACATCTCAGATGCATCCGATGTGGATTCTCAAACGCGGCATTAATAGGTGCGTTTTAATCATCCGCTTCTGCTTCGGAATTGTCGGTTTTCTTGTTTTAATCTGACAGGTTAAAACGACTGAACCGACAATTCCGGAAGCAGAAGCGGATGATTAAAACGCACCTGATATTTTGCTTGCTGCTGTCAGTGTCAGTGAATATTATTTTTGGAGCCACAGTTTATTGCTAAAGAATCAGTTAGCTCACTAGGACCAGTTGAAAGTTCCAAAATAGAATCCACTCCAGGGGCTCCATTCTCGAGATCATTGGAAAATTTTCCCATGGGAAAATATTCCACTACTTATATTCCCATAGTAATAGGTTATGCAATTCTCGAACGTGTCAGAATAGACATTCCCATGGAAATAGTAGTTTCACGTATGTCTGATATTAAGTCCACGAATATTTCGAAACAACCAATAACATTAAAGATATTTTAAAATTTACTGTTGGTATTATTTGTATTTGTTGTGGTTTTTGGGTATCCGATTACCTGCCGAGCCTCCGCGCTGGAGCAGGTGCCGTGCCGAGCAATCGCTATCATGATCGAGAAACAAGTGAAACTATTCGATTACGTATAATAATTAAAACTTATCAAGTTATTCTTAGTTTTTCTTTTCTCATGTTGAAAAAAGAAAAGGTAGCTTTTGTATGGAAGAGCAACGAAAGTTTTGAGAAACTAAGAAATTCTTTCATTAACGAAAATAATAAAATTTTCGAAAAGGTCTTATTAAATTTACTACACTCAATTTGTGTTATTTGCCAGTCCCTTATAGCAGCTCCCACAATTTCTAAATGATTTAGGAAAATCAGTTTATACAGAATTAAAAATAATATACCTACATAAATAAAATAATATCAATCTACAAATACGCCAAAAAAATGTTTTAACTACAATTTCACAAATCCAAGATATCCAATAATCTTTGGTTATGTATTAGACTTTCGCGTGGTCTTTCGTCAAATTTTCGACTTTAATGCGCAAACTCTAGTACAATTCCCATTGGAAAACACAATTTCCAATGCTCGTGCAGGGGAATATTTTCCCATACTTCCACCATATTCCACCGCTTATGTCGAGAATACGAAAACTGAATTCCCATGGGAAAATTTATTTTCCCATGGGAATAAAAGTCGAGAATTGACCCCCAGGGATACAAATTCAGGATACGCAGAAGACTGCTGTTTTATTATAGGCGGTTGTCATATATTGTACTATCTGAGTTGCGCAATGTATAAACTGGAACATTGAGATCAGAAGTGCCGACGCAGAGTGAGCGATCTGATTCTTTAGCTATAAACTGTGTCATAGGAATCAAAATGGCCGCGCCCTATGTTGGGCGTGTCGGACCTCTCTCTTGCCCCGTATAGTAATCATGTGCTTTAAGCATTCATTTATTGCGTTCGGTCTGCCACGTTCCTTTAACTCCTTTAACACTTTTAACTCCATCCCCTTTATCTAAATTTAAAATGATTGATTATTGATAGTGATGATCTATGTGTATTTATTGAAGAAAATTATAGTTTAGATTTTTGTATTTCTAAAAATTATTACTCTTATTAATTTTTTAAACAAAACGACTCTTTTTTAAACATTGGCTATATTATTTTAATGAACTCTCAGTTAAAGAGACTAATAGAAGAACTTCTTCGGGAATTCCTCTATTTAAAAACGAATTCCGAATAATATCCCGATCATCGATGTGGTCTGGCAGTAGTGGTCGGATACCATCTATAGTCGGTCCCATCGATAGTTTCCGATAGTCTCAAGAGTTACTATCGATAATATCGATAGTACTATTGAAACTATACCAATGTTGCACGATTGAATCCGGGAATCCCCAGTGATTGCATACGGGTATAGAAACATGCCCATTCTTTAATTTATTCTTAAAGCAATAGGTGGCAGCACAAGCAGGAATCAGAGGCACAAGAAAACTCGAAGAGACACACTTGCAATTGGGTGCGTATATAATTAAAAAAAGTAGGCAATCTTTAAAACAGATTATGATCTAGTGCTGAATTGCAGAGTGCGTTCTTAAAAATTTGATTTATTTTTAATTTTAGTTATTTTAAATCGAATTCTGTAAAAACGAACTTGAAAAATACCAAAAACATGCGAGTTTTACTATCGATGTTTACTTAAAACAATCGATAGTTTTCGATAGTAACAAACTATCGGTAGTGCCTATCAATCAGGAAAATCTTGTGAGTCTGCTCTGCATCATCATGTAACCAAGATAGAGGGAGGACTCAGTAGCCAAGAAATAGTCCTATGAGCATTTTTTGACATAGAAGGAGCTTTTGATAATACCTCCTTTAAATTAATGGTAGCTGCCGCTCGCAAACATGGAATAGAAGACACCATCTGCTGTTGGATAGAAGACATGTTATGCAGATGATAAGTATAGGTACAAATATTCAGTGAAACCATGCAGGTGAATATCCATAGGGGATGCCCACAGGGTGGAGTCCTTTCTCCTCTATTGTGGAACCTAGTGGCAGATGAACTGCTGAAAACACTACTCAATCAAGGGCTGTACGCCCAAGGATATGCCGATGACATAGTCATCCTTATCCGAGGGAAACGCCAAAACAGTCCTTGAACTCATGCAATGAGCTCTTAGGCTGACAGAAATGTAGTTCTTTAGGGAAAACCTCTTAATAAACCCTGACAAGGCACAATTCATAACCTTTACTCGGAAAACAAGGTTGAACGTTATAGAAACTCCGACTCTGTTTGGAGGTAGGCTAAACAAAACGAACCAAGTAAAATATCTGGGTCTGATCCTAGATAGCAAACTTACTTGGAACCAAAACTTACAAAAAGTGACCAACAAATGTAAAATGTCTCTCATAGTAGGGAGACGGGCATTTGGAAAAACATGGGGATTAAAACGAAATAAGGTTCACTGACTATATTTGGCAATAACAAGACCCATGATAATTAATAGAGCGGTTGTTTGGTGGCCAAAAGTAAACCAGAAAACTGCCTTCAATACCCTCTCAGGAGTACAGAGGCTGGCATGCCTTTGTATTACAGCAGCTCTGAGAAGTACACCGACAGCCTCTATGGAAATAATTCTAAACCTCCCACCCCTTGACCTAGTCATAAAGGGGGAGGCCAGAATGAGTCCAGGTCAACTGTAACTGGAACGAGGTAAATAAGGAGATAGATAAATACTTGCTTAGCGGTCTCGTATGGTATACGGATGGATCTTAAACTAACAAGGGAACAGGCTCTGGCGTACATGGAGTTAAACCCAAATGCGACATCATCGTCTCACTGGGAAAACATGCCACTATTTCAGGCTGAAATATATGCAATAGAATTGTGTGTAGGAGAGAATTTAAGAAGGAAGTACAAAAAACAAACCATCCTAATTCTCTCAGATAGCCAAGCAACCTTAAAGGCTCTTGATTCCAATAGAATCAAGTCAAAGCTTGTCTGGAACTGCCTTGGAATACTAAATGATCTGGCAACTCACAACAAGGTAAAACTAGCGTGGGTACCAGGGCACAAAGGTATCCAAGGAAATCAAAAGGCTGATGAACTCGCCAAAGAGGGATCAGATCTACCATTCTCAGGACCCGAACCTGTATTTGGGATAAGCAAAACCACTGTTCGACAGGCAGTGAACAGGAGAATAACCACAAAACACCACATTCACTGGCAACAGATAAGAGGGCACAGCATCAGTAAGCTCATGGTAAGGGGACCAAACCCAAGCATTGCTACTGAGGCACTACAACTCGCAAGGCCTCAGATATCCACCATTGTGAGATTACTAACGGGGCACTGCTTGCTGAAACACCTTCATGTGATGGGATTACGCAATGATCCCACTACGTGTAGACTAAGAAGGGGAAGAAACCTCATACCATGTGATCTTCGAATGCGAAGCTCTTACTAGGCGACGTTTCATCCTTTTTGGCCTAGAACCGGAAAGAACGCCCCAGGAACACTTGGTAGGAAATCTATTAAAACTAACCAAAGACACAGGGCTATTCCAAAGATAGTACCTAAATACAGGGAAAGCAGAGGAATACAGTAGACCCAAGACCCCGCAGTGTTCTGGGCCAAACCTAACCCTACCTGCTTACAACCGATAAAGATAAAGATCAATAGTGCCATCCAGGGCCGACGAGAGGGGGGATAGCCGGGACTAATTCCCGGGGTCAAGTGGGGGCCCGGCAGCTTTAGGTGAGGACTTTTTGTATATTTTTAGAACTTCGCCACAAGAACACAAGAGGGAGGACCTTTTTTCACTCCTAGAAGTTTTTGCTTGAGGACCTTTTTTTAGAGAATTCACTAAAGAGAAAAAGTTTTTGCTTAAAGACCTTTTTTTTTGTTTAGAAATGTGATATTGAAAAGGCTCATATTTTTTATATAATTGTCGCGGGGCCCGACCTGGCTCTCGGCGGCCCTGGTGCTATCGATAGTATCCACCAGTGTTGCCAGTCTAGTACAATTGTACTAAATCTAGTACATTTTCTAAGAATCTGGTACACTCTAAGCAAAATCTAGTGCCCTTTTCTTCCTCAGTGTGTTAGCATTTGACGCGTGTAAAATATATTGTTGAGATCTTGCTCCTTATTTTGTTTTCGTTCGCAAAAAAAACATTTTTTCCCGAAAATCTGGTACATTTCACAGAATATATATAGTACATTTTTATGCAATCTGGTACATATTTTAGAAAAATCTGGTACGAAACAAAATTATATTCTGGCAACACTGGTATCCACTGAACTATATATTTATCAAGGTCGGTGATAGTATCCGACCACTATCTGGCAATTTACTGGAAAGAACACCACTATTCCCGCAGACTTATCACTAATTTTTTTTATTTGACTATCTACTAGATAGAATTAATGGAGGGAACGCGTAGAAATATTCCTGTTTCCATTTCATAGTAAATGCATCTACATTCGATGATTCTGGGTCAGGATATCTACACTGATAAAACTGAAAGTTTGTTATTTTTCCAATATTTATATATTAAATTAATATTAGTCAAATTAACAGAAATTTATTTGTGTAAAATACTTTAAGTTATTTGTTTTTCTTGTAAAATTACTTGAAATTGTACATATTTCTGTTAAATATCGCAGTTTTTAAAGACTGCAACTACTAAGTAGCAGTAAGCAGTAAATAATTTAGCAGCAAATACAGCAAATTTATATTTTATAATATAAATAACATATTAAACAAATTTAAACGTGAAGTTATATACATTGCTATTTTTATATTCAATTAGTAGGTACAGGTACTAAATAATTATTTATTATATAGGTAGGTACACTCTGAAAAAAGTTTTCTTGAATCAAACAAATGGATTTGTTTGAAATCTGTAATGTTAAACAAATTTTGTTTAATCCAAGACCACCATTCTTATGTGATAAAATCCGAGTTGTCTTTCAATTTGTTTCAAATTCAAGTTGACAATTAAATAAATATTTCAAGCATTAAATATATTAAATTTAAATACATTTATTTCCATAAAGCAAATGTTGTGTTTGGCAAAAAAGTTATTATTTTGAACTAACTTTTGTATTTGTTTGAATAAAGACTTGTAAATATTGTTGAAAATAAATTGTGAACTTGATATAATAAAATGATAGATTTAATTCTAGATTATTTAGAAAACAAGCATCGCATTTATTTGTTTCAAATTAATATTTATTGGCAAAGAGACTTTGATTCGGTTAATGGAAGCTTATTTAGATTTCGTTATAGACTCTTGCTGAGTGGTCTCTTGTTATAACTAGTTTGATTTGGTACTTGAATGGGTACGCTCACAGAAGAAAATTTTCATAGGGTCTTTGTATTAGAGAGGTACCTAAAAATGTTACTATCTATACGACTGCTTATTAACGCAAAGTTTCGCCACTTTTATTGTCGGCTATTAGGTATTAACGCCATTTTGCTGCAGCTGTTGAATATTTCAACTCAATATTTATTTATTTATTTATTTATTCTACCCAACCAGGCCTACTGGCCTTATTACAAGGATAGTTATTTTATAAATTATATAATACATAAATTGTACAATTTTAATTCTTAATTAGTAACTAAAACTAAATTTACATTATCCAAACTAACTTAAACTAAACTAAAGGGGATAACAATTCAAATTACAATGTTTAACCAACTAATATGGACTATAATATATTATTCAAAACAAAAAATGACACTAAAAATATTTTAACAAATTTAGGAAATAAATTTTTCGTTTAGAGCCATTACTTTCATAAATAAGATGGTGATATGTAGAGTATTATTTTTACATTATTTTATTTTGTTATTATACAGACAAGTTATATATGTATTTCACAATTACATTTTTAAATTTATTATAAGGAAGGTTCCAGTCGATATTCAATATATAACTAATATTGTTTCCTAAGCGAAGCATTTCTAGGAGAGGAGCACGGTAAGTAGAACTGACAAATGGTATATTAAACATTGGCATATTGCGTGTTATTCGTGATGGTACATTAACTGTGATTAAAGATAGCAACTCAAAGGAATTTACAGTATTATTTAAGATTTTATGTAAAATTAATAGAGATGTAACTTTACGCCTACTCTCTAATAATGATACTATATTAAATTCAGTACGAAGTCGTGTAGTTCTTACAGAGTTATAATCCGTTCTTTTATTATATTTTCTGTAATAAAGGTGCCTTAAGAATTTGTTTTGTACTTTCTCAAGTTCCTGTAGAGATGTTTGACATTCTCCTGTCCACATAATTGAAGCAAATTATAGTTTAGGTCTTACCAATGTAAAATATAAAAGTTTAATTAAATTTATATTAGAAAAAGGATATGTTTGTCTCATTACGAATCCAAGAACTCGATTAGCAGATTTAACTGTATTATCAATGTGTTTTTGAAACGAAAATTTATTATTATAAGTTACACCTAAATCTTTGAACTCGTGAACCCTTTCTAAAGATTTGTCCATCATTTGATAGTCAAATAAGACTGAGACTTTCTGTCTGGTCATAGTCATGACACAACATTTTTTTATATTAAAATTTAATTTAAATTTGACACTCCAATCATAAACATTATCTAAGTCCTTTTGAAGAGCCACACAGTCTCGAACTGTTTGTATTTGTTTATATATTTTGAGGTCATCTGCAAATAATAAGCATTTAGAAAATTTAATACATTTCGTAATGTCATTAACAAATAATAGGAAAAACAGGAGACCCAAATTTGAACCCTGAGGTACGCCTGAAGCAGCGTGAAATTTTCCCGACGTGTTCCCATCATATCTAACTTGAAAATATCTATTTTTTAAATAACTTTTAAATAAATTCATGGCACTTTGAGTGCAGCCAAATTCATACATTTTTTCCAACAAAACATCGTGATTCACACGATCAAAGGCTTTACTAAAGTCCGTGTATATTATGTCAAGGTGAAGTTTATTTTCTAAAGTTTTATTCGCACAATGACTAAATGACAATAAATTGGTATTAATTGATCGCTTAGACATAAATCCATGTTGTTGCTGGTTTACTGAGCTTTCAAAAAATGAATATAATTTTGTATATATTATTTGTTCAAAAAGTTTTGAAAATGCGCACATTATTGCGATAGGTCTATAATTTCGAATGTCACTTTTATTACCTGATTTGTAAATAGGAGTGCAAATTGAAGTTTTCCACAAAGTTGGAAAAGCAGCAGTATTTAAAATTAAATTAAATATATGTAGTAATGGCCTTTTTAGCCATTCATGGCAACCTTTCACTACATATGGTGGTATTCCGGCGACTTCTTCGGTTTCAATTTTTTTATAGCTGCCTCAAAGTCTGAATCATTTATAGAATTAATAGAGAACGTATCATTGTTAAAATTTTGGTAACTATTAAAATTAACATTATAACTGGATGGAATTTGAGAGTATACGCTAGCAAAAAATTCAGCAAAACATTGCGCTGTATCTTGTGATTGTATTCTGGTCCCATCAAAAGTAAAATTTGCGTTGTTTCTCGTTTGATTTTCTATAGCAGTACCTTGCAGTCCTGATGTTACTTTTTTTAAATTTAATGAAGAAATCACCCAATATACTGTTACACAGGTTTTTGGTATCACAATTTATTTCAACTCAACTTTAACAACAATTATTTAACTGATAACATTAACATGTAACGTCTACTGCAGGGTGCTGCGTAACAATACTAACAATACAAATGAATAATTATTGGAATAAATAAAAGATTAATGTATAAACTTGTTCGAATCTAATGCGCATGATCGAATTACGTAATACATCATAATATGTACAAATACGAAGAGAATAGTCCAGAAATGTCGGGAAACGTCATTATTTGTCAAGAAAATTCTAGGCATTTCGAGAAGGTTCGCGAAGAGTCAAGCAAGCTATATAAGCCGATGATCCTGACGTCAGTTTTCAGTTTTACGATATACGTTAATGTTATCAGTTGGATAGTTATTGTTAAAGTTGAATTGAGTTATTGTAAAGTTGAATTTAAATAAATTGTGATACCAAAAACCTGTGTAACAATATCTATACCTATATAATACGACCAACAATTTTTAAAAATAAGTATATTATCTAACAATAAATTTTATAAAAGGAAAGTGGCAGTTTCCCAAAAAAGTTTGTAGTTCTGTCAAAAAACGATCATTTTTCAAATTGTCTAGAGAAACATTTCAATATCCTTGTTCATAATCAGTGCATTCAGAGACTTCCAATTATTTATTTAGCGATTCAAGTACCTGTTTGTCTACCTTTTGTATGAATTCCATTTTATGGAGATATCTTCGTGTGTTTCGTTTCCCAAAGAGTTGATAGATTTTGGGTAAATTCCGAGAAATTTGGAGAAACGATTTTTTTAAATCTATATACAGTGGAATTTTTTTTTTTTTTTTACATGGACGTATGTAACGTAAAATAATTTTTGTTAACCTTTGTAGGTATAATACGAACTAAGACGACATAAGTCAATTACTGAGATAGGAATTTACTTAGGAAGAGACAAGTCAATATTTCCAAATATACTTAATTTTTCGGAAGAGACATAAGAAAATCATTCCTAATGTACTTAATTTAATTTGTCTAACAGTTTTAAAATTTATTTTACACTAAACGGCAACTACTATTCTATTAGTCTTTATGAATAATAATAATAATGAGGCTAATGGCCGTAGTAGTCGACGCCGATGACACCAAATTAAAAAAAAAAAAAAAAAAATAATAATAATAATAATAACGGGTCTTTATTTGCACAAAATAATTACATTTTTGTACAGTTAGCATAGGCGAGGTTTAGCCTGTGGCTATTCTTACACCGTGACGTGCATGACGTGCATAATCCGACGTGGATAACTTTCGCTATTTTTATAGTTAAGTGACAATTGCGAACTTTCAACGTTTCGCACCAATTTCGAACTTTCCATCGCAAGAAAAGTTTTGTGGTGCTACCAAAGAACTGTACTGGAGACTTCCTTGGTTAAGACGACAGCCGGACCTTCGATGCAAACGAAAACCGTACTGTAAGTTTTATTTTTCTTATATGTCAGACTCCTCTAACATTGATTCCTTATCCTTTAGTGATCACGAATCTGATTTAGAGCTAGATTTTGTAATTGAAAGTTTTAACTCGATTAATATTAACGATAATAATTATCCAACTAATTTTAGTAAATTGACAAATATTTTAAATCAAACAATGACTCCTCCCCCTAACTTTCAAAAAGTTCACGCGGAGACCATACCTGATTTTTATGGCGACGAAAACGAGTTGAAATTTTTCCTAGAAAGTATTGATAGCATAGTTACCCATTTTTATGATAACGTAAATATTGGAAACTATCAGAATGTTATAATATTTAGAACGATTATAAGTAAATTGCATGGACCCGCTCGCGAAGTAATTAGTATTAGTGGAGCCACTAAAATAAAAGAAATTAAGGAAGAGTTGATTATGAATTTTAGTGATCCCCGAAATGAAAGTTGCTTATTGTTGGATTTAAATAATTTAAGGCAAGCTCCTAACGAGAGCCCATATGAATTTTATGAAAAGGTCAGGAAATTATTAAACACTATTTCAAACTACCTCGGTTTGCATGAACTCAACTTAGATATAAGAAAATTTAAACAGAAATCATATAACGAACAAGCTCTTCAAGTATTTTTAGCTGGGTTAAGAAATCCTTATGGTATCATGGTTCGTACCAAAGATCTAAAAACACTGCTCGAAGCAATTAATTTTATAAGGAAAGAGGATAATATTAAATATTTACACAATGCGCATTCAAATAACTCTCAAATTTCAATAAAAAGCCCCAACCACCAACATAGACAGAATAACTCTAATAAAACTATTCAAAACTATCGCCTAAACAATAACAATCAGTTTGTTAACAGAAATCAAAATTTTAATAATAACCCACATTAAAACTTTTATTAGACACCGGGGCAACTCGATCATTTTTATCTCCAGAAGCTGTTGATAAATACTTTTCAAAAATTAAAATAAAGGAACCATTTATTATTTCAACTGCTTTTAGCTCCTCCAATCATAACTTTTCAGTAACCATTCCGGCATTCCCAGAATTCCAAACAAAACAGAATATAAATTTTTTTGTATATAAATTTAATTGCATATTTGATGGACTATTAGGAATAGATTTATTAAATTCATTGAATATTCATATTGATTTGCCAAATGCTCAAATAATTTCAAATAATAATATTTCTTTGCCAATTAATTACTTTAATTCCACGCCAATAGAAATAAAACCGAAACTATTGCCTGGAAATTTTGTTTCGCGGATAAAAATCCCCGTTACTATTGAATCCAGAGAAATATTAGTGCCAGAGCAAACTATCGGTAATTGTACAATACCGAGTACATTAACATTTTCAATGAACGGTTGGGCAACTGACGAAATTTATAACAATTCGAACGAAGAAATAAATTCTACTGTATTATACCCAATTAAATGTATTTCAGTTGAGAATAATTTTGAAAGCTATAACTTTACTAATGAATCCATTATAGATAATTGCGACAAACATGAAATTAATGATCTAATTAAGATAGATCACAAAGAAATGACTATCGGAATTTATAAAAGACATAATGAACTTATAACTAAACAAAATGGTAAAAAATTAGAAAAAACTAATGAAGCCCTTCACAACCCTTTAACGTATGATCCTGTCACCCTCGCGTACCACAAATCTGTAGCACGCAAAAAAGATGGTCTACAATTCGGTTGTCGTCATCTTAAAAAGAAAGAGCGTCCCAAAGTAAAAATAAATAGAATAAAAAAACAAAAAGATCCGAATTCATTTGAAAAAGTTTTTCCTACACTTTATAAAAATAATTTAAAAAAAGTTTTATCTAATCGAAAAATGTACTATTACAGCATTCTCCTCATCATGGCTACGATTATCGCAGCCCAAGAGATTAGAATCACGAGTCTGGAATCCAACCCTGGAATATTACCCTATAAATTAGGATATGCTAAATTACAATCCACATACCATTCTTTTATCCATTATTTTGATTTAGACCCTATCGAAACCGAACTTGTTAAAATAAATAATCAATTCGAAAATATAATTTTAACAATTGAAAATAAAAATGCGGTATTCACATCCGAACTTAAAAATAACATAAATTCAATCTCCTTTGAAATAAAACAATGCAAAGAAAAATTAAATTACCTTCATTCTAATAAGAGACTTAAAAGAGGAATCTTAAACGGTCTAGGTACAATATTTAAAAGTATTTCGGGAAACCTAGACGCCGAAGACGGCAAAAGATACGACGACGCTATTGTTTTACTAAATTCAAATCAAAAAGATATAGCAAATACACTAAATAAACAGATATCCCTAACTACTAAAATAATCGATGATTACAACAAAAGTCTATCTTTAATAAAGCAAAACGAAATACAAATGGCTCAAAAAATTAATGATCTTAATAACGAACTAGAAAAATTCGTAAACGATTTTTCCGGATATTTTTTAGCAATAAACGCCTTGGACCAGGTACATGCAGTTCTCAAAATTTTAAATGAAATCTTAAATAATTCAGAAAACTCAATAATATTTGCGAGATTAAAAACAGTTCACTATAGCATTTTAAAAATAGAAGATTTAGAATTTATCATAAATTTGCTATTAAAGTCATATTCAGAAAGTAACTTATTGTTCGGTGCCGATCCACAAAATTTTTATAAATATTATGGAGTTATTACAGTAGACTCTTATTATTCTAACAATCGGATAGTATTTGTGATTCACTTTCCTATAACCTATCCAGAAATATATTCTTACTTTCACCTCTATTCAATACCTACCCAAAATAACTCTATCCTTATCCCCTCCAAATCTTTTCTGGCAATACAAGGAAATAACTATGAGTACGAGGACGAAGAATGCAAAAATCTGAACTCATTATATTTTTGAACAAATATTAAATCTATTGCCAAAGCTAATTCAGATGATTGTATCCACCAAATATTACAAGTGTAAATTAAAAATTTAAAAAAACCGACTTCAAAAACGTGCAGATGCCATCACCACATCTTAACCAAATTTATATGGGATCACCCCTTACTAACAAAAAAAGAATCATATAAATCGGACAAGGTGGTAAAGCATTATCGCTAAACATGCATAAAAAATGAAGAGTTTGAGGATTTTCTCATGGACCCAATTTTTAGATTTTGACCAAATTTATATGGGACCACTCCTGAAGTAGCCCCTTACTAACAAAAAAAGAATCATATAAATCGGACAAGGTGGTAAAGCATTATCGCTAAACATACATAAAAAATGAAGAGTTTGAGGATTTTCTCATGGATCCAATTTTTAGATTTTGACCAAATTTATATGGAACCACTCCTGAAGTAGCCCCTTTCTAACAAAAAGAATCATATAAATCGGACAAGGTGGTAAAGCATTATCGCTAAACATACATAAAAAATGAAGAGTTTGAGGATTTTCTCATGGACCCAATTATTAGATTTTGACTAAATTTATATGGGACCACCCCTGAAGTAGCCCCTTTCTAACAAAAAAAGAATCATTGAAATCGGACACCGTGTTAAAGAATAATCGCTGAACATACATAAAAAAAAAAAAAATATCGCGACGGATTGATAACCTCCTCCTTTTTTGAAGTCGGTTAACAATTGAATAATCAAGACTCTCCTGCATGTGAACTTACTCCAATCCAAATCAGTTCTGAGGTAATCGAACCAATCAATTCTGCCCACTATATTGCAGTATTTCCTCGAGAAACCAAGATCCAAATCAGCTGTGCAAAGTCAGATCTCGCAGTTTTAAAAGGTACCTATTTTATGGAAGTACCAAAGGGTTGCAGTTTCCAAACCCCGAAGAACAGATACTCAAATAACATCGACGTTATTCATGGACAGCCTTTACTTCTACCCGAAATTAAGATAAATAAAGTCAGTCAAAATCATTTCAGAAAAATCGATATTAATGAAATACCCCTCGACAAGATCCACCTATTGCAGAAGGAACAAAATCGAATTCGTCAAATAAGTCTTCAACCCTCTTCAAACAATACCCATCTGTGGTATACGCCACTGTGGACATTGGGTGTTGTTGCCCTCGTCATCATGTTTTTCAAGATTAGGCAGTCGACGTCCAGAAATCAAAAATTGATAATACCTGCCACCCGACAAGCCACTTTCAATATCAATACCGAAGAAGACGAATAACGACCCACACCCTGTATGGATCTCTCTGGGAAGGGAGGAATTATATCACATAAACTGCCGAAGTGCCCAGAAATTCTAAGAATCCCATCAGCCGGCAGCTCAAGTTTCTTTTATCAGCATACATGTGTTAACAATGATTATTTTTTACATTTTTGATGTTAGCTTTCAATTAATAAAGACATAATTATAACTCTGTTTAAATAAAAAATATTTTTTTTTAAAAACGATTTTTCAAATCGTGTTATATTTTTCGCAGTTGGTTATATAGAAATTGTTTTATCTTGCTAGTTTTTTGTACTGATCAGTACGAGTCATGCATACTACAGGGTGTAATAATCATGTAGGACAACAGCGAAGAATAATTTATATTTTTTAACGCACCTCGTATGCGGCTCAAAAAATTTAATATCTGATGGATGAATTTAGGTTTTAGAGCTTTATATAAAGAATACATTTTTTTGATAAAACCAATAATAATTTTTTTTCCATATATAGCCAACTTACGTAGTCACACTGTATACATATGTATACAAAATATTTTAATTTACGTTAATATTTTTACTCTGTGATTTTTTCACATTTCTATCGTCTACAATTTACTATTTAATAATTTCAACCCATTTTTCACAAGACAACACGAGTCTTTTTCAAGCTCTACTAAATCCGATAATTTCGCACATGCGACAATTTTTTTCACTACATCTTTGCCTAGTTTTACTCTAAATGTTTCTAAAGAAGGATATAATTCGACAAGCATGATTTTTAAATTATTTATTTTCGCGTTACTTAGTATAGAGATTGCCAGCGAAAGATTTTATCCAGTTGATAGTTTCATTAACGAAAAAAATAATGATGAAGGAATAAATAGTAGAAACGTTCGCAGTAGTTATGAAAATGGAGAAGTATCAAGACGTTGTAGAGATTCTTGTGGGGATTTTTATACAAGGTGAGATTAAAACTACACTTAACACTCTACTTTTTTTTTTAATAATTTTTATGTTAAAATAAAAATAAATTGTAATCTATGGAACATAAAGAATAAACAATTATTTTGACAATTTGCCGTTAGATTCTCAATTCTTTATTGATCTCTGATATCTAAAGACATGAGACGAGTCAAGTTTCCAGATGGTGCCTAAAATATTACATATTTAAACAAAAAATAAAAGAAACAATTAAAAACAATAGATTTATTACAGTATATATAGGTATTTAATTAAAAAACTGTAATATATAAACTTCACTTTTCTTCCCCTTAATTTGTCCCATTATTTTGCAGATCACCAAGAAAAATTAAAAACAAAATGTCATTCCAATCATTAGAAGATACCCAATATATGGACAGAATGGACTTTCACTACCCAGAAGTAGAATTTTTAACGAAGAACGACCACATTGAATCAGAAACAGCTGATTTAGAGCAAACATTTAGCTCTTTACTAGACCAAACAATTAATGACGATGGACGACCAGCTGCCAACCTAAATAGGTTCCCTAGATTGAAGCAAAAAAGACAAAATTCCAGCTTTTACGAGTACAAGCCTATACGATTATCTTACGTTCAGAAAATTCCGAAACCTAATATAAAACATCAAATTGAAAATTCGAGATACGAAGAAATTTCCACAGAAAAGACGCAACAAGATCCTTTGACAGAAAATATCAATAATTTACTAAAAAATTATTTATATGAGCTATACAACAAAAAGTACAACTCTACAACTAGTACTAGTACTATTTCTCCTCCTACTTCTAGTTCCGAATTAGAACATTTTCCTCATTATGGTGACTCTAGTTCGGCAGAAACGAAGTTTTTCAATAAAAATATTTGGCTAGCTAATAAGAAGAAGAAAATTAACAAGTTCAAGAAGCTGTTTAGTCTCTTTACCATTGTTCAATTTAATAATACACAGTGTATGGCTACCAGTAATGCCGGTTCGTATTTAGGGTTATGTTTTACGGATGGAGAGTGTGATGATCTTGGTGGAACTGGTGTTGGAGACTGTGCCAACGGATATGGAGTATGCTGTGTTTGTAAGTATTAAAACATTAATGAAAAAAAAGTGAGAAAATGGGTTTATATACGATAACTAAAGTATGCAATTTTAGAAATATGTAATCCCCAATTCCCCCTATGAAATTAAGAAACGTATCCGCAATGTGAATACAAAACAAAGAAAAATTTAAAAAGCCTAGCAATAAAAAAGAAACAATGACTGCACCGGCCAGGGATCGTATAGGCCTCTGCGCCTTTACCAATTAATCTACCGGAACACATACAAGTAGCTACGGTAATCAAATTTTTAAATTTGAAGTCATCAGATTCTTTGCAACATAGTATTACCCTCAAAATCTTAGTCTAGTAGGTAAAAAATATATTCAAAAGTGTAACACTTCATTTGAAAGCTAATTTTATTAGTATATATTTTTTTGTAAGATGATTGCGATTTAAGTTTGTATTTCTTAACGTTAGAAATCTGCACGATTTTTTAATTATTAAAGTTCATGTTTCACCAAATTATGTTTTGTTTTATTGTGAATAAAATTAGCTTTCAAATTAAGTGCCTCAATTTACAATACGTAAGAGACATAGTACAGAGGTAAATCCTAGGAACACATAAGTAAAAGCGTATAAAAGTATAGTATACAGTGTGATACTTCTTGTATAACGCGGTCAATAAACAAAACAACTTTTTTAAAAATATGAAAAAATGGCTAAACAAAAATTATGGGTTGATTTGAGGAAAACATTTTAAAATGATATATTTTAGATTTAGATTATTCCTTTTTCTTCCATTCTTTTAATTTTTGTATATATTGTAGGGTAATTCAAAAGAAATTGGCAACTACACACTGTAGAAAAATTTAATTACCTATACGATTTTTTTAATATCATGTATTACACTTTTCTTTAGTTACGTTTCTATTCTCTAGTTATTAATATACTCGCACCCTTAGTTTTCATGTTTTATTTAAATGGTAAACCCTATATTTTATTTTACCAGCAGAATTAATTCTATGTAATAATCCTTCCTCTTTTATGAAGCACTCCCTATACCTAAAGTTAATAATTATCGATATGTAGTAGTATTAAATGAAAATTATGGATATTTCGATAAATAAAACTAGTTTTTAGAAAAAAAAAACTGTTTACTCATAAACTTAAAAAAATTGTATGAAATAAAAAAATTATAAAAATTGTTTAAAGTGACCTTCTCCTAACATCAATACAGTGTTGTAATCGAACTTAAAATCACTGATTTTCTCAACATTTGAACATAAATACTCCGAAATACATTAATAAATCAAATTTACGAATTTTTCAGAAATATAAAATTTTTTTTGTTAAACCCAGTGATTGAACTCTTCAAAAAATGTAGACTATGGGTTTGATATGGAGAAATCGTGAAAGTCATGTCTATTTAATCCTCATGTTTTATGAAAAATCGATTTATCGTCAAAATGAATAAAATCAAAGACAGTTCTTTGGGGCCATTCCCAAAATGTTACTCTTCTTTGAAAAGCCTGTTATTTTATATTTGATAGGACATTTTGAACAGTTTCGTGACTGACTTTTTATTGCCTTGAAATATTTCCTATACTACTTATCTAATGTGGATCCTCAACAATATTTAATACAAATACTTTCATTATTTTATTGTCTTTAGTGATGGCAGCTTTTGTTACTTATTTTGCTAGTATGATATAATATCAGAACGATTAAAACGGTCCATTAGTTTGTCAATCGCCTTTTTATTTAAAATGGAGAAAATAATACTCAAAGCCATGAGTCACAATAATACGAACGGTCGTTTCTCTTCTGAAAACAACTACTCCTTTGAGTAATTACTACACTAGACATTGAATTGCATCAAAATAAAAACAGCAGAGATAGGTAGAATAGCTATTTATGAAATCAGTTACGACATGCCTTATTTCATGTAACGAGTGAATATTTGCGGGGCGAGCAGAGCAAAGTCCCTCAACATGAACGACTTACATAAAACAGCATTTCGTAACTTGTTACATACAATATTTTTTCTAATTCTGACTAGAATATTTATAAAATTGTGTTTTGGTATTGTGTTTTAATTATTTTGTGCTGATTTAGAATGGAAAATAAAGACCAAAACAACATTACTACTAGGTTGAAAGTTTAACAAAATTTTATTTTTATACGTCAACCTTTCCCCAGGAAGGAGTACTATCACCCCTCCTCTGGTCAGTCCTAGTGGACGAACTCATAAAAAGGCTAGTATGTGCAGACTTCTACTGCCTAGGGTATGTCGATGACCTGGCGATCATCGCAAGAGGCAAATTCGCAATTACAATATCGGAGCGCACACAAACCGCTCTAAACATCGTTGACGAACTAACAGTAAACCCTCACAAAACCACAATAGTCAACTTCACAAAACGAAAAGTACTAACAGGATTAAAGTCACCAGTACTGAAAGGAGTGATGATTCCATTTCAGATACTTGGGAGACATCTTTGATAACAGGTTAACATGGGATCAACACTTGCAAAAAGTCACCCAAAAGAGCACAACATCCTTTAACTTATGTCGAAGGTTGTGTGGAAAAAATTGGGGACTACAGCTGTACTATACCATATAGTTATAAGGCCGATGATAAAAGAGGTACTAAGACAGAAGATAAATAGAAAAACCATTGTCATATACTCAGACAGTTAAGCGAACTTAAAAGCACTCAGTTCTATGCAGGTACACTCAAACCTTGTGTAGGACTGGAAGCCCTAATAGAGCTGGGTAGTCAAAACAGACTAACTTTAGCCTGGGTACCAGCCAACAGAGGACTTAAGGGCAATGAAGAGGCTGATTTACTAGCCCGAGAAGAAGCCTCAAATGCTCTTATTGGCCCAGAAACCCTCTGTGATGTTACAAAAACAACTATCAGAACATGTACAAAGCAGTGGATGTTTAAAAAATCTCAGGAGTGGTGGAAAAACTCCGATGGACAGGACAAAGAATTCTTCAAAAGACCATCGCCTAAACTCACCGAGCATCTACTAAGCCTTAATAGGAAAAATACTAGAGTAGGTACTAGTAGGTCTATTAATAGGGCATTGTAGGCTTAACAAACATATGTATAATGTCGGTCTGACAGAAGAGACGTTGTGCCGATTCTGTCAGGAAGAGGAGGAAACGGCAGAACACGTATTGTGCTACCGTGAAGGTCTAGCAACACTTAGAAGAACAACCAAAGGCAACTAGCTATACCGGAGATTTACTTCCCAGTCTATGGAGTCTACTACAAAAGACCGAATTAGATAAGGTACTCTAAACAACGATTAAATGATATCCACAATGGATGTAAAAAGGTCGAGGTGGGGGAGGCCACATGGCCCACGTCCTAATTAAATCTTAATCTTGCTCTATCGCCATATTTTGGTACAAATAACCTGCCCTTAGCCTATGTCCCAATAGTTATTAATCACCCTGTATACATTATTGTTGAATGATTATATCAAAGAAGAGCAGGTTGACTTATGCAAATAGAATTTGGTTAAACTTATGACCTAGTAATAATGTTGTTTTGGTCCTTATTATTCTAAATCAGCACAAAATAATTAAAACACAATACACGACAAAATAACCCTAAATAACTTAAATAAGCGATATAATGACACATCACACTACAAGTCGTTGAAAATATATAATTAATATGATGTTCTATTTATCAATACAATTATGAATATGCAACTAACAATACAAGAAAGTAATGTTGATTGCCTAGATGTTTTACCAAAATACAATTTTATAAATAATCTAGTCAAAATTAGAAAAACTATTGTACGTAACACTTTACCAAATGCCATTTTATGTAACTCGTTCATGTTGCGGGACCTCGCTCTGCTCGTCCTGCAAATATTCACTCGTTACATAAAATAAGGCATTTCGTAACTAGTTGCATAAATAGCTATTACGATAAGAAGGTAGTGACATCACATGATAAAAAAACCTGCAGCGTTGTCAGGTAGAATATTTTTTCTTCACTTAAAGATTGTTTTGTAAGGCATCTGCAACTCTCATATACCGGGTGTTCAAATTAAAGTGTTACAGTTGAATACTGCCGAAAATATGCATTTTAGGAAAAAAAGTTTCAGACAAAAGTTTTATAGTTTTTTAGGGGAAATATTTTGGCAAAAATCATTTTTTTATAGCTGACCATAATATGGCCATATCGAGGTGGACTTTGTTTTTTTAAATTGGAACCCCATGTTTAGTTCATAAAAAAATAAGAAACTTTGGAGGTAAATATTTTTTTTATTGGACATTTATTTTTTGAGTTACAGCTACTTGAAAGTTTTGTTGGGCGAAAAAAAAGTTGGCCATATTATGGTTAGCTATAAAAAACGATTTTAGCCAAAATTTTTTCCTCACAAAACTATAAAACTTTCGTCTAAAACGTTTTTTTTTATAAAAGGCGGTATTTAGCTGTAACACTTTAATTTGAACACCCGGTATAATATTTAAATACTTTATATAGCATAGGTACTCCGAGTTTCATGAATCTAACCCTACATTTAGCATGTTATTACATATTAATTTTTTTTATTTGATGTAAATATCATTACTTACGTCTCTTATGGAAATAAGTGGAAGCAGTGGCCCTCCATTTTCACATTCTTGTTGATTATAGTTTAACAGAGCTTGACATTTGCTGGTTAAAGGTTTAGGCATTTTAAAGGTTTTTGAATGTTCACCTCACACTGAAGACTGACACAATCAATTAATTATGAAAATAACTGTTTAGTAATGAAAATTACTGTTTCTTCTAAATTTTAAAGAAAACTGAATACACAACAAATCAAACGAAACGACCTAAACCGTAAACAAATGTTGATTGAAATCAAGTATTTTCGCTATGTCATATCGGCAATTTTTAAAAGTTAATTTCTCCTCCTCGTTAAGTTTAAATCGTATTTGGTCTTAGTTTTCTTCGTGTTATTCCGCTAACAATAGCAATGACTAAAAATGACGTCACTGTCTTCTTATCGCAAAAATAGTATAACATACTGCGACCTGATAAATGCAAAGCATGGAGGTAGAAGGTAGGGAAACTGTCACATGGCGTAAGACAGTTTCCCTTCTGCCATATTGTGTTCACGAATCCTTCAAACAGATAATCGTGGTTTAAATCAACGTTTTTACTATTTTTATGTCTATCAAACTAAATATGTGCATATTAAAAGTTAAACAATGGTTGCTTGTGCTCAACGTATTTGTAGCAACCTAATAGATGTTCATACGACGAAATTACCCGAAATAATATTCCACAACTAAGTATACAATATAGTAAACAATGTTCAGGGTCATATTTGGGAAATTGAGATATTAATTGTGCTTTGAGTGAGAGTGTTGCAATAGCATTAGGTTTTGTAAAGATTAATTAAAAATGAGAGAATTTGCTGAAGCTGGTGCAACAAATTGGATTTAAAAGAATGATAAATAATCTATTTGATATTTTAAAATTTAGAAATTTGCTTCAGTTTCATTATAAAAAGCCTCTGTCTTGTCTTATGCAGATATAAAAATTTTCTTAAATGACAATGGATAAGTATATTAGTGCCGATTTCACCGTTGTGTTAAACGAAGTTTAAATTATTAAACGAAGATTAAAATGGCATTTTAATCTTTGTTTAGAAATTTAAACTTCGTTTAACACAACGGAGGAATCGGCCCTAAGTATCTTAAAAACACACGTAGGTGGCATTTTCATAATAAACACCGACTGACATTTGCAGTTTTTATCAATTTGCCAAAATCTCAAGACTACTTAGAGTTGTTCTTTGATTGTATTCGCTCCACATTGAAGCTACAACATTAACCCCACCGCCCGGCAATTTCTGGGGGGCTATTTTCAAACTCGAAAGAAAGTGATTTCTCTAAAGATTTTCATTAGAAATGTCATACATCATCGTAAAAACAATATTTTTAAAGCCAGTGAGCACTCACTGACTGTTTATTTCTTCTTGGTTTATTTCGAGATAATTAAAATTCTCCCAAGAATTTGAATTCTCATTGGCTTAAAAAATACTGTTTTCATGTTGACGTATGACATTTCTCATGAAAATATTGAGAGAAATGAGTTCGCCTCTGTTTGGAAAAGTACATGCCGAAGTGAAAGTTTTCGTGAAAATTGAATTCCTCTAGAACAGCTTCGAATTTTAAAATGTCTTGTTCATTAAATCAACAAATCTTTAAGAGTATAGCTCTTGGCTTATCAGAAAGTTACGACAGTGTGATAGACGATACTGAACATCATGTCATAATTACCAAACCCCACGCTATCGGGATTTACAAAATATATTTTAACATACAGGGTAGACCGCATTTAATTTGCGTATACAGAGATCTCGTAAACCGTAAGATATACATTGTCGGTTAAATGGGGAAAAAGTTTCGTATTTTGACGGATAATACAATGTTCCATAGAAGTTCCAGATTTTATGACTGGTTCCGGAGATATTCGATAAAATCCGAAAAACCTCATTTTCGTTTTTTAAGTCGTGCGTTGTTATTATAAAAGATACAAAAAAAATCATACGAAGTTTTTGTTATAAATCAAGTTCCGTATAATCTGTCATGTCAAAATTTTTATTACGACGTTTCGTATTTTCAGGGCCACCTTCAACTTATTTTTTTAAATATGGACCTGGATTTTTAACTGTAATTTTTTATAGCTTTTGTAGAGCTAAATACAACGATATGTTACACTTTACCATTTTACTACGTTTCGTCTATGAAAATATCATCAGCTATGTAGCTTCTGATGATACCGTTTCCTACTTGATTAAAACAAGATAGCTAATTAAATAATAATTAAAAAACAAAAAATGCTTGAAATGTGAAATTTTAAATATTATTTGAAACATAATACAAGAATTATTTAATTACAAAATGGGTTACAATTTTTTATCAAACATGATTAAGTACAACCAGCAAACAAGACTAATGAAGAACGAATTATTGTTGTACATATTCTACAAATAATAAAGCTAATAACAAAAACATAAAATGAAAAACAAAAAGGTCAAGCAATCTTTAAATTCCTATCACCTGATTTTCTGTAAAATCTTTCGCTTAGGTTTCTCACACCGTATTTTTTCTATCTTTAATGTTTTCATTTTTGCATACATAAGATCTTAACAAAATCATGTTTGCCATGTAACTTGTCACCAATATTTCTGTTATAATCTGTAACATCTAATATTACAGTACTTTTTTAGCTTTAAATAATTTAAAATTAAATAAATATTATGGTTCGTTATACTGAAGAAGAGAAGAAAGATATGTATGATGTGTACATAAGATGCTATAGGAATGAAACCCGGTCAGCTCAGACTTATTTAGATTTATATCCTGATAGACAACAGCCATCATCTAAGAGGATGTTTTCTTATATTTCAAAAAATATGGCAGAGCATAGCAGTGTGAAAAAAAGGAGAACTAGATATCAGATTCGACATACTGATAATGAAATTAATGTTCTTGCCCAAATACATATTAACCTTGAAAATTCTACTAAGCGAATAGCTAAAGAATGTGTAGTAGGAACCTCCACGGTTAAAAGAACTTTAAAGAAACGTAAATACCACGGGTATAAATTTCAAAAAGTCCACAAATTACACGCTGGAGACTCTGATAGAAGACTGATATTTGTCGTTGGTATAGTAGACTGATGTTTTGTCGTTGGTATAGTAGAAAACTGCACAATGACCGGTCTTTCAACAAAAATATATTATGAACGGATGAATGCTCCTTTACTAATAGTGGAATATTTAATCCCAGGAACAAGCATTTGTATGCTACTTCTAATTCCCATTTAATCAGAGAAGTTAGACCACAGTTCCGTTTTACCCAAAATATGTGGTGTGGACTAATCAATAATCAGATTATTGGGCCGATTTTTTTGGATGGTAATTTCAATCAGTTCCGATACCTATATTTATTGGAGGAAGTATTCGATGAGATGCCCTTACAAACAAGACAAAATCTTCAATACTTTATGCAAGACGGTTGTGGTACACATAATGCTAGGAGAGTTGCAGAGTATCTCGATCAATATTTTAGAGGTAATTAATTGGATTGGTATTAATGGACCAATAAGATGACCTCCTCGATCTTCGTGTCTTAACCCCATGGATTATTTTGTATGGGGCTTCGTAAAGAACCAAATCTACCACAAAAATATGCCAAATAATCTACAAGAACTTCGTCAACGAATAGTAGATGCATTTT
>OV651818.1:45594339-45754543 GCA_927349885.1 Psylliodes chrysocephalus
AATATTTACAGAGGTGCTACAATAGGTTGTACAAAATAACCGAAAAAAGCCCGTAATAACTAGATAGGAAAGTCATGTGTTGGACACATCAGATTTTTTTTAATATTTTTGGTAATCGGACAATTGGTGGCAGAAATAAGGCAGAGAGGGACTTAAAGGATTAGAGCATGACCGGACAGGTCGAAAATTTCTCGCACGACATTATGTGTATGGGGTATTAATACACTGCGACCTAAAATATCGATTGTGCCCCTTTAACTCTAATATAGTATCGACGCCTATAACTACCCTTCCATTCCTATCTTCTCACGGCAGTATAGGATTTATACAGTTAGCATAAAATATAGTGGTATATTTTTCTTTGGATCTAACTCAATGTACGCCAGAGCTTGTTCCCTTGCATCTTTTAAATCTATCTGTAGACCATACCCCGAATAGATAATAAAGCTTTGGTTTTAGATTTAAACATGAGTTTATTTTGGTATTATTCGTGGTCATAACTAACAATTTATAGTTAATGCTGATTATCACAGTTTTCTCTGACAATATTTATAAGAATATATCTAGAGTCGAATTATTTATTTGGAATTATTGTACTCGCAATTGCTAAAATTGTATAATTTTTTTAATTTCAGTTAAAGGTTCATGTGGTGATACAGCTGCCCAAAATTGCAGCTACTTCGAAAGTCCAAATTACCCGGATTATTATCCCTCTGGGGGAGGAGTAATTGTCCCCACTACCTTAGCACCTCCTACTACTGCAAATCCCTCGCCAACTCCAGATCCAAGATTGTCATGGATGTTTTACAACAACAATAATAATAATGATAATGTTTATGATAATGATTATAATACGTATGATGTGGACTTGGCCAGGCAGAGTACTGATGGGGCTCTGTCTTGTATTTTTAGCGTCTATAAAGTTAGCGGCTATGTCACAAAGATGAAGATAGATTTTTTGGATTTTGAGGTAAAGTTTTTCTTTTCGAATTCACTGGAGGACTTTTATTTTCCAAGTCAAATCGTTAGCAATTATATGAAAGCATAAAATAATGTTTATTAAGAATAATAATTTCAGTTGGCAGGACCTACAAACGGAACATGTCTAGTAGAAAGGCTGGTCATAACGGGACAAAGCGCAAATAGTATAGTACCTGCTATTTGTGGTTATAACACAGGACAATCTAGTAAGTAGTTTTACTCCTTTACAAATAATCTTATCTTACTAATATATCAATGCGAAAGTTTGGATGGATGTATGTTTGTTGTCACGCAAGAACGGCTGAACGGACCTGCATCGGCGTAGCTAGTCTCAGTTTTAGGGGGGGGGTGCCCCAGGTATACGTTGATTTAAAATATATATTTTTTTAAATTGCGGTGCAATGAATGGTAAAAAATACGCTATAATAGTGAATAGTGGTTTTAATATTTCAATATAATTAATACATTTAATAACTTATAAACATAACGATTAATATTAAAAGCACTGATTATCTACAACAGAAGTTTTCTACGCTATTGACTGAAAAAATCTACAACACTGTCCAAGTCGATATCAACATCTTTTTCTATGAACAACAAAGACAAATCTGAATGTCTGTCTTGAGTCATGGTCGTTCTCAACCAATTAAAAATCCTCCTCATGGCAGAAAATTACCTCTCGCATGTCGCACTTGAAATAGGTAGAATAATCGCAACTTTAAAAAGTTGATAGACGTTTTGGTATGTTTTTTCTGATTCTGTTATGTGTTTTTTGATAGAATAATAACCAACAGTTTCTTTAAATTGAAGAATGCAGTTTTTTAAAACGGTAATTTCTGCCCTTTAGACAGAAGTGTTAATATTTAAAATTTCACGGTATTGCTCAATAAATTCCGCTGAACCCTCAAAATCTAACTAAAAAAAATTATTCACAGAATTGGCAAGCACCATACTTTCTGATGAGAACCTTTTGTTTAGAAACCCTTTTACAGTATCTATATTTCGATAGAAAATGTTTGCCCATCAATACTCAAATACTCCGATATTAGCTCTAGAGCTTTTGGTGTCTATCAAACCTAGTCCTACAGTTGTTTCGGTAACGAAATCAGCGAGCTTGGTTTTTTCGTTTTGATGAGGGAATTTCCAATGAAATGTTTAGATGAAGGTCAAGTATAGTATTTTTCGTTTCTCATTTCATCCAAAAACTTGGTTCCTCGTCATATTTATCTTCTAGAGTGTTTAACATACTTCCCACTGAAATCACTAAAACTATGACTTGTTCATTTTTCTAAAACACTGACTAATCCATGTACCTATAAATAGGTAAACTTAAACTTAGCCAAAGCTTACTTTAGCGGTTTTTTCCATTTTATTATTATTAATACTACCTATTTGTATATTTTTTATATTGTATTTTTGATACATATTGTTATTTTTACTAATAAACTTATTATTATATTGTTATCTCACAATGATTAAAATTTGGAGTAGGTAGGTCTTCTTTAAATCAAATTATGATTTCAGTTTATGTCGACGTTTCTCAATCTTCAGGCCCCATCAACCTGATGGTTCTATCTACAATGACATACAAAAAGCGATTTAGAATAAGAATTTGTCAATATTCAGACATTTGTGTTCCAGATAATTGCTTACAGATATATGAAGGAGTTACAGGAACGATATCGTCGTTTAATTACGACCAAGCATCTATGCTAAACAGGAGCGTACCGGGTTATTTTGTAAGTTCAACAAATTTTCATAAAAGTATCTATTGATTAAGAAACCTGAATTATTTATGCTTTCTCTTTAGAGATATATTTAAATAATCTTGAATGTGAATAAAAAATACGTATGTTTTGCAAGATAATTTTTGAATAAATCAAAAGTAATTATTGCTAGTAAAGTCGGCGCAAACCAAATGTGAACGCTCTTTGGTTGTTATGAGATTTTTTACTGAAATTATTTCTTGTAAGTCTGTATTTGGCCAGTGGTGGTACAAAAAGAGGGGAAAATATTCAGAACAAAATTATATTACTTTTAATAGGGCCGTTTTTTCGAAAAAACAGTTTATTTATTACCAAATTACATCTAGTCATATAAAACTACAAAAAGCGTGTATTTATTTTAATCAAAGGTCAAAGCAAAATTAAATTAAATTAACATTTGAACACATAAAACTATAAAAAACATTTATTACAAGAGATAATCACAAAGGCTATAGCAAAATAGGACGAAAATTGGTCTTTAAGTGAAACTGGATGCTGAATTAAATGTCAGTAAAAGTTGAATATTTTACGTTAAGAAACGCCAGCAAGAACAACAGATTGCGAAAACCTTTCAGATAAGGCGCAGGGAAGATCTCTAATGAATATGAAGAACATTCTCTCCAGCTATATCAAGAATTGTTATTAATATTTTATTGCACATTGGCTGTCACAACACTTTCCAATTTTGTTGGAATGGGCAAAATGAAATATCGCATGTCGTACGTATCTACGAGCTCTTCCCAAGTATTTTCAATAACTTCCCATAGTTGAGCGCGGTTTGCCGGCCTAAAGTCTCTGTAATATACCTTTTTGACTACAAAGCCTCATACATTTTCAATGGGGTTCAAGTCAGGACTTTTTGATGGTCATGGCAAAAGATTTATGTTGTTGACACACTCTCTTACTATTTAAGTCGTATGAACTGGAGAATTACGTATCCTGTAATAAAAATAAATTTTTATAAACATTTACGAGTACAACAAAAACTGATTTCTTACATGTTGAAAGGTAAAATTGCAAGAGAAAATTTCTCTTACTGATCGTAACATCATGTTGCCTAAGAAGCTTTCGTTATGCTAGACTGTTAATCGCTCATCAATTTGCCAGCACATTCGAGGGCTGTTAACGCGTATCCACGAACAAACTATTGACTGAAAAGCGCCCAGTATTAGTGGTACCCAACTTATAATTCTCTTCGAATCTTGAGTTTCTAGGACGATAAACTTGTAGTCTTTCGCTGTAAGATTTTTTTATGGGAGAATTTCACGTTGTTTCAAAATTCCTTCTCGTAAATTAAAAATTTATTTGCAAACTGGACTGCGCTTATTTTCTTTATTTAAAAAAACTTTGCGGGCAGCTGCGCAGTTTTTTAAGCCAGCTTGTTTCATACGTATTTGAGCTGTTCTGAGAGATCTTGGGAATGTTTCTTCTCGTGCTTTTATAGCGGTTTCAAAAGAATATTGACGAATATATTCCATGAGAGCATTGTCTTCATTTTCGTTAAAGACTAGCGACCTTCCCTACACCTTGTCTGAAAGTCTTCCCAATCATTTGTTCTTCTTGTCAGCTTTTCTTAATGTTATGCAACTTTTACTGACATTTAATTCAGCAGCCACCTTACTTAAAGACCAGTTTTCTTTCAATTTTACTGTAGCCCTCGACTTTTAAGCCTCAGTTAAATGGTGCGGCTTTTTTGAAAAATTATTTTACAATTAATTTTAAGAGCTGTCTTTGATGTCTATGATGCAAAGTCTAATTCACACCATTAAATTTTGTCGTTCACATTTCGGTTTCAATCAACGTGAATACTAAAAATGCATTGTTTGACAATATTTTTTATATTTCTAGAATAATTTGAATTATGCAATATGCATTCGAAGAACACCTGGATATTGTTCAATTACCTATACAAATGTTCTAAATGGCGTGGAATACCCTTTCAATTTGGTAAACTTCATAAGTACGTAATTATTAGAAATTATTATTTCATTTATGTAACAAAGTTAGTGTATATAGAAGGTGTTACGGACTAGAGCCAAGTTTTAGTCCGATCGTGACTGTTTTTAGTGGTTTTCTGCTTTTGTAATTAACAATGAAACATTATGAGACTCGTAGGTTCATCTTGTTAGGAAGAAGACTCAAAAAGGTTTAATACTGACTTAAATATTGCCATTCGAGTCCTTAAAAATAGGATAAATCTTAGTTAATTTTTTCAGCACGTTATTTTATTTAAATATTCTTGTAGCCTAGGTTTAATGGCTTTTATTTCAATATTTCGTATTTAAAGTTGGATTGTCAAAGTCAAAATTACAAGTTTGAAATAGAAATTCCACATAGTTTACCAATACTTGGCAATACATTGTTTTGCAGACATAAAATCCCGTTTTATCATTAATCATTTGTCATTTTACAAATTTTACTGTTCTTTTGAGACAATCTTTAGAAAAGCGTTTTCTTATTTTGAATCACTCGTTTTCTATAATCTCCTACAGAAACGTCAAACTTATATTGGATATAAGGTATTAATTCACTGCAACATAAAAGGTCTATTGTGTCCCCTTCTGTCAAACTTAGACTCATCACTGAAAATAACTTTTGTACATTTTCGTCCAAGGTCCATTTTTTTTGGATTTTGTCCAATTTAAGCAGTTTATTTTCTGAGCTGAAGTCATTAGAGTTTCTTCCTTGGGCTAATAAATAAGTTACTGGTAATTAATTCAAATACTCATTCACTAATGTATATTGGTCTTATAAAATCCAAGTTCAGTTTTATGTATATATTTCCAACAACACTCTCTAGACACTAAAATTGTTAGATTCATTCTATGAGGCAGTGATTTCTCTTAAAGTGCTATTCTTCGGTGTCACATTTTTGCCAAACCTCTTTCACATCTTTCTGTTATAATTTTGGGTCTATCAGTACTTTTACCCTTAATGTTAGTAAATCCCGTTAAGCCATAATGTTTCCCGCTGAAGATTTGGCTATTTTCAGATCAATGGCTATTCTAATTATGAATTTTCTTTCACTATTATGATCAAAAATAATTTTGCATAATTTTTATAGTATAGGGACACCTTTCACAATTTAAAAAAAAATTGATTTTTTGACAACGCTGGGCATATGGCTAGTCTAAAATGATAAATTCTTGTTGATTCTTCATCCAGAGGATATTTTCCACAAAAAACCCGCTAGGGTACTATCCTAGCATTTATAGTTTACCCTCTAGAGCGTTCTGAAGAGCGGCATGTCTTGTTGTTGAATGATTCGCTCCCATGTATTGCTTTGCTTTCATTTCTCGAGCGCTATGAGCCGAACAGATAATCGTGGAAACATTTTTCAAAAACAACATTATATCTACCTAATATTTATTTGTTCCAGTAGATAACTTGACAATTAAGGGAATGGCGAGCGCTCAGAATTCACTAATATTTGTAAATTTCATAAAATTTGCATCTATTTTGTTACTTATAATTTTCCGATTAAAAAAAATACTTCCCAACAATAAATATATTTTTAATACAAATACTTTATGACTCAGACACGATTAAAGGCGCGCGGTCGTAGCGTAGATCAAGAAATTCGGAAAATTTAAAAGTTGTAGAGCGCTAAATTTTTGTGCGTATACCTAAATAAGTACTCTGCGAATTTAAATCAAATCGTATGCTAGCTCGCTTCGCTGATTATAAAAATTGATTCTAAAGAGTATGTGAATGTGGAAGAGGAGGACAACATTCTGCACACACTTAAGAAAGTTTCGAAAACATTGCAAGTCCATCAACATTGAATAAATAAAAGCATAAGTAATTTTTGGGATACTAAATATGGATTAAGCCTTCGTGGTGTGGAAACAAGTGTATTGTTGTGAGAACGCCTGAGCCGACTCTGTTCTTCGTTCAATAGCGCAACGTAAAGTCTGGTACCTGACTTATGGTCAAAACATTACCGGAATGTTCTAGGGGAAGCACTTCGCGAACGCATCGAGATTCTTCTAGCAGGATTGGTTCATTCTGGGCCGTTACATTTTTATATAAATAATCGCGATTTTGTCTATAGAAGTTAAGTTTTAATTTAAGTGTTGTATAGATTGTAATAAATAAATTAGAATTGTGAGTTATAATAGTACCTAAGTTTTAAATAAATGAATTAGTATGTTGTAAATAAATTATATATAAATTGTTTTTAATAAATAAACTAGTTTTGAATTAAACAACTGTTAAAAAAATGGTAGAGACGCTAATGGTTACTTACTTGTGAAATGACCTTGTCGATGCCTTTTCATATTTCTGTTTATAACTTACACAACTCTCATCATTGTTAAAATTTGTATCACTAAAGTAATAAAATACAAAAAATCACTTATAAACTACAAAAAAAGCTAGAAATTAATGAAAATCAAAAATCAAATGAAAATTCTGACAATTTGGAACGATTTAACATGCCAAGCAAAACGAAACAGACCAATGGGAATGCTGGACACTATTTTTCCCCTCTGTACCAAAACAAAGTCCATTTGTACGATGGCTCTAGTAATATATGTTAGAAGGTTAGAATCCTCAAATCGAAAATAAAATTAATGGCTCATACACTGTTTTAAGTTTTATTTAATTTTACAAACAAAAAAATCACATTTAAAAAAAATAAATAATAACTGGTGAGGATTGAACTCACGACCATCAGTTCAAAGAAAAACGAGCTAGGCTCTACACTAACAAGACATGTTAAATATGAGTTAAAAACAGTGTAATTTATTTTTAATATTTTAATTATCATTTAAATATTAAGGAAAATGAGTGGAGTATTAAACGTACAACTAAAAGATTCAGATTAGTCTACATTTTCTTCCAAAAATACCGATTAGCTTTATAATAACAACCTTTCTAATGAAATTTTCTAATGAAAATGGGCGTGGGCAAAAAGTAACTTTCCGCCTATATGCGGTAATAATGTCAAACTATGACAATTCATGGAAAACGCCAACTTTCCAGTTAGATTTGAATGTGCAAAAGCCTACTTTGGATAGTGATCGTAGAAAAATATTTTTTTAATCGTTTTTCAAGGGAACTTATAAGTTTAACAGAATAGGGGTAACTTTTATGAAATTTAGAACCATCAGTCGATTTTGAGTGCTCGCTATTCCATTAATTCAATCAAAAAACTATTATTGTAAAGTGTATTTATTAAAGTTAGTTTAAAAAAATGCGATTCAACCATCCGTTTGACCCATAGTACTCGCGAAATGAAAGCAGTGCAAAACATGGGAGCGTAGCATTCAAGAGGGTAAGCTAAAAATGCTATAAATATAAATGCGGAGTTTTTGTGACAAATATCCTCTAGATGATGAATGGATAATAATTGTTTATTTTAGCCTAGCAGTTTGCGCATCGTTTTCAAAAATCAATTTAGGGCTTTGACCAAAAAGTAAAATTTAGTGACATTAAAAAGTGTTAAAAAACAATGAGGATAGAAGTTCTTCAATTTTAGCTTACTTTTTTCTATGTTTCAGACGGTATGTCTACTGTACCTTCAAATATGGCGGGATCGGATATAATAGATTGTCCCAACGACTATATAGTTATTGACAGTACCAGACTTTGTGGTTACAAGTTTAACGATGGGTCAGTTACATCAAATTTGAGTCTGAATGCTGCAGTTACAGGTACATAAAAAATAGGTGACCCGTCATAATTCGCCCTGACAAAACCGCTCTGACGAAAACGCACCGACAATTGCGCTTCCAGATATAATCGCTAACTACATAATATGCGCCCCCAATATGTACACCCGATCAAATTTATGTTGGATGTAGATTTAACCTTTATGTCTGTTGCAATTTATAGTAGAAAATCGTCTCGCTTTACCCATGAAGGAAGGTTGTGTATTAGCCGGAACAGGAACGGTGCTCCCAAATGGACTTTAAAAATTTGTTTTCTGTTTGGGGACCAAACATGATAATATTAATATTTTGTAAGAATGTTTGTCAGATTATATTGTGCAATGAAAAAGGTTAATGACTATGAGGTATCGGAAAAAAAAATTGATGAATTGAAATTTAGTATTTGAAATCTTTCAATAATACTAAAGGTTTGATAAACAATTGTATTAATAATTTTTTTTTAAAAACGCTGAGACAAGTCGATTTCTATTTTCGTATTCGAAAAAACAGATTGTCTCAATAAAATTGTAATAAAAGTGAAAGTACCTAATAAAAGTGCAAGGTACCTGTAGGATTAAAACATTTAATTTACGGGTGTGCATTTTAACTAGCGGATTAAGGAAATAGGTAGTATTCGCAATATACCCAACTAAAGGTAAGATGTCGCGCACAGTGGACGGTCCTTAAGCAACGTCGCTCATAGCGACTGTGCTTACGTTGTGCTTTTAATCAATTGTAGAGTTGGGTATATCGTGCATATTTGGTTATGGAAGTACAGGATAGTAGTTTGGACTACCACCAGGACATAGACAGTACTCTTTTTAAAAAATGGTTTGAGAGTACATTACTACCAAAACTAAATGAAAATAGCGTAGTGTTAGATAATGCCCCGTAACATTATCGGTTGGTACGAAAAAAACCAAATACCAATTCTAAAAAATCAGGGATTCAGGACTTTCTGATGGAAAATGATATATTTTTTGAAGAAAACTACACAAAAAAGTAGTTAATAGAACTTTTACACTTGGTTGATTTTCAACCTGAATATGTTATCGACACCATTGCAATAAAACACGGCTTTAAAGGTTTACGTTTACCACCCTACCACTATATTTTGCAGTTCCCTAATGTTATTTTAATTTAAATCTGACCATTAGGGCAATTTTACCTAATTTCTTGGGAAGAGGCTTTTTGGAACTGGTTGTCAATGACTAATTTGCATAATTTTGTTAATCCGAAAGCCGCGTAAGTATAGCGAACAGACTATAGTTCGTTCAATAGTTCAGTTGAATATTTTAACAGAATGAGTGATGATTCGATGAGTGATACGAGAATGAGATATGAACTATATATAAAAACAAATAATTGACATTGACAAAAAATTATTTACCTAATAATTAAAACAATCTTTGAAAAATAGGCAAAAAAATATAACTAATGAAATTGGCAGTATCCTGAATTATTTACATTACAATTTACATATTGCTGTGCAAAAAAAAGGAAACTAGATACTCTTTCTGATTTTAACAGAGTTATTCTTTCGCCAAATATCTGCCCAGTATTAGAAAAAAGTCTCTCGCAAGGCACAGAGGTGGCAATAAACAAAATGAAAAGAAGGTCATACGATTCATAAAAAAACTGTGTATCTATAACGTTTTCGTTCGTTCGGTTCAACTGAACTAATAAACTATGGGATCGAGTCGTCCTGAACTAGTTCAATTAGTTCATTAAAGAGATATGCTTCTTTGAACTAGTTCGTTCGTGAACTACCCAAGCCTAGAACTTAGTTGTACGTAAGCTGGCTTTGTGAGTGGACGCTATGTTTTTAGTAGAGCGCTGTAATCGGTCTCCGATGCCTCACATTAGCGAATACGTGACGAAATCAATTTTTGGAAATTAAGGAGAACCACTCTGAAAATGAAAAAAAAAAAAAATGACAAAATGCATCCTGACGATCCTCGTTTTTCTGGTTGGGCTCGGAATCTTCTAGATGAGGATGATGAAAATGTTGAATTTATACATAGTGTGGACGATTTGGTTGGAAATGAGGATGTCGTGGAAGAGATTCATGAAGAAAATTCCGATGTGGTTTACTCTGACTATTCTCAAGTTACAAGGACACTGCAACATAAGACAGAGCAGATTTTTTAAAAATGTTAGCCACAAGTTTGTTGCTGACGCATTGGGAAAAAGGAATGGTAAATTTCAAATTACCTAGAGAACTGCGAATGACTTATTGCAAGATTATGTGGTAAAAACGACATTAGTGTAGTTGAAAATAGTCCTCAAGAGGACCGCCTTGAAAAAAAAAGCAACTTGCTATGTCTGTCCACCAAAGCTTAAACGGAAGACACAGTATGCCTGCTGTTCCTGCGAGAAACCCATTTGTCTTCAGTGTTCGAAAAAAATATGTTATGAGTGTGCTAGATTAACAAATGAGTAAATTTTAGAAACTTTTTTTTAATAAATTTTCATTTTTTGTTTGTTTAAATTTGATTGTTTTTAGTTAAAAATGATTTTTATACAAATGTTAAGCAGTAATACACTATGTTTTATTTTAAATATCAAAGTAATAAAAAAATAGGAGCCTGCCGGACCTCACGTTAGCGGTCATGTTTCGATTCGGCACGTTAGTGGTTAAAGGCTAATCTGTGTCAAAGTTGGGGCGCACATGTCGGGAAGAGCATATGTTGGGAGCGCATTTGACGGGATGCGCATTTGTCAGAAACTGCTTTTGTCGGGGCGCTTTTGTATCGGCGGTTTTGTCTGTGGAGCAATTGTCGGGTAACCAAAAAAATATGATATTATTAAGTTATTCTGAATAATTTAGGTAAAGTTATCAAAATTTTGGTGTTTTTCCTTTTTAGATAGAAATTTAGGTCCAATAGTCATTCCAGTAAGGACAAATGCAGCAGCTGTAGGATACGGATTTAAGTTATTTTATACACAGAACCGATGCAATACAAGTTGATCTCACCTGGATTATATTCTTAGCCATTATATAAACAATCGACGTGCTCAGATATATTTTTCAATCCAAGTTTTAATAGATAGATTTTTTAATAAATGTACAGAACTTGACAATATATCATTTTTAATCATTTATATGTATAATAATACCATATGACCGGTAATCTGAGTAATCATGTATATTTATTTTATTTGTATATTTATTTAAATTGTAATTGTAAATGTTACTCATAAACTTTATTATATTTAATAAATATTTTTGAAAAAATTCTTATTTTTTATGAACCCGCTGACTCATGGAATTTTTATTTTTAATTGATACGATCATTTATTTCAACTATAATTATGTGGATAATGTGAAAAACAATATAATTGAAATTTGGCCAAGTGCAAGTCCTACTTTCCGGTTCGTGCCGTACCTATGCCCAAAAACTTGCGTAGTCAGAAATTTGTCATAGAAGAGATTTTGATCAACAAAGGCAAATATTTACGCCCGTGAAGTTAGCACTTTAGTGTTTAGGATTTTTGAATATTGGGAAATTTGTAGTAAATTTGCTGTGAAAAAAAATTTATGGCTCACATCCTTTTCAAAATAACCCTTCGTAGTGCTGACTTCACGGTAAAGATGGCATTACACTATAATTTGTTGCTTATCCGTAGTATTTTTGTCGTAAATTTGTTGTGAAAAAAAAAAAAAAATTGTCGCTTATCGCCTTTTTAAAATAACCCCTAATAGGCATTCCAACGACCTGTCCAAATGGCTACCAGTGGGACCTGATAGTTTAGATATGGCAACCCTGTGGGCATGTTGTCATTGATAGGGTCAGTGATACATAAATAGTTATATAGATTGCTCAAAGCGGGTCGTTTGCGAGCGGCTATATTGCCTGGCAAGTGTTCATTAATTTGAATCCGTTTAGCAAAAATGTGTTTTAAAACCAATTTTCAACCTTTGAATATTTACAAAAATAATTGCCTACATTTTAGGTTTGTTCTGGTTCTCAAAATAAAAACGGTTTTGAGACTGCGCCGGACCGTGTGCGTAAAAGCAAAAAATCTCCGACTGTTTTAAATTGTTGGAAAACTAGAACGCATAAAGGTGTTTTGTTTATTTTTTATTATAATAATTCAGTTACTTTTGAAAGCTCAGCTTCAAATAACATTTGTGTGTATATGTTCATCATTATCATCCTCATCACATTTCAATGGAATAAAAAAAAAAACGGGAGAATAATATTAAAAAATACATAATTCTAAAATTGCCTCAATTTATTTGTCCACACATAAATAAACAATTTGGGATTGTATACGTTCTGTATGGTCTTAAAAGTTAATACAATATTCATACACTTCAAAAACGCATGCGCGGTCAAAACAGTCCGAGTCGATCCACACTCCGAAGCATGAACACATTTTGACTGTTTACAACAATCACGGATTATTTCGGATACGAAACCAGAACACTGAACTGAGAGATCCAAAGTAGTCCGATAAAAACCAGAACACTTTTTATCTACTGCGCATGAGCCTGACAGTCGTGGATCGTTATTTCTCAAAACCAGAACAAACCATTTTACTTCAAGGCATAAGCCTATTTTTATTTTTAAACCCATGGATGATCATTCTATATAACTATTTATATCATTAACCCTATCAAACCACCAGGCACACAGTGTTGCCATATTATAACCTATCATGTGCCTGTCAGTGGCCTGTCATTTTGTTTGGAATATCCTTAGAGCATAAGGTAATATCTAATTAATGCAAATTTTTCGGGAAAATTAACACTACCAATAACGAAAATGAGCATTAATTACATTTTTTTTATATGGATAATTTATCGCTCTTCTTGTAAAAAAATGTGTCGCTCATTCTCAGTGGCCGATTGTTTTCATGGATCAACCTCCATTTACCAGACAACTTAACTTTAATGTCCCTGTTTCAAACTGCTCCTTAATTTCTACTGTCTTTAACATTATAAAGAAAAATGTGTGTTTTTTTATAATAGTATATTACATACCGAGCGAGGAAGTACCTCTTCATGAGCTCTGCCTATTGTTAGGATTGCAGTATCATCTGAAAATGTAGCTCTTCTGTCTTGTTCTAGTTGGGGTATATGACAAGTGTTTAGCACGTACAAATTGGGAGCCAGGACGCTTACCTGTGATACTTCTGCTTTGATTTTTTTTTTAATTCAGAGTATGTTTCATCTTGTTTCACTATCTGAAATGTATGAGTTCAATTAGCTCTGAGTATGGCTGTAGAAATAGCACATTCAATTTATGTTTTAAGTCTCCATGACATACTTTATCAAAAGCCTGCGCGATATCAAGGAAGCAGACTTCTTTATAAATATTACAGATAAGATTGTTTTAATTGAAAAAAGTAAATAAAAATAAATAATTTTTTATAAAACGATATAAAAAAGTGAATAAAACAAATAAATAAAATTATATTCTGTAAAAAATCACAAAAAACAAAACTAGAATTCAGTTTAGTTATAGAATTTCTAGTCAATATTTAGCGAAAAAAAAATGCACTGATAAGTTTAAGTGTACCTAAGCATCAAACCTCACAGAGAGCAAGAGTGGCGATGTGTTTTACTTCTACTAGGGTCGGTCTTTTCACCTTCAATAAAGTGTTAGGTAATTTTTATCTTCCAAGTAACTTAAAAAGTAATCTTTTCACTTCTGGGTAAACCTAACTTCTGAATGATAAATTATCTTATTTATGAAATTTCTGATAAAATACTTCACTGATGGATAAACAGGTAGTTACATAACCACATAAGGTTAAAAACTACTGGATGCCTACCACACATATTATTTATTTGAAAAAACAGAAAATTAATTATCTGAGAGATAGTAACTCTCAGATAATATATCCGTCAGTTAGTTATCTGGAACTTTATCTGAAGGTGAAAAGACCGACCCTAAATAAATTTTTCCTACGGCTGCTTAGAATATACAGAGACAACCCGAATATACACAAAAACGCACTACCAACTTCCCTCGAAAAACGTCAAATTCAAACAGCGTGTGAAAAGTAAAATAATACAAAACTAATGAATCGAGATGAAATCTAGCATGCGGCTATTGTCACTACTGACAGTTCTCATTTAAATAAAGTCAAATTTATTGCAAATTTAGAGAAAAAGCAGTATGCGCTAGTTCAGTGATGATGTAATTATGGTTCCACTGACAATTAAAGTGACAGTAGATTTTTTGAATGCGTTTTGTTCGTTTTGTTTACCTAAATTATATCGTTTTTTCACTTTTATAGATATATTCCTAAAGTTAGTAGATAACATGCATCAAATATACAATCGTTTAGTTACCAATTACATACCTTTCAACTATTTTTTATGACCTGTAAACAATATTTAGAAATAAACTTAAAACAGTAAAAACGTATATGTCAAATTTATTGATGTTTTTGTTAAAAGTTTGGTTAGAATTAAATGTCAGTGGAACCAAAATGACATCACACTGAACTAGCGCATTACACTATGATAGAATATGAATTTAACTGCACTCCTCCAGAAATACTTGAAAGAGCCTCCCAAATCACGCAAAATCTTCTACCGTTAATTTCAAAAGAAAGATATGAAAGTTGTTGTGAAACATTTGTAAAATGGAAGAATGAACGAAACCTAAAATCGTTATCAGAGAATGTTCTGCTTGTTTATTTTGAAGAATTAGCGCAAAAATATAAATCCTCAACAATGTGGTCGCAATATTCTATGTTGAAAAACACTATAAACCTCAAACACAGTATTGATATTTCGAAATATCATAAGTTACTAGCTTATCTGAAGAGGCAAGCAGAAAATTATGTGCCAAAGAAATCAAGAATTCTAACATCCCAAGATTTATTAACTAAGGTAAGTTTTAGATTTATTAAAAGTATAAAAATATCTAATCAAGTTTTTTAATTGTTAGGCCGTAGTTGCTGTTGGCTTAGCCGGAGCTTGTAGGCGAGGGAATTGTGCCAGATGAAAATCGATGATATGCAAGATCTAAAGTCAGCTTTCTTAGTTAAAATCAGACATACTAAAAATAAGATACCTCGATCTTTTACTAAAACAGGAAGATTTTATGATATTTGTAGAGAATATGCTAGTCTGTGGCCTCCTAATATTACAGAAAAGAGATTTTTCTTAAATTACAAAAATGGAAAAAGCACGAAACAGATAGTAGGAATTAATAAAATCGGAAGTATAGCTAAAGAAATAGCAACTTTTTTAAAACTACCAAACCCCCAGGAATATACTGGCCATTGTTTTCGTCGATCATCGGCTACAATGTTAGTTAATGCAGGTGGCGATTTGCTAACCCTCAAACGCCATGGAGGATGGCGTTCTAGCACTGTCGCTCCGGGATACATAGACGATTCCGTACAGAATAAAATTGAAATTTCCAAAAAAAAATGTCGGATCAGTAAATCCTTCTGATCATAATTTAGAAGAAAGCACATCAGATAACCAGCTACACAAAATACATCCTTTTGATCCTCAGTATTCTGAGCCATCTTGTTCAAACGAAAAAAACATAACTATAACTGAAAATGTGTTGAAAGGGCAGGACTGTCATACAATAAATTTTAAAAATTGTTCTAACATAACAGATAATTACAATTTCAAATAAAACAACAGGGAAGACTATTAATAAGCGAATAAAAATTGTTTTTTCATTGTTGTTATTGTTCATTGTTGTTATTATTCATTGTTGTAAATATATGTAAATATGTATGTATAACTGTATGGTTATAAATAAATATAAATCAGTTCTAGTCGTTTGAAATAAGATTTGCTTTACTAACAATAATACCATTAAAAATATATGATAATAAAGTGGCAGCCTAAGAATAATTTTTGCCCAGTTTTATAACTTAAAACGAATTAATAAAGCGATAAAACGATTTTAATAATTATTTTGAAGGTCAATAATTTTGGAAAATGTTTTTATATTTAGGTTCAATTCTTATAAAAAATAGTAGATTTAAGTTTATACGGATCGATTCCACCGTTGTGTTAAACGAAGTTTAAAATTACATTTTTACATTAACAATGTCATTTTAATCTCCGATATGAACTTTAACAACATTAAACGGTATTAAAAGAACCAAACGGTAAATTTTAATCTTAATAAACTTTCAGTGCAGTTTTATATAATCTAATTTTGTTTAGATATTTATAATTTAAGTAGATATTTCTTTTTAGTAGGTTTTTTGAAATAAAACAATAACTTCACCTCAAACAGTAAACAAACAAGTTAGATTCTAAAGGCGGGTACAGATCTGAGCACGTATGCGAATGAGGCAAGTCGAGGACGCATGAGCATGCAGATGTGGACGAGCTTCCGAGGCGCGACAAATTGCGCCGTGCGGCCTCGCCCCGATCCGTTTGTTGGCGGTACATCAAAGGGAGGCAGTGCGCAGTACGTGCTCAGTCTGGACGGGGAATTTATACCGAATAGATTATAGCGAGTTTTCAAGGTTTATTTTGCATGAAGTGGAGTCAGGAAAAGGTTTTGCTCCTCCTGGATTTATATAATCAGCGAGATATTTTATGGAGAGCAAGACAAAATATTAAAACAGGCACTCAACTACAAGACCTTCATTTTTGTTTTAATTATATGAATATTCTGGGTGTACGGTTTCGTGCTCGCGAATTCACTGAATCAGTACCGAACAGTGCCTCGTGCGTCTACCATTCGTGTGTTCAAAATGCGCTGCACGAGGCATTCGGTTCGGCCTCGGCTTGCCTCATACGCGTACGTGCTCAGATCTGTACCCGCCTTAACGATCTATTTAGAATAAAACTAGAATAATTCAAGAAACCTGCTAACTCTTATATTATCGAAGTTGGCAACTCAAAGTTAGCTTATACTTTGATCATTACTTTCATCTTTGAGACGCCAACTAGGCCATTTTTTTATCACAACCTTATTTAATAACAACACGTTTTTCAAATTAAACATGCATAAGGAAATAGGTATTTACCCAAGGTATACTTTGATTTCTTGTGTTCAATAATTTCCATGATTAATAAATTAAATTTCTGTTATTCACGAATCTTGAGTGTCTTTCTTCCAAACGTTTTATTTTCAAACATCTTTCACCTTAACCTTAATCACTAACAAACTCTGAAGCAGACCTTGATTTTACGACGTGTAAAATTCGAGACATCTGCGCGCGCTGCACGTGTTAAGAATCCACCCAGCGGGAGGAGAGAATGCTCTAGGAGAACAGGGTCGGCTCAGCAGAAGTCAACCAAGGTAAGGTTGGTATAATTTTTTTTTCTCTGTAGCTATGCCGAGCAGCTGAATTGTCATGTAAAGGGGAGAACGAGTGTCAGTGGCGCCAAGGGTAATATTTAACATAGTTTTTGACATTTAATAAAAGTAGTTTGTGTTTAATTTTTTTTTATTAGCCTTTTTCCTGGGAAGATTTAAAAAAGCCCCTAGCGGATCTTTTTTAATCTTCCCAGGAAAAAGGCTAATTGCCTAGTGATTTGACAGGGTCAAAGAAATAGATAGTTATATAAATTCATCGTCCATGTTTTTCAAAATAAACATAAGTTTATGCCTTGAAGTAAAAATGTAGATAATTATTTTTTTAATATATTCAAAGATTGATGATTGGTTTTAAAACACATTTTTGCTAGACTGATTCTGATTAATGAGCACCTGGGATGCAATATGGCCGCTCGCAAAAGGACTGGCTTTTAGCAATCTATACATCAATATATGTATCATTGACCCTGTCACAGGGTTGCCATATCTAAACGTCAGTTCCCACTCCGAGCAATTACTACTAGAGGGAGTCTTCCCCCCTTCCCCGCGCTAAATTTTGTTAGCAACATCTACTCCCCCCGAGGAGGAAAATACCTCTTCTGTAATTGGCTTATTTAATCAGCGTTGCCAAGTTTGACAGCGCCAGAAGTGTTCTGTGAGCGCCAGTTCTGACACTTTCTGACACATGTCAATTTCTTATTTGTATTTTACGGAAAATATTATTATTTATAACGTTGTAAGGGTTGTAAATGTATATTTAAGATTTATTATCTCTAATAATATGGTAAAAACATGCGTTATGTGTAAAAGGCCTGTTGAAAATGCTTCTTCAAGATAATATCATAAGTAAGTACAGACACAACCTAATTATCAGAGGCGGTGCATTAGGCAATCACCTTTAATTTGCAATTAAACTTTCTTATTTGCGGATCGAAAAATTAAAATTAAGAGCAAGTAAACTCCAGCTAAGTTCGTCTTCATAATGATTATAGTAAAGGTTAATTAAGTACTTATTATTTTAATATCACATCTTTGTAAAGTTTATTGTTATTTTTTTAGGTTTCCTTTTCTTGATATGAGAAAGAAATACATGGTTCCAAAATATAGGAATTCAACAAGTGACCATCTGAATAACTTTTTATGCTAATGAACATTTTTATTATAGACCTCAGGGGAGGAATATATTAAAGAAAAATGCAATTTCGACGAAAGAAGTATAATAATCAATCCTGTCACTACTTCTACACTATATTCATCTGCTACTAAAATACTAAAACAGCAAGTAAGTTTATTTCAAAAAGAATGTTTAAGGAAAAAGGCATAGCCATTTTTTTGTTGACACTTTTTTTTAAATAATCTAAAAGACTAATTTTGTGTATTGTTTAAATTTTCATTTTTTGTACTTAATTTGTTTTAGGTTTAAACAAAATGAACTTCTGATATGCATGGAATATCCCAAAAGAGCTAAGGAAGGTTTTAAAATTCTTAAGAAAACTATTCAGAGCCAAAAACATAAAATAGTCTTCCTGTCCAAAATATAAATAGGTATAAATATTTAGATATTATGAGTGATTTTTTATTCTATAAATAGAACATAATTTGCTTCTAAATCACTACCTAATGAACTATATTATATAGTACAATACTAAACAAGAATATCACATTATTCATGTTTTTTTTTAATTTCCTTAAAAAACGTCCCAAAAAAATGTGAATATTTATTATTGGAGTTTACATCGTTATGCTAAAACAATACTAGAACAACTTAAATAATGTGGATTTTGACTATTTTGAGTTATGCAGATCATTATGATCTAAAAAAATGTTTGTCTGGTACTATAGTCAGTTATAAAAACATTCATTTATTTAAACACAGTTGCAATATACATTTTATTTTGTTTTTAAGTTAAAACCTATTAGGACATCCTAAAATGACTTTTTTCGTTTGATATGAGATTAATTATTCTACATTTTTGTTGGTGAAATAGGATATATTAAGATGTCTGTTTTCTCTGATTGTCTTAAAAGTTAGAACAATATACAAAGACTGTTATAACAAAAAAGAGATATACCTTTACTTAAACACAAAATTAGTCAGTTCAATTGTACAATAATTTAAAGCATAAATCCAGAAAACTTTAAAAATGTGTTTTTACTATAACAAGGACATAATTATTAAAAAAAATTGGCACATTAACTTTGACGATAGGTTTTTATAATATATATTATACAAATCACAACGAACTACACAAAACGACATTATTAATAATTTAGCAATAAAAAAGTTAAGTACAATGATGACATTAAAAGTTGAGTTTCTCGAAATACTTTTTTTAAATTGTCTCAGTACCTACCTAGTATTTTTCTAGCACAATGATATTATATGAATGTGCATTGTGTGATATCTTATATTTTAGGAATAAAATGATATATTTTTTGCAGGTTTTTGTTAACAACGATTCCAAGAACTTTTGAATATATTATTAAAACGGCCTTTGCAAATTTAATTCTCAATTAAGAGCTTTTGATCTAACATTAAATTTTTGTTCTCCATTAGGTTACAGCTTCCTAAGAAGAAAATTTAACAAGACTTATCAGACTCAAAATATCAAAATTTTACCAATCAATTGATGGTTCTACTAGTTTCCATAGGAAAATTCTCCTCGAAACTACTAAAAGAAAAGTGGCAGAGGCAACCGATGAAGGCAAAAAAGTCTTTTGCAAAACAAAAACTAGAAATTTGTTTAAGAATCTAATTATTGTTTGAAGTTTTACCATTAATAATTTTTGATAACGATTTAAGATTATGAAGTTTTATTATGTATTTTACTCTTTGATAACCTATGTTTAAATTTTTATTAGGACCAAAATAAATTATAATTTTCATTTCAACTACAAAAACCCTCATAATATTAAAAAGAGGAAAAACGTTAGATTAGTTATGTTCAGGAATAAACTCTTTAAACATATATCTACTTAAAATGTGTTACTTTTAGAAGGTATGTCATTAACTTTCCATTTGTACTTGTATTAATTTATTTCATTTCACTATCTGTTGTATTTTCAAATTGATTTTGATATTAATCTTATCTATTTATATATTTCTTATATTCCCATATATGTTTTTTTTCATTGAAACAAACGTTTATTAGCTTATTAAATATAATGAATTCATATTGTTTTATTATATGCTTGTATGAATGATTACTTTTATTTCCTTTTAAAAATGAATTTCGAAGATAAAGCCGAAACGGTGCCGGTGAGAGAGAATAAAAAATTAGACGAAAGTGTCGATATTTACTGGAGCTTTCATCTACACCTGAGCCAGCAAGATTCGTCTTCCCTTCATTCTTACATTCTCCAGATTTACAGAGAAAACGCCGTCCTCTTTAACATATCTAGACCTTCTTTGACGGGGACTATACCACTACATTATCAGCTTTATTTGTTATCCCGAGCAATTTAAATGCATTCGTAATTGCTCATTCTCATCTCTTGTAGATTCCGTACTCAGTTTTCTTATTTTTAGTTACTTTGCACTGCTCTTTTATTTTCACAGCTTTAATTCTATAATGCTGTAACGCTACAATATGGATCCATTTTTGTGGTTTATACTATTTAATGTTATTCGTAAGTGACCAACCTATTATAATAATTAAAGATTATTGTATACAGGCCTGAAGATGTTTCTGTAAGGCCAAAACTAGTCGCTACTGTATTTATTTATAATAAAATTGATTTTAAGGTTTTATTCTTCAAGTGAAAAAATTAGACCGTTACAGTGATTTTGTTTCATTTCCTGCATTAGACACATAAGACGGTATTCTTTTTAAGTATAGTAAAATTAGCAAATTTTTTAGTTTTTTTTTACAATTAAAACGTTTGGACAATGTGTGTTTTTATAGATAAATGATACGCCACTGAACAAGAAGGATGTTTACCTTCCCCCTTGTGCCCGCTTCCTCACTTCCTCTACAGATGTTGCTAACACAACAATCGCCTACAAACTCGTTTTCACGCTCCCTCTATTAGTAATTGCTCGGAGAGTTCCCACTTGTCAGCATTTTGACAGGTCGTTGGAATGCTTAATTAGGCATTCCAACGACCTGTCAAACAATAGGTGCCAGTGGGAAATTCTTGTATATCTAAGGGGGTAGCGACATAGTCTTGCAACTTGGACACTATTTTTATTCGAAGTAGTAGTCGCCAATTTATGAAGAAATGTTTAGGTGGGTTTTTTAAATATTATTTTTATTGTGTTTGACATAAAATATTTAAGTATAATCCATTATTCATGATTTTACGTAAAGTAGATGGAATACACCGTATGTCGCCACCCTTAGATATACCAAACCTTCCCACTGGCAATTCATTTGTTTGGAATGCCTAATTGTGTATGTCAAATAGCGTCCGAGTGAAACGCCTGTGACAGATTGACTAACGAACAGGCAGATACATAAGTGTTTTTTTTGCCAAATTGGGCACGGAACACTAAAAATGGAAAACCTAATTTTATAATATATTTTCATATCCAGTTCTAATTTTGTATGCTCCATTATAAATAATAAAAAACCCTGTACAACATGTCCTACTTCCGTTGATATTGTCTTTTCATTAAAACATGTCTGAGTGATTGCCAGCACTACATAATATCCGCTATAAAACAATATAAAATATAGGTTAAAATTGATTTTAACCTCTGTATATATTTGTGGTTTCTATGGCTATTCATTATTAAATATTAAGCTCCTATTCAGTCGATAACAATCCCACGATTCATCCCTCTGGACAAATACACAATTGTTTAGTAAAAACACGTCAACCTCGGTAACAAGTTTTACCCGATAAACCGCGCTGTTAGTGTTTTTCTTCTTTCCAAATACACGCTTCACTGTTCGCGATCTGTTCGCGGAAATTAAGTTGTGCTTACTTTATAGGTTTTGCGGAAATTATTTGTGACATATCTGCAGAGATTAATTTGCGGTAAACATTTAATTTTTGATTGTTTTCGTTATTTTTGCCGCACTTTTATTTCCAACAAAATTTATTTGTAAATTTAAAGTTTGCAGAAAATGCTTACCTGTCGGAAATTATTTGAAGAAAATTGTTATGGCAGGAATAATTTGATTTTTGTCTATCTTCTTTGCTTGTTTTTGAAGTAAATTAGGGCCGATTTCATAATAAAAATGAAACTGTCCATTAACTAATGAGGCAGTTAAGTCCATAAGAATGTTGCCTTACCACTGATACCAGTATGTACTTTAGTCGTATGGCAACATTCCGATGGGCTTAATTGGCCCATTAGTTAATGGAGCCTTTAAATATAATTATGAAATCGGCCCTTATACATTTGTATTATATACACACAACCAAACTTATATAGATTTACCCAGTATTTTACAAAAACATTTTTTTTATTAAAACAATTTCAGTTGCAAAAGAATGTTGTTTTTACTGATAAAATTTTTTTGGTTTGCCATAGTGTTGTTTTTATAATTTTAGAAGTAAGATTGCAGACTTTGTTCATTGTAATATTAAAAATAAAGAACCACTGCCCATACAGTTGATGTTTCACAGGGGGTGATTTCAAAAACCTATCAAGCTTCTAATAATTGGGAAATCTAAACAACATACATAGAAGAAATCGCCGAAGAGTTACTGCCGAGCAGCCAGACCGATTTTTAGCTCAAATATCTAGAAGAAGAACAAAACGATCGATTAATTTTGTGTTTGGAGCACCAAAACTGGACGATAGAAGAAAGGCTAAACGTTTTATTTTCGGAAGAAACCAGGATTGTTCTTAGATCTGATAACCGAGGAGCCTTGTTTTAAGAGGCCATGTAAGACAAACGAGACATCAAGCTGCCCGACCGATTTCGAAATATAAAGGGGAAACAGTTCTGGTTTGGGGCGGGATCATGCTACGGAGAAAAGAACTAACTTAATCTCCATGCGACAAACTTTAACTATGTATAATTGGTGCTACATCCCATAATACGACTTTGGAAAAATGCCTTTGAAGATGCTTTTTAAATATGAAGGCTGATGCCCGTATACTATCAAAGTCGCCAAAAATGTCTTAGAGATGGAGTGTGACAGTATGGCCTGCTTGTTTTCCCAACCATAATCCCATTAGGCATTCCAAACAAATGATCTGCCAGTGGGAAGATTTGGTATATCTAAGGGTTGCGACATATGATGTATTCTGTCTACAATACGTAAAATCATGATTAATAGATTACATTTAAATATTTTATGTCAAACAGAATAAAAATATTATTTAAAAAAATCGCTTATACATTTTTTCATAAATTGGCAGGCTTGGCGAGTACTATTTCGAATAAAAAAAGCGTCCAAGATGCAAGACTATGTCGCTATCCCCTCCGATATACCAGACCTTCCCGCTGGCAGCTATTATTTGACAGGTCGTTGGAATTCCTAATTGAGTATTCGTGATGTATGGTAAAAAGAAGGGTTAGAGCTCGTCAATACAACCCAGGAAATTAATAACAATTGATTCAAGCAGTTTTTGAAGGATGGCGGTATCTTCCTCAGGAAGAAATCAAAAATTTCATAGAAAGCCTGCTTCGACAAATTCGTGCTTGCATTGAGACAAGAGGTGTGATTATTAACAGTATCAAGAAGTCCATATTTTTTTTAGAATTTGTATTTATTTAAAAAGTTGCTTTTGTAAAATCAGACATCTTACGTTATTTTTGATATTATATTAGGAATTTTAATTATTTTTTGCTATAAAATATGTTGAAACAAACTAGATCTGATATCCAACAACATTATTATCATGAATACCTTTTTTTCTGTAAACTACTGATATAAGTTTGGTTGTGATATATAGGGTTGCCAGATTTCCGAAAGTGAAAAGCGTGACAACCGTGACGACAGAGCGTTAGGTTTAAATACCAAGCATTTTTATATAATCAGGTCCTTTCTTTTCTGAAATTTCTAAAAAAAAGGTCCTCACCTTATATTTCGTTAAAAAGAGGGTCCTTTACCCTCAGATTTGCCTATTTTTGTATAAACGCGTGGCATTTGCATCAAAAGAGTGGCATTTTTGTCAAAAGCGTGCAAATGCGCCAAAGGCGTGACGTCTGGCAACCCTAGTGATATACAAAAATCTATTTTTGTTATGAATGAGTTTCTGTTTAGTTATACGCATTATTAATATATTTTATAGTTTTGGTCAAATAAACTTGCTGATGACATTATTATGTAGATAAATAAGTACCTTTAAAATAACTCTTAAAGAACATGCGATATCGATTAAAAAATGTTCATACAACTAGTCGTATAGATATATAAAACCATATCTCTGTTTTAATTTTTATTTAAATAGAGTTTCTGGATCACAGTTTGATTGTTGATATATGGTGGAACAGTGAAACTAACTTAATCGTCCTAATTTTTTTTATCAATACCTATTCATCTGGGTGTCTGTATTCTGTAACATATGGAGAGTGAGTTAACCCACGGCACTTAGGCCTCACTAGGTCCATTTTGCATCCTCCTAAGTAGATAGGCACCTCCTAGCTCGTGAGCCAGTCTACAGATTTAATGTAGTTGACAACGTCTCCAAGAGTTAAAGTAACTTTATTATTTTTTGTTTGTTCCTGATTCATTTACTTATTTGATTAGATAATTTAAGTGACATAACCCTAATAGCTCAGTTCAAGAGCGTTCAACTTTTTGAACTCTGCATGTCACAACCATATCGCGATGCGAGTTTAATTCCTGATAGAATTAATCCTTTAATTTATTTAGGAAAAATATGAAAATTGAAAAAATACCAGTATTATTGTTTATTTGTTTATTTTAAATACATTTACCAACATAAAAAAATTCCACTCTGACCTTATGGGAAAAATTAGGTGCCTATACGATTTTATAGTTTTTTGTTAAAAAATTGAAATAACTCAAAATAGATACATCATAATTTTAGGCTAATTTTGTACCAACATAAAAAAATTTCCGCTTCTTTCTTTATAGGAAATATGAAGTGCTCTGCTAGCTTGACAGAAAACTAGCAGTGCACCCTTGGATTTTTTAAATATTAGGCATTCCAAACTGAATGGCTACCAGTGGGTTTTGACGGGGTATGATATGGCAAAATTATGGCAACCCTGTAGGCCTGGTGATTTGACAAGATCAATGAAATAGATAGTTACATAGATTGATCATCCATATTTTTCAAAATAAACATAAGCTTATGCCTTAAAGTAAAAATATAAGCAATTATTTTTTTTAATTACCTAAAGGCAAAAAATTGGTTTTAAAACACATTTTTGCTAAACCGATTCAAATTAATAAATATTTACCAGACAATATGGCCGCTCGTAAACGACCAGCTTTGAGCAATCTATATAACTATATATGTATCATTGGCCCTGTTAATGACAACATGACAACAGGGTTGCCATATCTAAACTGTCATTACCCACTGGTAGCCATTTGGACAGGTCGTTGGAATGCCTAATTGATTAACATCATAATTTTAGGCTAATTTTATACCAACCTAAAAACTAAAATCCGCTCTTTGCATTATAAAAAAATTAGGTACTCTGTTGGTTTAACAACAGGCACGTATTCTATACCAACATAAAAAAAAACTCCTTCCTGGTCTTTATCGAAAAAATTAGATGCTCTGCTAGTTTGACAATACGATTTTATAGTGTTTTCCGTTAATAAAATTGAGGAAACTAAAAAGTAGACACGACATAATTTTAGGCTCATTTTAAGCCAACAGAGTACCTAAATAAGTTGGTTGGTATAAAATTGGACTAAAATGAGCCTAAAATCATGAAGTTTCCATTTTTTAGATATTTCAAATTTTTAACGAAAAACTCTATAAAGTTCTATCGTCAAGCTAGCAGAGCACCTAATTTTTCGAATAAAGGCAAGAGCGGATTTTTTTTTATGTTGGTATTAAATTAGCCTAAAATTAAGCCGTATCTATTTTTTATTTTCCTCAATTTTATTAACGAAAAACACTATAAAGTCGTATTTTCAAGCTAGCATAGCACCCAATTTTTCCGATAATAGCCAGAGTGGAAAATTATGTTGGTATAGAATTAGCCTAAAATGAACCTAAAATTATGCCGTTACCAACGTACAAAATTACGTTGCTGAATTTTTTAATGAAAAGCGCAATAAGTGCCTGTTGTCAAGCCAACAGAGTACCAAATTTTTTCTATAAAGAAAAGAGCGGAACATTTTTTAGGTTGATATAAAATTAGCCTAAAATTTTGACGTAATCAAAATTTAACAACTCCAAACGTGCTTGATATCAAGCTAACAGAGCACTTAATTTTTCTGTTAAAAAAAGGAGCGGACATTTTTATATGTTGGTACAAAATTAGCCTAAAATGAGCTTAAAATTATGGCTTACTGAGAATGTGAAAAATACAAAGGTGCTCTACTTGCTTGATACGTATCTAAGCGGACGTATATAACATTATTAAAAAAGATACAGTTATTGGAGAAGTCTCACATTCGAAAAAGTCCCCAGCAATAAACAAGACCTTTACTGAAACTTGGGTAAAGAATGTAATAAGGCAAATGGTACATATTTAAAAAATTACACTGAGATATAGAAAATAGCTCCACAAAAATTTGACAAGATACCTTCATTAAAACTAAAAACAACCCCTTATGAAAGGGGTCTCTTGTGGATTAAAAAATCCAACAGTAAAAGGAAATCGGTTATTAATAACCCATATTGGAAGCACCAATGGATTTTTGCCAGATGGGTTATTAATCTTCGAGTTAAAGAAATGTGTTTGAAAATTAGTTTAAGAACATTATAAAAAAAAACTTCCGGTCAACTCTGATATTTGGATAATGCATCCTATCACAGTCGATTAAAGGAGTCACTACCTACAACAAGATGAACAAAAAAGAAGATATTTCAAAATATTATCAGTCCTCCTCAAATCCTTGTAGGCAGAATTACTCGTAACATAAAAACAAATTCAAAAAATATATGGACGAGATGGCCCGAGAAATTCTCAGATTGCCCCATACCACGCAGAGTCCAAATCACATTGAACTGATCTGGTCACTATTAAAAGGTTATGTTTCTCGGAAATTACATAATAATATATATTCAAAGAAATTACCTGATGAAATTTGTTTTTGAAGGCAGTTTCAGATGTAACTCTAGAACATTGCAGAAAATGCATTGATCATGTTAAAAAGGTGAAAAATAATTCATTTTTTATAGTGGAAAACTTAATAAACCCTGTAATAATGAACCCCAGGAAAGTAAATGATAATAATAATAATACTAGTAGTTATAGTGAAGACAGTGACTTTTAAAGATAGTTTTTGAACTTTTTATTATTTTTAAACTTTGATTTTAGGTACTAAAATGTTACTTCTAATGCCAAGAGAATTAAAAAGTTTAATCCCATTAATAACATATAATCCGTCTTGTTATTTATTGGTTAAATTTTATCTATTCAATGTTAAAGTGCAACAATTTTGTCAGAAGCAACAGGTTTATTTTTATTTTTTGTAAATAATATAACTTTTTTCCTTCAAAATTTAATCTAGGAAGTGCGCATATACCATTTTATATGCCGTCACCTTATTTATATTATAGAAACTTATTTTGCAAAGTACGCCTATGGAACGTGACGTTATATCCCTACTTTTACTGTACTCCTCTTTTATTCAGACTATAATGAAAAACATTATTGTATTCTAATAATTTTTGTACCTAATGTTATTTTATCTTTATCATCCTACGCAAGGTGTTTGTAAATGAATCACAATGATTTTGACAAAACACCATCTGTAAAATACTTTAAAAACTATTCAATGAGGCACATAATAAACAAATATAAAACCAGTTACATCTTGATTGAACCTTTTTAGCCAGATTTATTGATTTTACATTTTTTTAAAAAATTATTTTGTGATAGCAAAAATATTGTACAACACTCGTAAAAAGTGATTTTTCACACTAGTGACAATATTTCTCACTCGTGTAAAAAATGTCACTTTCCACAATCTTAATGTAATACTATATTAGATCTTCATTGCCAAAAACATTACAAAAAAAATTTAAATTTTCCACTTTTCTTTAAATTTCTTCATTGTCTATTTTAGAGAAATCATGTAAAGGACAAACATTATAGAGAATAGCACCACGAACAATTTTTATTTAAGAATTTTCTTTTCTAATTAAAAATTATAAACAAAATTATAAAAAATATGTCTTAATTAGAAAATTAGAAAAACAAAACGCCACCTTAAAAGTACTCTTAAAATACTTGGAGATTTCAAATTTGTTTTACTTTTGACGTTCGGGGATAGTCTTAATAATTCGTAGGGTGATTTTTGAGAATTGTTTTTAAATTATTCAGCCACTTATTTAAGATATTTCTGACTCATAATTTTCGCACTCAGGTTTACGTCTCTTGACCCACATTGAAAACTTAACTCACGCAGAAGATATGGGCTTAGTATGCATACATGCATTTATCATATATACCAATGCTGTAGAGAGGTATTTTGAAGATTTGAAAACGAGTCTGAACGTCGTCTGGCCCAAAGTAGCTCATAAAATTTATATTTAGGAATCTCGATAGTCAACGACGTCGTTAATGGTAGAGCTAAGGGCATTTGTCTACAGAACAAGGATATCTGGGTTCGAATCCGGCCAAGTATCCTTTGAGATTCGGGGATGGTCTTAATAATTTATAGAGGGATTTTTGAGATTTGTTTCCGAATTTTTAAATTACTTATTTTTAGTATTAACTATTAGTAATTTTCTTGCTAAAGAACTGTAATTGCATATTTGAATATAACTTTTAATTCAAAATAACTTTACTTTATAATATTCTTTTATATTGTAAAAAATAAAGGCACTTTACTCTTGAGTAAAATTTATATTTTAAGTTTTGGACCATGCAAAACTTTTATTGCTTTCTGTTAAGGTTCACTGCTTTAATACAATACATTGCCTTTTATTACTGCACTTTTTGTTATTACATAGTCGGTTGCTTTGGACATGTTATGATTTAAACCAGAAAGTTTTATTTTGTCAAAATAACTTCTTCAGCTGATACAAAAATGATTTATAGTTACGAAACATTTAAGATATCAAAGTTTTTTTTAGAGATTTTATCGACATAACACAGACAGTAAAAATCACTTTTAATTGTTTCACGAAAATTGATTCTACCGTTATCCTATAAGTTATCGTCTGTTTGATAGAGAAACTCTATTTAATATTTTTAAAATTGAACTCAATAGTTATAAAATGTACATATTTATTATATATCAGTTTAAAAATAAAACTTACTACCTGAAAGGTGTATTAAATAAAAGAGACAAACATAGAGTATATTTTTTATAAAATGTTTAAGATATTTACATTTATTTTTTGATCAATGATTTGGTTGACGTTAAATATTTTTTGCAGTGTTATGGTTTTAGTTACAAATCAGAAACAATTAAAAATGTGGTTTATATACAAAGTGCTCAATGTGTAAGTGTGCAATATACTCTATATGATTTTTTCACAATAATAATTAATAACATTGATATTGAAAGTGCAAAAAATGGAGCATAACGGAAAAAGCAAAGAAGTTAACACACTATTCATTGAAACAGAGAGAACATCCAAGTCGACCGGTGAGTTTCGGTGTAGTTTTAGAACCCTCATCAGAGAATTAATGTTAGAATATTAGTATATTAGGAAGAATTGAGAAGTTTGGTAAATATATAAATGAAAATTATTAAAAAAAAATCATCATATTTTTCACATAGCTTCTAAAAGATTTTAACCCAATTAAAATTGCAAGGGCTCGTCTTGCAAAACAGATGTCCAACCTTTAGTTTTTGTTTTTATCTTGACGTACCTTTGCAAGAAAATTAGTATTTCTTGTGTAGATACTCTTTGTTTACCGTAAAAAGGGAACTTGTAGATCTTAACTAATTAATAAGAAAAGTTAAATATAATTCCACAGGGTGATAAAGTGAATTTCATAAATACATATTTTTCTAAATATCTTTCCTCGAATTAAACATTTTTTCATAAAAATGTTTACATAATAATTAATCGCCATTATTTGTTAATACACTTTTTGTCGATAAATTACGATAACCAATTGGCGTAGAATCAAGGGTTAAGAAAACAATTTTAATACAAACTTTTTGATTACCGTGTTTCATAAAAGTTAAAACTAATATTTATTCCTTATGCAATTTGTCACAAATCACATTCCATTTCCGATATTTTTCAGTTTTAGTCCTACTCAAACATGAAATCTATGTACAATTTTTATCAAGGGACCATTTTAATATCGAATATGAAATTGGCCCTTAATAAAAAATTGCATTTTTGGAATTTCATAATGTACATAGTTTTCATGTTTGAGTAAGACTAAATCTGAATAATCTTGGAAATGGAATGTTTTACAGGGATCAACCAAGAGTAGCTTTTTTGTGACGAATTGCGTCAGGAATAATTATTAATATGAACTTTTATGAAATATATGTTGTTCAAAAAGTTTGGATTAAAATTGTTTTCATAGCCCTTGATTCTACGCCAATGGGTTATTGTAATTTATCCAAATAAAGAGTATTAATTAATAATAGTAATTAACTAAATAATTTTAAGTTTAAGTCTTTACCGCAAGGGAAGATGTTTGGAAAATTATATATTTATTAAATTCACTTTATCACCCTGTATAACGAAAACTGGGACGTTTACAGGAAAATTATATTTAGGTTTTTTTTAATAATGAGTTAATTTCCTCAGTTAACGGTACTTTATTCTGAAACACGCTGTACATAATATTAATAAAGAGTGATCCACAAAAAAATATTTCTAAAGTAGATCATGACCGACAAAGATAGAGATACTAATCATATCCATGATACCATGATAACTATGCACTGCTCTAAATTAAGTCCAAACTGACACTTAAAATAAAAAAACATAAGCCAAGGCCTAATTTAGAAACAGCACATGTTTTAATAATTTTTTTAGGTAAATATACTTACTTTCTTTAAGCAGAAATAATAAAAATATATAATATTAATAATAATAAATTAAACTTAATATATGTACTTTTATGTAAACCAAAAAATACATTTTTTAATTACGAATTCTATTAAAAATAATACTGTCAATACACGCAAAATCGCCCTTTAGTTCATATTTTAGTGGGCGCTGCCGTCACGCAAGGAGCTAATACCAATAAAAATATTGATTATTAATCTGTAGATAGTTTCGGCTATTTTACATTTACCAAACTTTTCAAATAATGCACCTAGCTAACTGTAGTGATAACAAATTCGATTTTTCATTTATTTGCAGATATTATTCAGTCCTATCAGGACGTATTTAGCAAAATACAATACAAATTATATTGCTTCATCCCTGACCTATATACAGTTATTTGCCAGATTAAAATTTTCGACACTTTGACACATTGATAATGTATTTGGTAAGCGTAGGAGACCATTTTGTAGAGTTCAACGAGGAAACCCGCATATTCATAGCTAAAACGGTTGCTCTAATATTTAATTTTAAAGTTATTGGATTCTGTAGTAAAAATTATTCTCAATTGGAGCCAAAATCCGATTCTGCCCTTATAGTCCATGGCATTGGTACTTTTTGACTTACATCAAACGAGGTAGTCCTGATTTTTTTATATGTTGGTAGTGATGAGATGGTTATGACAAATCCAAATTTTCCACCTCGAAAGTCCTTCGGATCATTGTTAAATACTAAAAAATTCTTTAAATTTTAGGATTTTTTTCAGTTTTTGTCAATTTTTACCACCAAGGACTTGTGTTACGGCAAAAGTTACTATGTTACTATGCACACTTTTTAAATAGAGTAAATTTGCTATGAAATGAGAATAAATTGGTTTTGGTAGGCCAAATAATTTAAAAGATACGGCTGTTTAAAAGTTTACAAAATTTAAAAAAGTAAGTATTACTTTTTTTTAGTTTTCGACAATTTTTACCCTTAAGGAGTGGGTTTATGGGAAAAGTTACTTTTTTTAGTTATTAAATTCCACTAAATTCCTAACAAAATGAGACCAGTTATGTCAACTTATACCTGATAGTTCCAGAGACACAGATGTTTAAAGTTGTTGAGGTAAGTAAACAATTATGTAATAGAAGGGTTTGCAAAATGAAGTACGCCCTGTTAGTGAAATAAGCATTATAATTTATTAAAATAAACATTTTACTAATTAAAACATTAATATGAAAAATGTAATGAAACGCCTCATTGTATGTTATGTACAGCATAGTTGGGGGAATAGTTATTACTCGCATTTTTTGTATATTTTTGATGGACCAGGCTCGTCCTCTGAATCCACAGCACACTTTTTGGGGGCAGCGTGCTGAGGTAGAATTTCTTAATCGAACTGCTCAGGAAGGTCGAAATCGTCATTTGATGGTGTGTCATCAATGAATGGTTCATCAATGTTGTCACACATCAGGTCTGGTACTCGTATGTTCTCGCAAGATTGGCCAGTGCAGTAGCTGTAAACAGCCGAGCATTTCAGTTCTGCTTTCCTGCAACCACAACTGCTAATACAACCTTTTTTGCAGTTACAGAAAATTATATTTAGCAGAGCTAGAGGAGCTGGTGGTGCCATCATCTGTTGAGGAACGAGGCCTTGTGTACTCCGTATCCAGCCTCAATCGAGAGGATTCTTCTCATTTTGCAGCCACTTCTGTACCTGAACAAAATCAACAACAAAATAAGGAACCATGTATAAAGAATGTGGTCTGAAGCAGAAAGGAATACAAGCAAAAAACTTATTCTCACCTGGTGGTATGTTCGCAGAGAGTGAAATTTTGCAGCATCCCTGATTGGAGGCAATCTGGCGAGGTTCATGTTGGACTTAACTGTCGCCATAGTAAACAACTGGAAGCGAAGATCGCTAAGATTTTGCGATTCTCTGTTGTCTCCATAACGTGAAACAAGAAAGGGCTCTCCTGCGTCGCCAACTTGCTCAGGTGTGGCATTGGAGGTTAAGAAAATCTCTGCGTTTTGTTCAAGGCGTGGCTGTTTTTTTTGTGTCGATAGAAATTTATTTTTTCCTTGGTCAAAAGGTGCTGATGTTGTATCACAACCGCTAAACGCGTAAAGAAAAAGTGCTATTTCAGGTTGTGATAATTGCTTAAAGGAATTTGTCGAGTAGGTGACATCTGTTTTTTTCCTTTTCCACATTTTTCAAATATAATACTGTTGTTTGGTCTGTTTGTTGGAAGGATGTGGTCTCCTCTATCTCGTGACAACCCACAAAGTAAGACCAACAAATCTATATCCTCGCCGACGATCTTCATTACTTCCTATGAAGAAGATATGGAAATGGCTGTGGTTACTACCTACTACCTATCAGCAAGAAGATGCCTGTAATGTTAGAATTTTGTTCTTCTCCAGGTAAACTTTCAGAATGTCGATGAGTTTCTAACTTTATTCATATCATTCAATAGGAACTTGTCCTAAGCAACTGAAGCAATGGTTGTTTCATCGAATATATCATCAGGAGAGGACGTTGCTAGAGCTCTACGCAGACGTTCAGAGCTCTTGGTATTTTTGTCTGATTCGTCAGACGGATATCCATCGAAAACTACAGTTTTATTTGAGCAATAGTGATTTTGCAAGTATTGGACATATCTGGAACTAATTTCTCCAAAAGACGCATTACTACTTTGTGGAGTAGATGTCCATCGTCTACAACTACGTGCGTATCATTCCTCTGTTGATTCTCATTCAGACTTACAGGATTGAAGGCTGTGTAACAATTCCTGATTCCATCTTCATTAAATAATGACATGGGAAATGGTGACAATTCATGTGTGAAAAAGTCCTTCACCTTTTCGTTATAATATTTAATATATGTTATGTTACACATAAAAGTAAAAACAAAACACACTTTCAGTAAAAATCTACCAGAAAACTAAAAAAATTGTAATTCTTCCTTTTTTTTTGTAATTTTGCAAACTATCTGGCCTACCAAAACCAAATTACATAATTGTTTACTTACCTCAACAACTTTGAACAGCTGAGTCTCAGGAACTATCGAGTGTAAGTTGACAAAATTGGTCTTATTTTGTTGGGAATTTAGTGGACTTTATTAACTAAAAAAATAACTTTTCCAATAAACCCAGTACATAGGGGTAAAAATTGTCGAAAATTTAAAAAACTGTAATATCTTTTTTTGAAATTTTGCAAACTTTTAAATAGCTTTATCTTAAAAACTATTAGGTCTACCAAAACCAAATTATTCTCATTTAATTGCAAATTTAGTCTTCTTAAAAAGTGCTCATAGTAGCTTTTGCCGTAACGTAGGTCCTTGGTGGTAGAAATTGACAAAAACCGAAAAAAATTTTAATGCATTTTCAAGTACTTACCTGTGATCCAAAAGCTTTCGAGGTGGAAAACTTGGATTTGTCATTACCCATTTTATCACTACCAACTCACAAAAAAATCAGAACTACTTCATTTGATGAAAGGCAACACTTCTTTTTTGGTACGATTTCCATGTACTATTACTAATAATGTCACCGTGATTTGACTGTACACGAAGTTAAACATGGGCGTATATCGCGTCGATATTCATAAAAAAATCTAATAAATATATTTTTATACCGTTTTAATTCGATTATTTCTAATCCATCAATATTATGTAATATGCCATGTTGTAGGTTTCATTAACTAGATTCCAAATCATTATGGGTTTATTGAGTTAACTTCAAAAATAGCGTTGATATGGGCTTTTTTTTATGGGCGTTTAAAATACTTACAAAAAACCGATAGGTCCCTTTCAGATTTCTGACAATACTTTTTTTTTCATGGCATCTAATTCCTGTTTACACTTGAACATTATATTATCTGGTTTTGATTTCATCTGATAAAATTCGTCGCGTAGATTCCGAAAATGTATATGATAGACGTTGTTTTTACAATACGTTTTTAAAGCTTGCATAAGGGTCGTGGGTTTGGCATTAAGATGAAATACCCCAAGTGCTTAGAAATTAGATTGGGCACCCCCACATTTGAAGCATGTTATTCAAATTTTAAAATATTAATGATAAAAAACGTGAAAACTATTATTACTAATTATATTTACTCTATATGTGCTTTGAATACGGTAAAAAATAATCCTAATATACTGAAGTTTCAAAAGACTAAATTACTTTCAAAGTTTGTTTATTTTAGCTTGAAGTTACATACAAAAAATGGAAACTTATCTCCTTTTATAATGTAAGGGTGTATAGGAAAAGTTCAAAACCGCTATCTCTTCGACAATCTTCTCTAACACGACATCGGGTGAAGAGGTCAAATGACGTTCTTCAAGGGCGTAATGGAAATTTCCAAACTAGCTCTCTCTTCGACAATCTTCTTTAGCACGATGTCGAGTCAATAGGTCAAATTCTCTGAAAGAACCGGGCATGGTCCGGACACCACAGCCTTCTCTAGGTACGAGAGCTCATCGCAAACTATACCTGCTTTGACCAACAGGTTTATAAGTTTCATTGTTTTACTATGTCTTGTTTGATGAGTAACCTCGAACTCCTTCGAAACCTCAATCGGCCACACCTTGTAGTAGAAAAACGACCACCTATAAATTGTCTCTGAAAAGAAATGACTGGGTTATTTCGATCTGTCGACATAAAATTGGTAGTTTGCTATACAAATATTTGGAATGAGCTAATCCAAGAAGAAAGCTAATTATGGTACAAATAATAATAGGAACGTTCTCACCCGTATTTTCCGATGATTCCGCAGAATAATTCATGGGGATGGAATATTCATCTACTACGATGTTGCCTGGTACAGTTTTTGAATTCGATACGGCCACCATAGAATTTCGGTGTGGATGCATCAAATTCAATAAAGTTTCGTTAATTTCCCTATGTTGATTCATAACATTTTTGAGCATCAGGAACTGCTGAGTCACCAGCTCTTGTAGTTGACCCTGTTGTTCAGGAAAAGACTCACAAACCCCGTAAGTCGTACCTCTCGGCAAATTTTTTCTTATTTGCTGCTATCACAACTTCGTCACTCGAAGATCGTATGCTGTTGCAATCTAAATTGGCGAAAACGACTAAGAAAAAAATTAAACGAGGCAGCTAACAAAATTTTAAAAAATTACATTAATATACAGGGTGGTCCATTTAACTTGAGACAACACAATATCTCAAAAACGGTAAGTATTTAAAAAAAAAAAAGTTTAAATAAAAGTTGTTAGGCGTTACGGGGGAGATGTAATGATGAACATTTTTTTATATTGACAACTTTTTGAAGGTTTTTCAAGGTTAACTCTCTTTTTCTAGATAGAAATATAGATTTTTTTATTTCAGAATCTTGTTGTATGTAAAAAAGCAAATAAGTTTTGTTTAAAGAAAGTTTTCATAGATAAAAAATAAAATAACATTTTTGACAGACGAACAAAAAAATCGAACGACTAGAAAATGAATCAGAATTAAAGGAACGGCTCTGAGACCAAAAATTTAGATACCTGGCTCCTCAGAGGTGCCAACTACATTTTGAAGGCAGGATTATAAACACCAAGAGCACTTGCAGTGTTTTTGAGATATAAAACTAAAGTCTATATTTAATGCAACGGGGATTGGAACGCAAGGGTAAAAAAGATTTCAATTGATAAATGGGCTAGGGGAATTTATGAAGAAAAGACCATGAACAGAAATTGACTCAAGACGATAGTATTTTGTAAGAAAAGAAATCAAAATACCAAGAAACGACGGACAAAAATTCGTACGACATGAAGACGAAAATATTGAATGGACATCATAAAAAAACAAAATATCAAGAACAGACGGACAAATAATTCAAACGACACGAAAACGAAAACACTGAATGCATACCAGAAAAGAAAGCAAAATACCAAGAATAATAATAGGAACGTTCACACCCGTATATCCCGATCATTCCGCAGAAGAATTCCTCGGTGCCATGGTGATGGAACATCCATCTACTACGACATTTCCTAGTACAGTTTTTGATATCGATACGGTCATAGCAGCTAAGGGGACAAACAAAGAATTTCTGCATGGATACATACACTTCAGTAAAGTTTCGTTCGGTTCCTGTTGTTGACTCACTTCGAAGCATCAGTGCCTAATGTTACCAGCTCTTGTAGTTGATCAACCGTTGTTTGATTCACAAACCCCGTAAGTTGTACCTCTCGCCAAATTGTTCCTCGTCACTTGAAGGTCGTATGCTGTTGTCTTCTAAGTTGGTAATGCTCAGAGAAAACTGGTTTTAGAAAATCGCTGTTTCAAAATCTGCGAACAAAAAATTTATTGATAACAAAATTCTAATAAATTACACTAATATAGTATATAGTAATAATATAGTATAATATGGAAATTTTTCGACTCCCCACTATGCTCTTACTTAATAATATGAATAAAGATAAAATTTTTCACTTTTCTTAAATTTCTCCATTGCGATCCATTTTACCAACATCTTGTCAAATACACAAACAATTCAAAATTTAACTCTAGTTTACTAGATTAGAATTTATAAATATTGAGTTGTTACAAATTATTCAAGTACGTGCAGACTTTTGTTTGAGAGAGCGATTCTTACTTTTTTTAACGAAAAAAAAAAGAACAGATAATTTTAAACAATATTAATAAAATAAAAAATATTTTTAGTATATCATTTTAACATTCTCAGCAAAATTTAAAAAAACGACGAAAGAGAAAATACAGGGAATGTAAATTAATGCTTAATACGGATTTGAATGTTTCATAAAGAAAGTTCTCGACTCTCTACACCCTAGATCTTCAAGTGTTTTGTATCCATTGAATGGTTCCATATTCCACATTGATACTATGTTGTGACTTGTAGACAAAAGCACTAAATATTTAAGGTTATCTTTTTGACTCTCCACCACATGTTTTCTTTAATTGAGAGTTTCAATAAAATATTAGAGTTTTATTAGCAAAAATAATAATTTACTATTAAATTTATGGGCGTTGTCTAGTTTGAGCTCTTTTTACTTATGAAAAACTAAGCATACGTACTTGTAGGTATCATTATTGTAAACAAAACATTTTAGTCCCATATCTTGTGCAAATTAATATTAAAGTCACAATTAATGTTTTTAAATAGGAATATTTAAAAAAATTTCTCAAATCAAAGCTCGGAGATGCTACTTTTACGTCTTACACTGTTGTCAAGTGGCACAAAAAATTACTATTATATTTATTTAGTATCAAAAATACAGTAATTCATTTCTAATAAATTTCTTTGCCCCAACAATATTTTATATTATAACTATTGACGTTGTTTTACCAACCCAGTACCCCTATTCGTAAAATTGATAAAATTAATGGAAAAAATGGTATATTTTTCTATAAAGAAAATATTTGTTTCTTTATTATTTAATTGCTCAAGATACGGAACTTGTTAACAATAGCAATACCTACAAGCACCTACGCTTAGTTTTTGTGCAATCGAAATGAGCTTAAACTAGAAATATACCAAATTTATAACAATCTGTGCATACAATTATTGGTTCAAGTTTTATCTTTTTTTGTTTCTGCGTCTTTTATTTGAACGTCTGATTTTCATGTTTACCATAATCGACTAAAACATAGAGTTATTAATTTCTAATTTAACGGATGCAAATGCTAATAATATTTAAGGTTAAATCAGCTCATATCGGTTATTTTAAACCTAACCTCTAAATAGTAATCCTACCCTTGTGCAATATTCGGCGAGATAGGCGTCAGTTAGCAAAATAGATAATAATATGTTCTACTTACAGATTCTCTTCCATTTTATGTATGTTACAAAGTTTTCACATAAAGCCAAAAAAAAATCCTCAGTAAGTTACAACTCGCCACAGCCAAATAAACGCATGTTGCGTAACAGTTTTTCCAACAGATATACCAACATTGTGAAATTAATCGAATCGAACAGACCATAAACATCGTAGTGCCGGCCCGGCAAACATGATGTAATTTAAAATGTTATTGTTCGCTCAGGTGAAAAATGTGCTTAAAAAGCGCTTGAATGAATGGTTTGAAGAGGTTGAAGAAAATTTCTACCGTGACGCTCTTGAAATGCTAGACCTTCTCGGCGTGATAAGTTCATTAAGTTTAACGGATATTATATCGAAAAATTAAGTATCTATTAAAATATTCCTTTCATTAAAAATAGATCAGGAGCAGGGGCAGATAATAGGGACCAACCCTATTAAATAGTGATTTAATTAATGTAAACTACACAAATAATTAAATGTTTATTTTACGTATGAAGTTTATTAATATTAAAATAATGTTACAAAACTAATAATTATTAAAACAAATGGAATAACACAGTCTTAACAAAAGAAATCGACTGCATTCCTCAACGGTGTTCGATAATCTGCCCATCCAAATAGTTGACCCACTGATTGAACCTTTGAATATGATTGAACGACCCTTTTCTGTCGACCGCCCGGTTTACGATGTTTTGGTTTCCCAGAAATCGTCTCGGGTTAAGGGACCATCCAAAAATAGATTACATTAATATGATAAAAATGTGCTGCGGATTTTACATTGAACAATATTTATTTAATATTTTTTACATTTGAAAAATAATCTATCGAACTTCTCCAGGTTTTCTTTGTCTCGTTGACCTGAATAGACAATTTCTTTTATCTACTTTCAGTAGGTCATTAATTTTGATGAAGAATTTCATTTTATTATGCCATTGGGAAAGTAGATAATCGATGTAATGAAAAATTAAAGGTAATAGGTACGTAACCCACTTTTAAACATATCCCCTTATCAAATTTCTCGAAGATAGCCCCCGCAATTGGTGATTAAATAATTATTATAGTGTGAATATAATATTAACTTCAGCGTAATTTTGGCTTTCCCATCAATAATTTGATTTTTGTTCTAAAATCGATTTTATCCAAAGAGCACGTGTTTATAAAGTAAAGGTACTAATGAGACACTCTAGAAAAGGTTTAAGTTCACAAGGTATATGGAGGAATATAAAGTTTGTGAACCTGGATAAAATAGTGTCAAGTCGAAGAAAAAAAATTATATGGTGCGGGGACGAAGATTAGGTGTGTTCTGCTAAAATTTAAAAATAATTCTGATCGGATAAAATAATGATAAACATACGAAAATTGAATGATTAACAAAAGAGATTGGCCGATAATCTAATACTGACGAATATTAATTAACCTATTTGTAACTGTAAAAGTGAGTAACAATAATTATACAACTGATAACATTAACGTATAACGTCTATCATAAAACTGAAGTCTGACGTCAGATCGTCAACCTGATTCCCTGATTCTCGATTTCGATTTATAAAACGAGCTCTGCTTCTAGAGGTTCTTTGAAGGTGCCCGATTCTTCCACAATTGAAACATCTCCTGCTTCCATTTTGGCCTGTTTTGTTGCATATTTTACAGTATATTTAATATTTGCGAGAGGGTAGGTTGGGAAATAACATTAGTATTGGCCTCCTTACTTTTTGGGATTTAATTTCTCTCACTTTTGCGCGAGAAGATCTGGATATGAGTTTTACCGCTTCATATTCCTGGGCTGCAATCAGTTTCTCCCTCAGCGTCTTGTGATGTTGTAGACGAAGGACTTGCTGCATTTCCACATTTTGTAGTCCATCAATAAATGCATGCATGCTGATTTGTTCTTGGAAATCTTTGAGTGCTTGAAGGTAGGCCAGATGAATCAATCGTTTTATATTGGCTTCGAATTTCTGTAGACTCTCATTATGTTTCTGACTGCGAACCTTTAGCTGGCTTTGAAATTCCCGTTTCAAATTCTGCTGATCATATCTTGTCTGCAAAGCTTGGAAGCTGGGTTTTTCTTAAGGGAGTAACTGTAAAACGGTTGCTGCTTGTCCTCGCAGCGACACTATCAATGCAGCCGCCATCTCCTTTCAGCCCAGCCATTGGCTCTAGCTGCAGCTTCAAATTGGAGGCGATACGTTTCCCATGTTGTCTGGCCGTCAAACGTAGGTGGCTTAATGATCTTGCTAGTATGAATTTGTGAAACTGGGTTTTGAATATGGCTTGGTTCGATTACAGATGAGGACGAGGTAATGTTTTCGGTTTCTCTGTTGCTTATCGAAGCTAGGCTTCAAATATTTCCTTCTATCTCAACTAGTTCAGTTCTAATTTTTCTTTCGAACTCTACTCCATGAACTTCTATTTTGTATCCCACCGCTGTCACCAATGAGCGCGTTCAGCCGACGCAACAGTTGAGTATGGTGACTTGTTGGGTCTTCTGAACGTCACTTGTTGAGTTTTGGTTAGTTTCAACCGTTGCTCAACATCGGCACCAGGAAAATGCTATGGTGACTTTTGTAAACGAAGTATTGTACTCAGTGTTGCAAACTAAAGGAATTTTTAATTTAGAGATTGCTAGTGTTTTTTATTGATTTTTAACCATTCTAGGAGGATAAAGCTGATTATATGTAATTATAACCTCACATTTCTTAACTTTGAATTTTGTTGTTTTCTAAATTCTAAAGTTAAACCATGGTGAAAAGTGTCCGTTATGACTGATTATAACTCAGTATATTTTTACATGATTTTAATTTGTAACAGAAAATGATTTTATTTATATCACCACTAGAGGTCACCACGTGAACCAACTTATACCGTTCAGGTACTTTTAATTGTTGACTTCTACCATATCAGAAACATGTTTTCGGTTTTAATCAAATGTTGCGTCGGCTGTACGCGCCCAATGTTACGCAGGTTTTTGGTATCTCAATTTATTTCAACTCATCTTGAAAAATAGTTATACAACTGATAACATTAACGTATAACGTCTATCATAAAAGTGAACTCTGACGTCAGGTCGTCGACTTATATAGCTCGCCTCAACCTTCTAGAACCTTCTTAAGTAATCCGGATTTTTCTTTGACAAGGAATGACATCTCGAGACATTTCTGAACTATTCTATCTTCTTCATTTACTCGTTCCTTTACTTATGACGACCGCAGCACGCTGCAGGGTGCTGCGTAACATTATTAAATAGTTCATTGAGAATTCGGAAGCAAGTGGATATGATTGCTTTCAAATATGATCTAAAAACAGGAATAGTGAAGAAAATCAGTAGTTATAGTAAAACTATTATTGTGTTAAGAGCGTTTACGTTTATTTTTAATTAGCCTGTTTACATAATGTTTTTGAAAACAGAAATTAGGTTTTTTTGGTGCTACTTCACCGAACAAACACTTTTTTTACGATCACTATCCAAAAGTACATTTAAATCTTACTGGAAAGTTGACGGTTTCCGCAATTTGACATAAATTGACATTATTAGCGCTCTAGAATGCCAGAGTTACTTTGGCGCTTGCTTATTTTCATTTGCAATAAATAAAAGAAAGGTAGTCATTAATAAAGCTAATTGGTATTGTAACGGCCCACCCCCTGTCCCCCTCTATTTTGTTCGTCATTTTGTTTTACTTTCTGAAATGTTATTTTTACCTGATAATTTATATACCCACGTTGTGATAATGTTAATTACGGTAAACCAGAATTCGATGCAAAGTTTGGTGAAAATTGATAAATAAAACATACAAATTCATATTTAAACTCTTTTTATTTTTCATACTTTAAATGTGATGCAATAATTAGCAAAACATATTACATTTGAGACTATTTACTGAGATCTCACTTAAGTCCCGTTCAAACGCAGATTATATTCATTTGCTATCAATATATATTTTATTTAGGTTGATGACCAACGGAGTTAACGAACAGCGCCAATTCGCCAGTTGGTTAACTACTGTGATGATGTTTATATTACTGTTAATACAACCCTGTATATTTCTTAATATTGATTTTTATAATTTCTATTAAAATACTCAAAATTTCACCCATCGAAAACAGCTGTTTATCCTTACTGTCTTTCGGGGTGTATGACCTGAAGGCCATGTGGTTTATTGATAATATTTTATAGCGAATGTCAAGCCTTTGTTTAAACGAAACCCCAGTGGTATCTCAAAGAAAGTTACATAAATCTTTTGAAAATACAGGCATTAGATTATGATGTACTAATTTCATCTAGCGTTGTGACGGCGTCGATTTAGGTACGTCGCAGGGTTGAGCGTCGCCTTGCGTAGGGACGCTTAGCGTCGAGGCGCCTAGCATCGTGGTGGAAAGGAAGGTATTTAATACGGTACTACATTAGGACAGATATACGGTAGAATGATGTAGGTGGTGTGGGACGTGATATTATGAAGGAAATATTTAGGGACGGCAAGCATCGGAAATAAGGCGTGGGACGTTGACAGCGTTCGGGAATAGGAGATATTGTAGGATAGACGTTGTTTAGGAAGAACGTTTTAGGAAAGGTACTGACTACTGAACTTGAAATATAACTGGGTACAAATAATAAATGAATGCTTGCACATCAAATAATGAAAATAAGTGCATGCACATCAAATAATTAAAAATGAATGAATCCGAGCTCATTTGGGTCTGGCTTCTTATACTAAATTTTAATGGCTTTTGTGACGTCTCTATATCTTTAGTTCCCAGCGAAATACTGTGGGTGCAAAAGGGATGGCTTCAAGAGAGTAGATAAGGGGGGTAATGGGGGTAATTACCTCCCCAAGCGATAGTCAACATCAATATTTTTTTAAACGTTATATTAAACAAAAATAGAGAGTTAAAAAATACAATAAAATAAAGCGTTTCTCAAACATCGCCATCTAAAATAATAATATTCCTGCAAATTTAAAATTAAAATTTATATACAGGGTCCCACTAGTTCGTAATTGTTCAATATTTCAATTTGTGTAATTGACAAGCAAACAAGTTTTAATAAAAGTTATATGGATTTGAAAAATACATATTTTAAAAATATTTTTGGATATACAGGGTATTGCGTTTTTGCCTGACAAATAAAAATGTATGTTTTTTAAATAAAACACCCTATATTTTATTTTTAGAATGGTTTAGGAATACTGTATTTAACCCTAGAATGTTTTTAAAAAATATTAGTGTTGCCAAACAATTTTTTTTTTAATTAGAGAATGATGCAGACCACAAATTAAATTATCATATTTTAGGTAGGTTTACATTAATTTCAAAATTGTTTAATATACAGATTTATAAAATACTAAGCTAACGAATAGAGGTGATACAACTAGTTTATTCTATACAGAGTGTTTTGAAACATGTCTTAAATATGGCTAATTTTAAGTTTAATTTACTCAATTTTTTCAAACGCAACACACTGTAAATTATCTTGGCATAAAATTCCCTATACATTTGCCCATGTAACAATACCAATACCAATACCAATACCAATCGTAGTTACTAATATTAAAATTGCACAATTCAACAAATTTTAATTCGTTAAAGTTTTGAAATCGAGAGTTCATTTGTTGTAGAATATTATCAAAAATTATAATCGACGATAGGAGGTCTCTCTGTCGCCGACATTATCAATTTTAATTCTCTTTCTTTCAGGTTCTAAGCCAATGTTTTGAGTCTTATTCCAAAAGTGTTCAAACTGATCTCGTTTTTTATTCATTTTATTTTTAAAATCATCAATTTGTTTAATGCAGAAGCCAATGTCATTTGACTTTGTCTGTAAAATGTCGAATAAAATGTCAATAAAAGGGAAAATCTCTGCAAAAATGTTAAGCAAAAAATTGAAATCAAAGTTTTGTTTCAGCCAATGCAAATACCCTTTAGCAGCAGTAACAGTTTCAGCATCCCATGTTTCTTTATTATCCCAAACGTCTAGAAAAAAGTTTATCAAAAAATCACGGTATTGAAACACTGTTTGCACTAAACGTCCATTGTAGTTCCATCGCGTCGGAGCAACTTTTGGAAACCTTCTTTGAACGTGAACGTCCAAAGCACTTGTTCTTTTCGATGACTTTGAAAAGAAGAAAGCCAAACCACTAAGCGTCGAAAAGAAAACTTTGCAATCTTTATTATTATCTATGCTTCGCGATAAAACCAAATTAAGTCTATGTGCTATACAGTGAACGAAAATTGCATGTTTAAACTTTTCTTTCACTTAAGCTTGAAGGCCTCCTAAATGGTCAGCCATTACGGCAGCACCATCGTAGCTCTGGGCAACAAGGTTAGAACCACATTCTTAACTTGAAATAATAATGAAACAATGCATCTGTAGTTCGTTCGCTAGTGACGTCCAAAAATCCTAAGAATCGCTCTTGAGGAATGCCATCCAATACATATCACACAACAATGGATAATTGACTTAAGTTTGCTACATCTGTGGTTTCATCAAGCGCAATTGATATGCTTGTTTAATTTCACTTTTAATGTGTGATCCATCACAACGTCGGCAGTGCATTTAATTAAATCATTTTGGATTGTGTTTGAGGTACCTCGGAAAGTCGTCGAATCAATAAAATGATTTTTTAGGGTATTATCGTATTTTGCTAAAAAAATTAGAAGGTCCATGTAATTTCCTCGATTGGCGGATCCACTTGCTTCATTGTGACCCCTAAAACTTAGTTCATGCTCTCCCAGGAAACAAGTTACATCTATTAATCGTTGTAAGACGTCCCTATTTTTTTTACCCTTTCATTGTGAATTTTCTTGCTTATTTTTAAATGATTGTCCAAACTATGTTCAATGCGATAGGTCCCGAATGTTTTTTCTTTAATTGTAGCACTTATATGAGATTTGCTATTTACATGTCGTTTGACACTTTTGTGAAAAGTATTCAAGTCTGTAATACCGACTGAGTTCCAATGTGTTTTTCGACTATATTAAAAAGTAGGCAAGGCCAGCAAAACAATTTTTTCAAGGTTTTGGAGCCGGTTAACCATTCATACTTTTCATAGAACCCTACGTGAATATGCCTGGTAAATTTCTTTGCTGATTTTTCTACTTTCGTCTCTAAATTGATAGGATCCTTTAGTCTATTAGAACTAATAATGTCCGTTTTCTCTTCAAAATTTCTACTTGAAAATCCTTTTTTTAATAAAGAGCACAGAATACAGACACAATTTACCACATTATTATTGTTCACAGACACAGTGCATAATTCCTCCATTTTACAAAAAGAAAAACAACTATGAAAAACAAACCGAAATCTATCTGAAGTCTACGATTTTCCTCACACGTCGATTCGCGGTGCGAATTGCAATAAGCGTAAGGCGACGTAATAATCGCTGCCTCTCGACCGTATTTCACGTGTGCAAACAGACTGAAACTGTCACTGCAAAGTAGGGTCAATAACACTAAGCGAAATCACTTGCGTTTGTATGTTTACACAATTAATTTTCTCATGGGTTGTTAGTATATTTACGAAGTTTACGTAATGTTTCAGAGAAAATATATTACCTAATTTAATATTAATTTCTATGCATTGTAAATATTTATTTTTAAATTTCAAAGTGTAGGGAAGCAGTGCTTCCCCCGCGTCAACTAGCTCTACTACATCCAAAGAAAATCGTAGAAGCCACAGATGAAAATCTAGAAACTCAAGGGGTTAAAAAAAAAAGACAAGACAATTGTGACGAAATCTGAAAGAGTAAGGTTATCAGATAAAAAAACTAATGGAAATTGGGGTGAGTTTCTTTAGGGAAAAAGTAACTGTCACGCATTTACACAAATAATACTAGATTTTGAAAAATAATAATATTTATGAATGCTTAAATATTATCGATGAACATGTCTTTTTTTACAAGTTTGGATGAGCGGAAGACACAATTTCAAGTCTTAAATAAATTAAAAGACAGGGGCTGAAAAATGGTACCTGTAAAATTTGAATTATAAACGAAATAGTGCATGGTAAACATAATTGTAAAAATAAAGAATGTTTTATCAGAATGTATTATTATAGATTGTAATTTTAAGGAAAATACATAAATAAAATATTGCCGTGTAGACGAAAAATTACAATTTGGTTAGGCATCAACACAACAAAAGAAACGAAATATATTTGATTCTGTAGATGATGTAACTGTTAATAGCTTACTAGCTTACTAGCTATAAATGTATTTTTCTTTAAAATCTCATAAGGATTTAAGGAGGCCACTTCTGAAAATATCGTTCCATTTATACAAATTGTATGGATGAAACGATATTTTCAGAAGTGGCGTAGCTCAGTGCTACACTTTCGATGCAAAGGAAAAAATCTATTAATTTCAGTCTGATTTCAAATAGACATTGTACGTCAACTTTATGATTTGCATACTCGCCTACCGTAATAAATCAAAAACAACTAACAACAAATAAATGGTGTAAGAAAATTTTTTCTTTTTGCAATTAAAATTTATGATTATATAATTGTATACAGGGTGTTTCCGAACTTGGCGTCCAAATTTGTAGGGGTGGTAGTTCGCATAATTTGAGAGCAATTGACAAATTTAATTTTTCTAACAAAATTATAATAAACAAAATAGAGCCATTTAAAAAAAAATCAAAGAGCGGGTCCTACCCTGAGCGCGTAGCACAATAGTAACCTGATCGGTGACTCATCGGGATTTACAACTCAAAAACAGATGCGATTTGCAATTTTGTCGATTCTAAGTAAACTTAAGGAGAACTAAATCGTAGCGCACGCGTACGCGTACCTGTTTAAAATTTTTAATTAATTTTCAATTATTTTTATTTTAAATATTTTGGAAAAATGAAATCTGCGAATCGGTCTCAAATTATGCGAACTACCACCCCTACAAATTTGGACGCCAAGTTCGGAAACACCCTGTATTGTTTCATATTTTTCAAAGAGTTGTAACGAAAAATATCAATATGGTTCATTACTTCTCCACACAAGCCTAGTTTCTCGACGCATAATGAAATATTTTTTAAGAAAAGAAAATGCTTTATGTACGTCAATTGTTACCAATATAACAATAGTGTGGGACTTCCACCTATATCGAAAATCTGTCTGCCTCGTCAAACACATCCCGGTACTGTTTACTTAACTTCCATCGAGATGCCGACTGTTCTTGAATCTATGCTCTGTGTAACTTCTTTCATCTCCATTTTTTTCATTATGGTAAAGACCATGGTGTGGATTACCTCCTATCTCTCCTTGGACAATGCCATGTTGTCTATGATGTTTTTCGTAAACAAATGCATTCGTACCGCGGCATTTGTTTCCTCTCTGATGGTTTGTCATCTCTCATATGCGAAGAAGATATGCTCGGGTTTCATTCTCCCTGCAATATTCACAGTTTACCTCATCCTCTTTACCGATTTTTTCATGTAATTTTTAACGAGCCATGTCTGGTTAAAAATTTCATTAAGTGGTATTCAGACCTTCTGTGCTTGCAGTTTATTCAGGAGAAGATTATGGGTTTCCATATGTCAGGCTGACACTACCCTTAGCAGCATCTTTCTCTGCGTTCTTAAGAGTATATCTTTATATTTGCCAGTTTACATTGCGTAATGTCATACAGGTATACCGTAAAGCAGTATCGACTATAGTACTCCATAAAGTGTTCTTCTATTAGCATCTGTATGGCCCTCGATTCTTGGCATAATCCTCATTAGTGTCGACACCGTTCGCTCTACCTTTGCAAGTGTCTTTAAGACGTGTTCTCCGAAGCTTCTTCTATTTTAACTGCTTTAAGGGGTGATTGTAGCCTCCTCGTGGATGAAGGAGATTTTGCGATATTTCCTTGTTCCCTTTATATATTTTTCTACACCCGTATTATCATAATGCACTTATATGCCCATAATCCGTTTCATAATGATACCCATTATGATACAGATTTTTCATTACGATACAGATTTTTAATCAATAGAAACCTACAATTTTTCAATCAAGCATGCTGTTTGACGTTTGTCCTAGGTTCCTATGTAATTGTTTTAGTTGTCAAAACGTATTAAATTTTCGTAGGTAGCTAAACTTCGATAATTATAATATTAAAATGTCTGATATTAGCGATATAGAAGACTCCTCCACACATATCGGAGAAAGCAGAAAATACAGTACAAAATATTTTACCGCAAAAATCTAGGGAAATACCAATACCTGAAGTAATACCATTAATTACAATTTTGTAGAATTTTTTATAGAAATACGAGTAATTACTGTTATTGTGTTCAATACCAATATAAATATAATATTTATAGGTCTTGATTATTTATCGGGTGTAGAAAAAATAGCGTATGCAACTCTCATGTAATGGTTATTAAAACACTCGCATAAACCATACGAAACTCGCCTTTGGCTCGTTTCGTATCCCGGTTAATTCTCGTGTATTAATAACCATCATTACATGATCGTTGCATAATATAAATATATATAATATAAAAAGAAAATATAATATTACAGGACTATTACAGGACCGCATTTGTACTGCATGTCTAGAATAGCAAGTGTTTTAGAAAATGCTAATTTTCCTGGAATATTCTTCTTCCATTTAATTTCAAAATTTAACAACTGAATTCGGCAAGGAAATTTGGCAATTATTGGAAAGTTGAGAAGATATGTAATGGATTAAGGTCTGATTAAGGTTAATAAGGAGTAAGGGCTAAAATACGATATCAAGAATAGAAAGAAGTGTCGTTATTGCAGATTCATTGGCTGCCACAACACTTTCCAATCTTCTTAGTATTGACAAAATTAAATGTCGCATGTCGTAGGAATCTGCGAGTTCTTCCAAATTTGTTAAAAAAATGGATTAAGGATTCGTTTTTAACAAAACGTCCAGTTCATAAAAATAGTCTTTATTATAGTCTGAAGTTTAACAAACGACAAGGGAGGCAATATAAGGTTTTCGCCGAAATGAAATATTCAAAATGTAATGCTGTTCTACATTCACAGAACTCATATTGTTTTGTCTGGATTTAATTTATAAAATTCTAATTTTTCCATAACTTTTTATATGACAAGCTGAAAAAATTTACCATAATTTTTTTGTTGAATTTAATAAAAATTTAACTTTTTATTATTTTTCAGATAATTCTAGACGTCCAAGCACAGACAGCACCAACAGCTTAAATGTCCCTTTGAGCACGCGTTTCGACCGAGAACCAACTCCTCAGATCAACACTCTAATTGTTCCGCACGAAAAGAGCCGATCACAATCACTTTTCAACATCAGCAAATTTCACAGAAACCTTTCAATGATCGATAACGATGCACATTTGAATGGAATTGAAGAGAGTCCTAGAGAGAAGAGTTACAGGAGAGGGTCCTTGCCTGCAGAACAGGTAGGACGATACTCCATTGAACAGTAAACATTATTATTTTATAACTTAACGTTTGAGGGTCGAGTCCACCGTTGTGTTAAACGACTTTTAAATTACTAAGCGAATATTAGAATGACATTGTTAATGTACAAATGTCATTTTAAACCTGGTTTATTTTTTAACTGCTAGCGGTGGAATTGGGCCTTAATAATTTATAGTTTGTTCAGACATACCCTTTACCTTCATACCTGTCTTTAAAATGGCATCTCTGTCTCTTCATAACAAATATGTAAAATTTAACGTACGTTAAAATATAACGTATGTTACATAATTATAAAAAGCATTTCTATAAATTCGTGTTAAATTTAAACATATCAAAATTAACATAAACATTTATTTTGTATGTACTAAAAATATGTTCTATAAGCAGAAATATGTAAACATAATAACCCATGGTCATGGGCCAACCCAGAAATTTGTCCTGGGGACAGGGCAACATTATTTGAGTATATTATACAGGGTGTTCCTAAACATCATGTGCATACGAAAATGGGTAATTTATTGGTTTATTTCATGACTAAAAATTCATCAACAATCAAGAAAAAAAAAAAAGAAAAACCTGCCAAGTGCGAGTCGGACTTGCGCATGAATGGTTCCGCACCATAGGATAAGATTTAATCTTATGTAGGTATTTTTAAAGACTTTGTTAGGATCGAGTAAAAAAGCCAGAAAAAACACGTTTCTGGTAGGAGAGCCCCCTTTAATTATTAATTTATGTTTATTATTTGTTGTTATAGCGGCAACAGAAATACACATTTTGTGAAAATTTCAACTGTCTACCTATTACGTATAATGAGATACAGCCAACTGACAGACAGACAGACAGACAGACGGACAGCGGAGGCTTAGTAATAGGGTTCCGTTCGGGTACGGAACCCTAAAAAAGATTATTTGTTATTAGCTAGATGAGTGAATGAAAGTATACTTTTTAAAATTATTTAGTAGGCCCGGGCTTTATTGTGGATAACTGATTGATTGTTTTAATTAATTTTGTCAGTACTCAATTGAAGTCGTACAACACAGATAACCCACAACAGGTGCGAAAGTTAACAAAGAACATCGGAAGCAAAAGTTGTTTTCATTATGCAAAGTTGTCGATGCTTCTAGGTTTTCTGATGTTATATGTGACTAAGTCAAATGAAAAAGGTACATACAATACATTCTTTACATTAGGTACAGATACGTTAGATGTAAATGACGCTTAATTAAAGCTGCTAAACATAAAATAATATAAAACAATTTAAAAGTATATAATTTATGCTTATTAACGCCAATCAATGAGACGTTAAAAAGCGCGTGAAATTTTAAGATTTCTTGTGACAACCGTGCTTAGAAAGCTGTAAGTGAGGTGATATTTCTGTGGACAATCAAGACCGGTAGTGACACTTTGGGTTGTGTCAAAGAAGTGGAGAGGGTAGAACACATACTTTGAGTACTATACGGTGCAAGAGAGAGGTCCGACACGCCCAACATAGGGCGCGGCCATTTTGATTCCTATGCCACAGTTTATAGCTAAAGAATCAGATCGCTTACTCTGCGTCGGCACTTTTGATCTCAATTTTCCAGTTTATACACTGCGCAACTTGGATAATACAATATATGACAACCGCCTATAATAAAACAGCAGTCTTCTGCGTATCCTGAATTTGTATCCCTAGAGTGGATGTTATTTTGGAACTTTCAACTGGCCCGAGTGAGCTAACTGATTCTTTAGCAATAAACTGTGACTCCAAAAATATTATTCACTGACACTGACAGCAGCAAGAAAAATATCAGGTGCTTCCAGAATTGTCGGTTTAGTCGTTCTAACCTGTCAGATTAAAACAAGAAAACCGACAATTCCAAAGCAGAAGCGGATGACTAAAACGCACCTATTAAAAATATTGCGCCAAGATGTAGGCAAAACGTAATAAGGGATCAAAATGGCGGAGTTTTCTATCTCCTTTTAAAAGGCACTCAGAAAGCTGGGCAGTGCGACCATTCTCCGTATAGTAAAAGAAAATCAAAGTATGTGGGGTAGAATGATAAGGTACCGTCTGCGCATCCATCACGAGTGTAGAAATTATGCATGATTCAAACTTCCACTCTTACACATGTAAATGACAAGGAGAGGTTGCTCTAAAGCATTATAAACAAATTCCAGTCTTGGCTTTGTTCAGCGATTGAAAGTTCAACACCCTTTAACGGAGTGTTTGTAGATCTATGATTATATGAATTTTTAGTAGTGAAATAAGCCACAATAGTGGACAAAAAAAAAATATAAAAAATTATTTGGCACATTTTGCCTTCCTCTTTTTAAATTTATTTAAAAAAAAATGATATTGATTCCTAACATAATAGATCTATACAAAAGAAGTAAATTATAATGACATGGCTTCCAGCCTTAAATTCACATTGAAACGAATGTCAATAGTGTGTGTTTATCTTGACTAGATTATATTCATTTACAACCAATTTTCCTAAACAAAATGGTAGGTAAATAATGGAACCAATTTACCAATATAACCAACAGAAATAAGCTGAACAAATTCTCTCACCAAATATAACCGATCAGTCGTTAATAATTAACAAATTTTTCTATTTTTAGTGCCAACAAGATTGAATTTTTCCGTAAAAAACAATCAATCATTTCGTAATGACGTCATACAGTCGTATGGATTGAAACACGTGTAGGGTTCATTCTATTCTTGTTTAGATTCGTTGTACCTACGTACAATTCGTTGTATGCATTTGAATTTTTTTTAATGAAACGTGGGTGTTGGAAGGAAGTGGTGGCCTTTCTAATTCCCTTTTAAACAAACAAAAAACTAATTTTTATTAGAATTTCGATCTTTGACGTCTTTCACTTTGAAAGCCAATCGAGTTATTAAAATTATTAATAGATTAGTTTGAAGAAGTGAATGCCTTAAGTATTTGTTAGACTAGGAATTATCCTATTTACCTAACCATTTTTCCGCCTTAATACAGTATTTTAATTCTTATTAGTTGTTTCCTCATTTGATTTTCTAAGTCCATTATTCGCTCTATCAGCATATTTATTCCTAAACTGTCATCCTATGATAAGAAAATAAGTCAAGTTTTTGAGAGGAACATACCACTTGTAATGCCTTTAGCGTACCTAAGCTCCCCAGCCTGAACGTTGCGCTTTCGTGAATTCGTTGAACACGAATCATACTACAATTAGGACTTTTAGCAAGTTAAACGGTTTTAGTTATTCAATTTCAAGTTCAAAATACCACAATGTCTTTATACCTAAACCTGGAAGGATGGATTACACTGTTCCAAAAACATACCGACCAATTAGCCTGACATCGTTTTTCATGAAGACATTGGAAAGGCTATGCGAAAGAAACATCCCAGGCAGATCTACTGATTCAGCCCTTCACCTAGTTGCTGGCCAGATAGAGAAATTACTGAACAATAAAGAGTCGGCCTTGGGCATTTTGATAGACATAGAAGGTTAGAGGGTGGATACACAACATGCTCTTAAAGCGAGCAGTAATCATAAGTGTATAATATGTGAATATAAGAGCCTTGGTTGCGAGGGGATGTCCACAGAGAGGGGTGCTATCACCTCTACTGTGTAACATGGTCGTCGACACCCCTCATCAGCCGCCTCAATAATGACAGTTACTACCCAATAGCGCATGAAGATGACCTAGTCATTCTGCAAACAGGGAATTTTGAGAACATACCTGCGAAAGAATGCAAGTAGCTCTCAAAATTTATAGAACAGTGGTGCAAGGACCATTCACTGTCTATCAATCCTAAGAAGACAGAAATGGTCCTTTTCACAAGGAAATGAATGAAAATGGAATTAAAACCTCCAGAACTCAAACACAAAGCTAAACTTTACAACAGAGGTGAAGTACTTAGGTCTCACTTTTGACAGCAAATTAACATGGAACTCATATTTAGAAAACTTAGGAACAAAGGAACAATGCCGCCGAACCGTAGGGCGCACCTGGAGTTTCTCCCCCAGAGTCGTCATATGGACTTACACGGCCATGTTAACATACGGTGCAGTTGTCTGGGTATCGAAAGCCCAAAAATTGACAGCTATCCGCAAACTAGAACAAATTCAAAGAACATCATAATACTCTCCCTAATTCACCCCCTTACGAGTGAATTTTAACCCCAAAAGCTGAGCTTGTGCAGGAAAAGGGACGGCTATTATTATTATTTTCCGTGGCGCTCCAGGGCGACTTAAAGATGATTGATGTTGCCATTTGACTTACAGGTAAGGAAAACCTGGAAAACCTCACCCACCATCATCGAGACGGTAATGCATGGCGATTTTAATAATCTACATGTCATATCAACAGAAATTGAATTTCTATTAATACGGCATACATCAAATCCTATATCGAACCATGCAATTTAATTAAAAATCCACATGGTCCGGTCTGGGATTCGAATCCCGGCAGTATCCGACCATAAACTTGCCTATAAATGAATATAAGCGCGTTAAAATGCTATACCACCGACCCGATTATCTCAACATAATAGGAGCCATGAAAACCACACCGACCAGAACCATGAAAGTCATTCTTTGTCTCACTCCCCTTGATATTTACATCAAGGAGGTTGATCTGATGACGATTGCATGCCTCCGCATGGTTGAAGTAGAATCTGCTGTATGATCTGGTGAGGCGAGACTCGTTTTTGGTAGGAAGCGCTCGATAGCCTTATAAAGTTATAACAGAACAAATAGAAGAGCCGGAAGTGGCAGGTAGGATTCATATCTACACCGACGGTTCTAAAACAAAACAAGGCTCAGGATGTGGAATATACTCCAGATCCTTAAACCTAAACATATAATGGGCCGTAAGCAGTAGTGTCAGTGTAGTTCAAACCGAGCTCACGGGGATTCTCATAGCAGCAAAAGAAATCACCAGAAATAATACCACTGAAAGAAACATGCTTATCTGTACAGATAGCAGACAAGCGAATACTTTTTGGACCTGGCCCTTCTGTTGGACTGACAACATTTGCGCCTGATCACAGGCATTCTGACTGGACATTGCCAAGTACGGAAGCATCTCCATATCATGGGGCTGTCAGAATCCGAACTTTGCAGGGGGTGCGAACAAGAAGATGAGATCATCCAGCATATCCTCTACGTTCTCATATTTATTAGAAGATTTGTGTTCAGCAAGAATAGCCCCTGTAATAGTTAAAAATATTTTCTGCGCATGCCTCAAATTCCGCCATGTTTTTCGGGCACTTTACAAATATACATACAGTACACACCAGATTTTCTACACAATTAAAAAAAAAGTAGTTACAATCACTTATATTTAAAAAATAGTAAAATTTAAATGAATCTATACTCATAATTAAAAAATTGAACAAGTATTTTTATAGAAATTAAAAATGTTACCAATAAAAAAAGGTGCAAAAAACGTTGTTGTTATGGAGTATGCCGTAGTGATACACGAAGTAAATCCTTTTTGGAGAATTAATATTTTTTTGTGAGTTTCCCAAAACCTTGATGGAAATTTTTGCCAAAAACTGGGAAAACTCAACGACGGACTATTATTTGTTACTTAATGATTACGTTGCTTGTCTTGTTCTAGGTTCAACCACTTCCCTTTATCTAGACTTGGACATACTGGGATACCGTTGCGAATTGTGTTCTTGACCCTAAAAAATTTACAATCATTTTGAGCGTTCAGTATTTTTTTAAATCATTTCACATAACAATTAGGCATTCCAAACAAATGAATTACCAGTGGGCAGGTTTGGTATATCTAAGGGTAGCGACATATGGTGTATATTCTATCTACTTTACGTAAAATCATGAATAATGGATTACATTTAAATATTTTATGTCAAACACAATAAAAATAATATTTAAAAAACCCACCTATACATTTCTTCATAAATTGGCAGGCTTGGTGAGTACTACTTCGAATAAAAATAGCGTCCCAGTTGCAAGACTATGTCGCTACCCCCTTAAATATACAAGAATTTCCCACTGGCACCTATTGTTTGACAGGTCGTTGATATGCCCAATACTGTTTTAATTGACATTACAATTGTTATTCTAACCTCTCAACTAATTAGGCATTCCAACGATCTGTCCAAATGGCTACCAGTGGGGACTGACAGTTTAGATATGGCAACCCTGTTGTAATGTTGTCATTAACAGAGTCAATGACACATATATAGTTATATAGATTGCTCAAAGCTTGTCGTTTGCGAGCGGCCATATTGCCTGGCAAATATTTATTAATTTGAGTCGGTTTAGCAAAAATGTGTTTTAAAACCAATTTCCAGCCTTTAGATATTTAAAAAATAATAATTGTTTATATTTTTACTTCAAGGCATAAGCTTATGTTTATTTTGAAAAATATGGATGATCAATATATGTAACTATCTATTTCATTGACCTTATCAAATCACCAGGCCTACAGGGTTGCCATAATTTTGCAATATCATAACCTGTCAAAACCCACTGGTAGTCATTCAGTTTGGAATGCCTGATTCTGCTTTATTTCCGCTTTGAGGATGTCCATGACACTTCAACCATCGTTTTAATTGAATACAATTGTAAGCTTCTACCGTAGAATACACTAATGATGCACCATCAATTAATTTTTCATTTAATTTTATTGGTAACAGAGGTGACAATGCTTGTTGCCCGGCCATATTCGTAAAAAGTGCCCGAAACTTTCATATTGCCGCCTTTTAAACATGGCGGATGCGCGTGCGCTCAGCAAACCATTTAAAGGTCTATTGGCTAATATTGGCCGATATAAGTTAAGCACCTCTTGGCGACGTTGTCAACTACAAAATCTGTAGGCTGGCTCACGAGCTAGGATGTGCCTATCTATTTAGTAGGATGCACAATTGGCCTAGTAGGACCTAAGTACCGTGAACCCACCCTCCACACGTTACAAATACAGAAAAATTGTATGTACTTATAATATAAATATGAAAGAAATATATTTGTTTTCATCAGTAAATATTTATTAATGTTTCGACCTGAAGCCACCATGATCCTTTAGGTTGAATACTTCAAATCCGCATTAAGTTATTTCTATAAATATTATTCATCAAACAGGTTTAGTAGTACTTACATAAATTTACGAAAGGACAAAATTTTTAACTTTTATGTAAATAAGGAGTATATAAATTGACATTGTTGCTAAAGAAATTTTGTTTTTAAAAAGTAGTTTTATAAAATATTTACTAAAGGTAGTTTTTAGCCCTTTTTGGTACGTAAATAAGAAGTAAAGAAGCATAGTTGCTAATGAAATTTTATTTTTATAGGGTATTTTTATAAAAATATTAGATAGAAGATTAGATTTAGGGCAGAGTCGGAACGTCTGGGGTACTTTATAGGTGGCCATTTTTATGTTTTATGAAATATATTTGTTATTTACGTTTAGACAAGAAAATTCTTTAATTAAAAGTTACTTCTAATATTATTCTCTATAATTTTTGTTCCATACAAAATTTTCCTTAAATGGTCCGTATTCGAGAAGTTTGACAAAATGTAAAAAAATTCGAATTTTTAAGAAAATTATTCAAATAAAAGTTGTTTGTGATATAATTTTCTATAATTTTTGTTTAATACATAATTTCTATTAAATGAACCGTATTTGAGATATTTGAGAGAAAGTGTAAATTTCTAATTATGAAGAAAACTCAAAAACGGAAAAATAGAAAAACACTAAATTTAAAATATAGTCTTCAATCAATCCTGCAGTAAAATAATTAAAATTTTGGGCATAGTCATAAAATCTGGGGGGTAATTTATAGAAAGTCGTTTTCCTACTTTATGGAATATATGTTATTTACGCTTGGAAAATAAATTTCTTTAAATTAAAGTTGCTTGAAATATTATTTTCTATAATTTGGAATGGTCTTAATAATTCGTAGGGGGATTTTTGAGATGTTTCAAAATTTTTAAATTTTTCATAAAATTTGAATATGGCCACGTTGCAAATTATAATCTGAAAGACTATGTGTCAACTATAAAGTCTTATGAGTAAGGAATCAACAAAAGATAGAAGGAAATTATATATTATTATTTAAAACCTGAGTTACAATTTAAATTAAACAAATGACATATACTTTTCCGTATACAATTTCAGTTAAACATATTATAAAAAAATAAGTTACTTTAATATCTTTATCTTTACTATGTAGTGACAAAACTTGAAAATTGCTATCTCTGCGTAATAGGATGAAGCCCATATAACCTATAAAATTACAAATTTTATTTCAATTTTTTTTTCTCGAAAAATAGCCAGTTATCCGAAATGTTTTTTAGAAACTCACTACTTGGAATGGGTACTTTTTAGTAGTACCAAAATGTTTTAAAATTTCCGGCATACTTAAATAAATACTTAAATCGTACCGGAGACGTTAAATGTAATCCAGTTATAATAATTTTTCATCCCAAATACAAAACTCTTTGGGAATAGCAGACTTAATTCCATCTTAATTCGATGCAAAAAATAAATATGGAAAAAAGAAGAGATTAAATATTAATAGAAAACAAAATAAACTACAAATCGCTGAGTATATCGTTATATTGCATGACGTTATATTAAATAATATAATAATAGTGTGCAGGCACTGCCACAGTTCTCATGCAGGCGATATCAATTATTTTGAAGGCGATGGGAAACTTCCTTATGGACGAAATTATCTGACACTAAAAAGTCAAGCTCTTCCTTTTCCTCTTTTACTAGTATTAATCGAAATTGGCTTTTCATGTTTTATGAAACACCGAAGAGACGTTTTAAATAGTTATGACATTTTAAATGAGATATCGTGATTACTTTTTTCAATATTTGTCAATCAACAAGATGTGGGTGTGTGCATGTTTCAAAGAGATGGCGTGGAAAGTCTATTTACCACTTATTTAAAAAAATATAAACTCGAGTTGTCTTCAAAAATTCAACAAGCATATTCACACGTAACTACACTAACTTCAATGAATCATTAAAGGCCTTGTACTTACTTATAAGTTATGCATTTGTAAGATGTACATATTGAAATAAGAATACCGTGCGAAACAATTTCAAGCAGTCCGGTCCTGCTCTCTTCTGTTATCCAGTCGATGTAAATATATATTTAGGGCGCCTACGTATATCGAAAGTTTACTGATACCAAACGGTTCGCACATTTACGATAAAGTCCAAGCGGCGACCGTTAGCTGAACAATAATAGGTTAAGTATTATTTTTTGTAATATGTTTATTCTATAAAATTATTATCAAATTACCCTAACCCCATACACTCTTAAATTAACCAGCCTTCGATAACGTCATAATAGTAAGGCCAGTTTGTACGATAAAATCATGAAAAAACGATCATTTCTACAGCATGGTACAATAATTTGACTTTGGTTATCTGGCAACACTGGTGATAGAACACTTGTGTAGGAGCACTCTCCTGAGTTTGATAATAGGGTACCAGGGGGGCTATTTTTAAACTCGAGATAATTCATTTCTCTCAAGAGAAATGTCATACGTCAACGTAAAACAGTATTTTTAGGGCCATTAAGGCCAGTGTGAACTCACTGACTGTTTCTCTCGGTTTATTTAGAGATAATAAAAATTTTCCTAAGATTTTTAATCCTCGAGGCCTTTAAAAACAGCGTTCCCACATTAACCTGTGACATTTCTGATGAGGATCTTGAGAGAAATGAGTGCTGCCATACTTTGAAAATAGATTCCCAGACAACAGATTTTTTATAAAAACCGCAGCAGAATGTTTTCTATCACCTCGATTTTTCATTTTAAGATGTTAGCAACTTAATAAGGCCACCGTTTCAGTCTACGAAGCGTGGATCTAGACTATGTAATACCTTCGAGAAACAGGCCGGGCCGCCACACATTCACACAAATAGTGCAACTTTTTTGGGTTTAGTTTTAAATTAGATATTCGATTTGTAAAGATAAATATTGTTAAATAAATTAAATTATAAGTGTTTAATATAAATTACAATAATTAACTGTTTAAAATAAATAAACGTTACATTGGTTACAAAATATTGTTTTCTTTAATATCGCTTTAAAAAACGCATATAGCTCTCAATTTGTATTTAAATATACACGTCGCGTCACTGACTAACGAGCCCTAGGAATGATTTAATTGGTATAGATTAGCTTGGACATGAGTTGGCTATAAGCGGTAATCGCTGGTTGTATTCTGACAAAAATAAATGAGTTTAATCGGTTTAATCTAAATATGGTGTTTAAATGAGTCTGAGTGATTGAATTACGATAAATAAGTAAATAAACTTAACACGCACGTCCATGGTTTACTGGTTTTAAGGCTGATTACCTAGCGCAAAACATTTCAGGGAATTTATTCTGTATGTTCAAATCAACTTACGTACAATAAATATTATTTTGAAGAAATGCCTATAATTGAAGGAGGCTAAATTCGATTTTGAAATAAGAGGGTTGGAATGCCGTAAACATAAAATTGACATGTACGCATGCGTATACAAGTTATAAAAGTAATTTTAAAATCGTGCAGATGCCCCTAAAAATAGATCATAAGATCCTGACCAATTGTATACGGAACTACCCCCTAACGAATCATAGAAATCGGATAACGTACTTAGTAAAGAATTATCGCTAAACATACATATCAAAAAAAAACCTTTTCCTTTTTTGAAGTCTGTTAAAAATACTATGTATTATAGTCAAAATGATACCACTGAGCGGGACATAAAAGGTCGTCTAAGCAGGATCGTATTCGGGTTAAAGTCATATTACAAGTTCTTTCACAAATAGAAATGTTTCATCACTAATATTTCTGTACGCAGTGTACAAAGATCGTGAAATTTAAAATAATTTTGAAGTTGAGATATAGCTACCCTGCTTAGGGAAAATTCAAAAAACTGTTGTCACTACTAAACTATTTCCCCCTCCATTCTAAAACAAAATTCAATGTACAGCCAATCCATAGTTTTGAAATTGACACGTTTATAACAGAATTAACTAAATACCAGTTTATTAAAATAATGGTAGAAGTATAACATATAATTGGTTTAAAAATGTGTAGGTTCTCATCGTAAATTTGTACATTCAGATTTAGCTTACTTGAAGCCACTCCAAATCCTACACTTTCTTGAGAAGATAGGATTAGAAGGGTCGCTATATAGACATCGATACATTTTCTTGCTGCATTAGCGGCAGAAGGGGACACAATAGATCTTTTAGATTGCAGCGTATTAACACCCCATTCCAAACATAACCTACTCGTCTCGATATGCTGTCGACATCCCATGTCAACCCAATTTCGAGCTTCATTTGCTCTATGGTCTCTGGCTTCCAGGAAATATACAGTGAGCATCATATGTCTTACCCCCCTATCTAACTTTTTACTGGAGTCTTGTTAGGAAAATCGCCGAGACACGTCGATTTTTGATTTCGACAATGTACATTTTTGTATGAATAGTTTACCCTTAATTTCATCCCTTTCTGGAGAGGAGCAACTGTTTCGAAAAATTTAAAAGGCATAGGGTAGTGAGTGATAGCTCATTTGAAAGGGGGTTTCATTCTATATTCAATCATGCAAAAAATTTTGAAATTTGCTTCATTACGTGTTGTTTTATTAATGTGTAAAAATAACAAAACATCACAAACAGAAAAGCAAATAAACTAACAGTCGTCTTATCTAATGACAAAAAGTCTGAACCAAAACCGATATCATGCAGGGCCGAATTTTAATTCTAAGGATGAGTGCGCTAGGTTAATTTTCATTATTCTGAAACAATAATTATTCGACAATTAATTAGGCAAATTTCAAAATTTTTTGCACGGTTAAATAGAAAATAAAACCCCCTTTCAAATGAGCTATCACTCACCACCCCGTGCCATTTAAATTTTTCGAAAGGGTTGCTCCTCTCCAGTAAGAGATGAAATTAAGGGTAAACTATTCATACAAAAATGTACACTGTAGAAATCAAAAATCGACGTGTGTCGGCGATTTTCTTAACAAGACTTTAGTAACGAGTTAGATAGGGGGTAAGACTTATGATGCTCTCTGTAGAGTCTTCTCCCCATCATATCCTACACTTTACACATGATCAATAGAGAACATTAAGCCTAGCGCAAGACAGCAACTATGTTTGTTCAAGACACTTCAAGACGCTTCACGGGCAGTTTAAGAGACCGATCGTTATCTTGCTGAGGGATGGCTTGAACATATGGGATGACAACTTTCATAGTGGCATGAATAAACACTAGAGGACATCTACTTCTGTAGCAGATAACGCCCACGATTCGAGCAACACTGACGTAGAGTAACTACAGAGGTACAAAATCAGTACTTACTACTTTTGGCTTTCAGATACCGCAACATTTCCAGAATTCATGGGATAGCCGCTTGGCACAATGCGGCAGACCGACTAATTGCTGTCTCATCCGTTCGTGTACTGCTGTATTATTGGGTCTTTTGGCCGCGCTTGGTGCTTCCCCTGACGCCCAAGAATCGACGTTAAAGACTGGAATGATGTTGTAAACGAATCAATTGGGACGATGAATGGAATTCAGTTTCCTTTTCTGACAAATCCAGGTTCTGATTGGAAATATATAATTGACGTCAAAGAGTGTGATTTGGGGAGCCATCTGCCACGGAAGTAGATCCTATGGTATTTATTCAGGCAAAATGAATGTAAATCAGTATAAACAGGAAGTGTTAGAGCCTGTTGTCATCTTATATATCTAAGGCATCCCTGACGTCCTATTCCAGCGAGATAGCGCTCCGTTCCATATTGCTCGAATAAACGTTCTCCATACCTATCCCCCATTGAACATGTGTAGGGATACAATAGAAGATTCCATAATCTTCCTCGGAGACCAGAGATCATAGAGCAAATAAGGCACGAAATTTGGTTGATATGGGATGCTCTGCATTAGATGGAATTTGATAATCACGTCCATAGCATACCGAAACAAGTAGCTGAATTGAATGTAATTTTAGACTAATAGCAGAATAAAGAGCTATTTTTTAAAAATTCGGCAACCGCACCGTATTGTTAGAAGATAGAAGGGACGCTATCCGCCATATCTCCTGCATACTGCATATTAGCATTTAATAAAAATAAATAATAAATTTATTTGTAAAACTTGATTTTCTTCTTTTTTACATACCAGACTAAATAACGGCATTTCGTAACGTGTTACATATTTTTTCTAATTTTCATTAGATTATTTATAAAATTGTGATTGATAAAATATACTAAAATTTATGCAACCAATATTATTTTCGTGCATTGTTAGTTGAATAAATTCTTTCATTTCATTTACCTATTTACAGTAGAATCCCGATTTTCCGTTCGTGCTTTAACCGTGCGGTGGATTTTTCGTGCGGCATTTTAAATTTATCATCAGTGCGAGGATTATCTGTGGCTGGCGGCCACAGGTTGGCGCATGAATGCTGGTTACTTACGGATGGCCACTCAACATTTGATTGGTTTAGATTTAATTTTGAAACTAAAAAAATAAATTAATTTCAATAAAATTTATATATCTTCTAGGATTTACTTTTTGCCGCACTTTGCCGTTTTTCTCTGCTCTCTCACACTTTGACTTCTTTCTCCTATAGCAACTTATAACTGCTTCTACCCTTACTCTGCTCTCTGGTCTTTTTCCTTCAATAATGGGAAATACATTTTATCTTGTTACTTTTTACTCTGATCATTGCCCATCAAACGTTGATTAATCAATTTTAACAAAACAAACGTCAGAAAATTAATTTTGAACCAGATATATTAATATCTGTACTGTACATTCACGATAATATATTCTTTCATTATGTGTAAATATTAAAACTTAAATTTTTTATTACATGTATCACGTTTCTTTTGTTCCTTTTCCATAAGTATTTGTCTAAATAAATTATAAACAAATTTAAAATGAGGTTTTTGGACTATCCGTGTTTTCAATTATTCGGCAAAGGCTCGATCCCAGCTGGTCCGGATAATCGAGGTTCTACAGTATTTGCAAAAATAGAAAAACACTTGTTATAGGATGTTTGATTGTTAGAGTTATTTAATTTTCAAGAAAGTGGGTTATTTTGTCGTTTATTGTTTTGATTATATTGTGCAAATTTAACAGAATTACTACTAGGTTGTAAGTTCAGTAATCTATTAAAATATATTTTTATATTAACTTTCAATAAAAATGTAGGTACCCATATATTGATTTTAAAAGCCACAAGGGTCTATTTTTATTTGTTTTCTCTTCCCAATTGGTTACATAATGGATTTTTCGTTCGTAATCAGCTACCTAATGTTTAACTTTACTCAACTGGTTGAAATTTGCTGCGATTACAGAAAGTCACTTTATAAGTCAAAATTAGAAATAAATTTCAACTCTAAAGTTCTTTCAACAACTATTTTAAAACTGTCCAGGGATGCAGAAATACGTAATAATAAATGTTTAATCTGTTTTAGTCGAAGACAAGCAGTACAATAACAGTCAAAGATGCTTTTGGACCGCAACTAAATGACGATAACCAGGTAAATTTACCTGGCACGCCACTGCCATCGCTAGTCCAAGACAATGAAGAATTTCCAGATCCCACGCCACCTCTGACTCCTATAACAAAAGAACAGGTAAAATATTTTTTATACAACTGCTATGAAAAGTAGCTTATTTCTCATAGTTTACCTAATTTCAAAACCATGTATTGTTAATACTGTGAGAAATATTTTTTCTCACGGCACTTTGCCTACACCACATACATTTAGGTATATGAAGAATCAACAAAATCGACAAAAACTTAGTTGGCTGCTGTTCAGATTTAAATAAATGTCACAACTGTCAGATTATTATAGTTTTTTAAATTTTTTAGGTTTTCATTCGTACTTTGATAAAAATCGAAAAATCCGTTAAATAATATTTTCTTAAAGGAGTAAAACCAAATTTGGTAGATTTTCTTGAAACTTTTATTTTAAATAAAATAAAAATTAAAAACACTACACATGACATGTTTCGAAGTACAATTTCTTTTTCAAATGTGACTAATTTACAATTCGGTGTTCAATATAAACTACGCCGTAGATGAAGTGGGACAGCCAAAAAATTGCCTAATTTTGACTAGCTGTAACTTCGACATTTCTTTGCCGATGTTAGATTTTCAGCCAGAGGTGGAAAGCGCCATCCTTGCTGTTTGCGTCAGTGGCATTGAATATATTTTTTTTAATAGCTTCTTGTTGTACAGGGTGTGAATGTAAGGCAGCGAAAAATGTCCGTTTTTTGGCAAAGAATTTGGAAAATGTGGGGGGCCAAATCAAGTTCTTTCTGATGTTGAGTGGATCACTAGGTCGACACCTCGGGACGTCTTTGCCATTTACCACACGAATTAAACAGAATACTAATTAGAGAATATGGTGATATATAGCCGATAGTTTTAAAAACGTTTTACAGGTTCGCATTAAACAACAATTTTCTATGATCAATACATCTAATTTGGGAGTAACCTAAAAAATAGTATTTTAAAAAGTTTTACAGGTATCGCATCCTAATTTGTTAGAAGTGGGGTAAAGTTTGCGCACTGCTGACACACCTCCAACCGATCTTAATGGCTACTATTAAAGCTCAGTAGCGTATACTACTTTCGCTTAAAATAAATTTTCTAGAATTTTTAAAATGGTCACGGTCAGATGAATCACAAAATTTTAAGAAAATTACCTAAAATTTTAATCCTTAATAACGGTCAAATCGTGTCCGCCCTAGTTTCCAAGAATGTTTTATCAACAGTGGCTATCATTTGTTGGTATTATAGGAAATACCAGAGTACCTACATAATGGATCAAACGCAATTGTGTAAATAGGTTTTTAAACTCTACAGAATTTGTTAAAATGTATTTGTTATCTATGAGCTAAAAAATGGTGATTTTGCATTTGATATTTTAATATTTTAACAAAATGTGAAGGTGAAGTAGAAGTGGTGAAAGACATTAGCATACAAATATTAAAATAAGACAACGAGGATTTTTTAAAAATATGAATTTATACTAACCTTTATTCCTTGTTGCTGTAACTACTATCAAACAAAATAAATATAAACAAATTAACAGAGTTCTAAAAAATCGTCATCAAAATAGTCTCTATCACTAGAACTATCACTGATGTCTTCATTAATATCAATAATAACTGTAGGAATTAAAATGGCATCTATTTTAATTTCGCGATCTAAATATTTATCTTCGACAGCTATTACATGTGCACATCTTTTTTCCAGTCTTCTTGGGTTACTGATTTAAATTCAATTTCAGCTAACATTTGTACATGTGCTAATTTAAAATGAATATTCTTTATAGCTACATTATTTTTTACTACAGCCCAGATAATTTCTATTAGAATTAAGTCTGGGTAGTATGGTGGTAATCTCAAAACTGTATGACCGTGTTCGGAGAATTATTTGTCAAATTTTTATTGCTTGAATCTATTTTTATGCTGTTTGATTAATGTGCACAGCTGTGGTCGGAATAAAAAAGGTTGAAATTCAATATCTGTACCCAGACACAAACATTAATAAACTGCTAGGAATAAACTATAACAAGTCTCTTTCCTTTCGAAATGGTGGAAAAGAAACCTTTTGCATTATCATCACCCCAATTACAGTTCATCAAATTTCTAGAGGTGTTCGACGCCCAGACAGAGAACGCGCTACGTGTGACTAAGATAGCTATTGTACAGTCTGCTAAACAAGTTATTTTAAATAGTTTTTAATATTTTTAGGTAATTAAATTTTAAAAGTGTGGAATAGTTTAGGGATTAAATTGGTCTGATTGGACTTTCTTAGAACGTTTTTAAAAGCAGCTAAAGATAGTATGTAGAATTGAAAATAATTATTATGCCATAAAAGGTGTTTTGGAATTCCTTCAACCTTCTGAAATTGAGTCAGAAAATATAAATTTTATAGGATAGCGGAAAATACCTATAATTTTTTTGTAGGCCTTTGTAAATCGTGGAAATAGTTTATATTTTATTTCTACCTTATTAAGGAAAATGGTACCTATTATTAATAACGGTTGTTCCTGAAACATTACTAAAATTTTTGAAATTTTGTTTTTCTACAAAATAATAAACTATACTATTTAGAAAAAAATTTATTTCTCTTATAATTTTATAAAAAATAACAGGGGAATATTTACATTTCTTGATCTATTAAACAAAACGATAAATTATCTCGACGAATGACACCATGTTCTAGTACGGAAGCTAGCTTTACATTTTTGTTGGTGGTTTCATGGGTTTCATATCAATTTTTTGTAATTGTAGTTTACACGTACATATACCTCTTAACACTTGTTTGCTTTATTAAAAAAGTGTGCTGTTGTGATTTACGTCGAAATAAGTCAAAAACAACTTGAAACCCCATATAAAATCAAAAAGGAGAAACGGAAAAAAATTGAGCCTGTAAATGAACACAACTCAGAAACAAAAATAGCTATCTAATAATAAAAAAATAAAATTTGATTCTTGTGCATCTTCGTTGTAAAAATAGATAATACTTTTTTGATCTTAGGTACAGATATAATTTTAATGGTCTTCCGAAAAACTTTCTTCAGTTTCCATATCAGATTAAAAATCAGTCTCACTGTCACTGTTTAAGTTAATTATAAATCTATCAGTTGCCTCATCCAAAGTAACTTCTCTGTCATAAAATTTAGATTCCCACATTTTAGCATTATTACAACGAGATTGCCACTCCTCTTTAGAAAACGTATCAAAAAAGTCTTCACACAACAGTTGTACGTCTTGCCTCTTAAATGTAGTGTTGTTACTAGCTACATATTGTTTTAATGATGCCCACACTAATTCGATCGGATTAAGATCGGGATGATACGGTGGCAAACGCAAACAACTAAAACCATGTTCATTTATCATTTCTTCAATTGCATACCTCTTAAATCGTGACTTATGCAATAGCACTAAACTGTATAATTGCGTTTTGAGCATATCCTCTTCGTAAGCAATATTATGATTCCTTAACCAATCCTGCATGTCAGCTTTTTTAGAAGTTGACGTTGGTGCTTTATTTACCTGGACATTATGGTAAGGAGCATTATCAACAATAATGACGCTTCTTGGAGGGAGGTTCGGAAACAGCTTTTCTTTCAACCATTTAGAAAAATTATTAAAATTCATTTCATCGTGGTAGTCTCCACTTTTGGTTCAAAATTTGAAAATTAACCGGGCATTCGGAATAAAGCCCATTTCACCTCCTGCATGGACAATAATTAGTCTATCACCTTTATTAATTGGTTTCTTTAATCCCTCATTTGAATTATCACTCCAAGCTTTCTGGTGTGTGTGGGAGGCATGAATGTATGTTTCATCTAAGTAGACAATTGGACGGCCCTCTGCTCGATAACTTTATAAACGAATCAGATAGTCTAAACGTAGCTTTTGAATATCAAACCTTTCCATTAATATTTTTCTGTTTGTTTTTGTTTTCCGCCAACGAAATCCTAGCGACTTTATTATTTTTCTTAAACTTTCATAGCTTCCTTTATACCCTGTAGCTTCTCTAAATTTAGTCAGAATTGTTTTTAATGTTGGAACAATATTTTCCGAGATTAACATGAACAGAATAATTCTTTTTAAAATACCTTTGTCAGCTTCATCTATATCATTAACTGTTTTTGGTTTTTTTAATGGTTTTTCTTGGTGATAAAAATTCCGATATCTCACGGTTATCGATTCTTTTTTCTCTCCAGAAATGCGGACGACAGTGTTTTTAGATACTCCTGTGGCTGCAGCAACACGATCATTTACATTTTTAAATGGTATTGAAGGTGAATTAAAGTTTCCTTCTCTTCTCATAAACTCTATAACATTGGCTATTATTTCGCGAGATTGACTGTTAATCACGCGGCCTCTTAATTTGCTAAAAAACTCCATACTTAGGTTCTATTAAACTGTAATGAGCAAAAAACACAAACGAAAATAAAAGAAATGTTTTAGCGAAATTTACATCTGACATTTACGTCTGAATAAAATAGTGAAATACTTGATGCGCAGAGTGTACTTTCATTGCGTAAATCCGTCGGCCCCGCCAACCGATGCCTCTCAGTAGTGCTTTCTCTGTCTAGCCGTTGAAAGCCTCTAGAAATTTGATGAACTATGTATGTAAGTTTCATCAATATATACAAAGGGACGGTTTTAAGAACGAAAATATCTAATTTAATATAATCTATTCTTTTTTCCCTGATGTCAAGCCATTTTATTAGAACCTGTCTGTTGTTTCACGTTTTTCGCCACTTGAACCCAATTTTTTTAAAAATAGTTCTTAATGATGTGTAGTCCCCTTTCCACTCAATTTCCTTTTTTAATTTTTAATTAAGAGTTTTGACTGTTATGCGCATACCTTCTGTTTCGTGAAATCTATAAACTTTATCTCTGATTGTTCCAATATTGTAGGATGGAATATCTGTTACACTTGATGTCCTTCTGTGCTTTTTTGGACTTTTAAACAATTGTTTAGGTATGTTCGGCGTAGAATTTTCACCTTTTGATATCTGGCCACCTTCTATAATTATTCGTTTAATTGTTTTTACCGAGTATTCTGTAGCTTCAGCAACTTGTTCTTTAATTTCAGTGAGAGTTTTGGAACCATCAATCATAACACATTGTCTATAAGTTTCACTATCATCGTTGTTTTTTTTTCAACATTTTTTTTTTTTTTCATAAAATATTCGAATAGATGAAATATTATTTCCTTTTCTACTTAAATGCTATTTAAATGTTTCGGCATTTTTACACAAGTAAGTCACTACACAAAAGAAAACACTATAAACAAATAAAAATAAAATATAACTCATAATCTGCACGGTACACAAACAAACACAAATTCAAGACAATATTATCATACTGATCGCCCCCCGACAACACGGCTATTGTTTGCATCTCTCTTTAACAGTTACAGTAGGCGTTGAAAATTAAAATTCGAGATTAACGCGCATCCCCTCTTCAGACAAATTAGGTTGCGATGTCTGTAGGTATGTTTTCTCGAGTTCTACAGGGTGTTTCAAAAAAGGTGGTTTAGTAAATATATTAGGTAGAGTACTGAAAAATAAGTGGGTTTAGGTTAGTAATAACTGTCGTAACATCATTCGTATTCCAGATACTGGGTGTAAAAATTAAAAAATTTTTTTTTTGATAGCTCAAATTTTGAATCTAGGTTACGCTGTAGGGCTTAAATCATTACACATTCCAAATTTTTATGAGAATGTACAGGGTGATATTTCTTCAGAGGTCATGTCGCCTTTTCTTTCCCTGGTCTTGTTTTGCGATGCGTCGTTGGTAAAATTTAACAGACAAAATTAGTTTTCTGTTTTGTTTAGAAGGTTTCTAGCCTCTTGTAGTTTTTATATCTGTGATCGTTATCGAGAAAAAAAAAATAAAAAAATTATTATCCGTAATTCGCTAAATAAAAGTAAAATTTTTAAAATGGTCTAGTAGGCTCTGGATTTATTATGGATACTTTCTTGACAGTAAGTACTCATATAAAGTCGTAACTTGTGTTTGCAAGTGTTTATAAATTAAAGAAAAAAAAACTCTTGAAATTTCAACATCCTGTATCTCGAATAGGGATGCCCTTACGACAATTTTTTAATAGCCTAGCTCCATTTATTTTTCAGTATTCTATTTAACCTAGCAACGGAGCCACCATTTTTTGAAATACTCTGTATATTATCTTAATATCTCCTTGTGTTTGGGTCCAGTCAATAAAAAACTATTTTTAAAATGTTTGTATATATAGCTTATCAGTTAATTTATAGTACAAATAGATAGAAACCTACAGATTATTTAAAATAAATAAGTTGGGAAAATTGGCAGTACCATTTAAAAAGTAATCAATAATTTCTCCATGTCATGATAACACATTACAATTTTGCTGATTAATATTTGATGAAAGGATTTACCTAGGTATATATATTTGTTTTGTTTCTACGAATATATTTATCGATAATATGATTAGTGATTATATATAAGCGCGTGTATAACAGCAATAGAAAGGCAGATGATAATATATATTATTATATTTTCCCATTATTATATTGTTCGACTTAGGAATAATAACGAATTGTATTTATTGATGAATTTTGGAAAATATAAGTAATCAGTAATTTGGTTAGCAGGAGAGAGACAGAGGCGTTTACGGTTTATGTCAAAGTTACAGCCTATTAGGACATAATTTTTAAATAATACTAATAAATGTTGTAATTTAAAATATACAGTGTGTCACAAAAAGTCTGCCCCACGTTGGGCGCCATTCTGTAATGTGATCTTATTATTTTATCAATTTTTATAGTGCTCTACGATTTTGGGGAGTGGGTCAGGTTATTAAACAACTCATATGACTTTGAAAAAGAATATTGGACGCCACTATATTTAAAACTCTCTAGACTTGACAATCGATCAGTGATGAAAATATAGAAAATCACTAATCTTTATGATTTTATAATTAAATAAGGTAGCGACAAATTCTAATTCACAGAGACTTAATTATTCAAATTTAAATGATTTATTAACTTATCTGTGGTATAACAGGTAACAGGTAAGGAGTGACTGTAGATATCTTCTTGTTAAATGTACAAAGGTAGTATTAAATATCGTTAACTTCTCTCGGTGGTTGATGTATTCTACGTTCTTCTAAAATTCATGTAGATACAGCTACTATTGAACTTCTGTACCATCTATATAATTTCTATCGACTTCTACTGAAACCATCTATATAACTTCTATAGGATTTCTTTAGGATTTCATTAGGACCATCTATATACAGCAAGGCTTTTTTAAAAACAGACGGTCATTAAAAATATTTAAGATAACTAGTACATCGGATGATAAAAGATAATTAAAATTCAATAATCAACTAGCTCGAGACAGGAGGTAAATCGAAAAAACAACCCGAGTTTTGACACAAGGCATAAACGACAAATGACGTTTGTGTAGAGATGGTGGTTTCAAAATAACGAAAACGGGTCTGGGTCTGGGTCAAATAACGAAAACGGTTTTAACCGTTACAACCGAGGAGGAAACCATTGACCTAAAGTTTGTATACTTCCTTGTAAATCCTTATACATTCTCGAAACCCCTGAGAAATCATCGTAAATCCTTCATACATCCTAAGAAATCCCTATAAATTCTTCACACATCCTCGGAAATCCTCGTACATCCTTTTGGAGGAAATATTTCCTTCAAAATCTTAATACATCCTTATATATCTGTATCGCTTTCTAAGGTGCCAGTACGTTAGAAGTTGATTTACAGTCTGTAAAAATTAATTTATTCAATTATTCATTTTTCAAAACAAATCTATTTTTACAATGCCACCTTTGTGTGACTAAAAAATTATATACACAAAACCATCTTAAAACATAAAATTGTTTCAGCAGTGGTAATTATTTAAATACTTTGTGGACAATGTCTGAATGACGTACAATTTTGCAATTATATAAATAGTACTTTTCAGCAGTAGCGGTTTGCTCTTGGGCACGTGCCCTAGTATAATAAACCAAAAAAATAATAACTTACATATTTTATATTTTCTTCAATGCCTATTATTATTTTATCTAATTTTTAGCGCAAACCGCGTTGGCATGACACTGGGCGACCGGGCATTGAGCGACGTTCCAAAAATGCCGAAATTAAGTAGAAGATAGGCACAGGGCACAGTAAATGTGCGCCTCTGTTGTTTTCTCTCTCATTATAACGCGAAAAACAAGGACAACGACAATATCGCTTAGCAAGAGATGAACAGATGCGGTGGATTATACGTCACAAGCGGGGCGCTGTCCTTATCGTGACGTACTGTACCAATGGCTTATTTGTTTACCTTCAACTTAGCGCTGCCGGGTGGTTCTGCTTGTTGATATTTTGGAGCCGTACATTTCGGTAATCCGTTTGATAAGTGTGATATATAATTGTTATAATACGAAAGGTTTTGGCAATTCTGGAGGTATTAAGTGAACTAGGAATTGACAAAGTACCTGAAAAACTAATAGCACAAAGTTACGATGGTGCTTCCGTAATGAGTGGTATTGTTGGAGGGGTACAACCTAAAATTAAAAACATCTATGCAAATGCCCAATATATTCACTGCTACGCGCACCAATAAAATCTAATAATTGAAAAGTGTTGCTCAATAGATAAGGCTGTAGAAGTTTTTTTTGCCAATCTCTACTGCATTTTTTGCTTATTTCTCCGCTCTACAAAAATAACAAGCGTTTTGGATAGGGTTGTAAAAAAACGGTTACCTCGTTTGGATCCTACTCGGTGGAATTTTACATCAAAGTGTGTCGATACTATTTATGTTTATAAAGAGGATTTAATTAAATGTCTCGAAGAATTTATGGACACAGAATTCGATAAAAAAACTATTAATCAGACTTAAGGGTTGATAAATTTTTTGAAAGACATCGATTTTAATTTCTGGTTATTTTTCTTTAGCAAAATAATGCCAAATTGCGATATACTTTTTGATCAACTGCAGAGTAGACAGCTCGATGCTCTCAAGGTTAAGATAAACATATTAGAAATAATATAGACACGAAAATTCATGAAGAATGGCAATCACACCAAGACCCACAAGAACTAAACTTAAACAACACCCAATCAGGTTCAAGTACAAGCAAGAAGAGACGGTTTGTTGAAAAGGAGACCCAATTCCTAATTTAAGGATATGTAAGGAAATTTGTGATACAATAGTAGTGCAGGTAAATGAACGTTTTAGTTTTACTACTCACCTAACAATTGCAAGTTTATTTGATAGTGAAAAATTTAAAGACTATCGAGGTTGTTTTCCAAATGAGGACGTTCAAACTGTGTGTAGTTTATTTCCAAACGTTTACAGCTTAAAATTAAAAAACGAACTGTCCATACTTTACACTCGAGATAACTTTGTGTAACACAATGGGGCCGTACCGTTATTACAAATGTTTTTTGAGAACAATTTGATAATTACATTTTCGGAATCTGTGGAGCTGCTAACTATCCTGTGTACAATTCCCATGACCACAGTGGGGAGTGAAAGATGTATTTCGACACTAAAACGTATTAAAACATTTTTAAGGAACACTATGTGCCAGAATAGATTGTGCGCGTTAGCCATGTTATCCATCGAAAAAAAACTTATTCGGTCCATTCCAAATTTTAATAATCTGGTCATCGATCACTTCGCTAACCAAAAATCCAGAAGAATGGACTTCAACTATAAGAAATAGTATACAACTGCAACGGTACCTAGCAGTAAGTCTTCAATTTTGTAATATTTTTTTTTTTTTAAATATATTTAATTTTCATTAAGCGGAGAACTTGTTTTCCCAAGGGAAAAACGAATCTCGAGATTCCTTTCCACTGTGTGCCCCACTGTCGCTAGTGCCCACGAGCCGCCACTGCTTTACAGCAAAAATCAATTATAGGAAATATTGATTAGATAAACCAGGCCAAGTTAACTCAGATCAACCCAATCGTTTGCAACAATTAATTTTTGTTGAAAAGTACTATTTAGATAATGGAAGGAAAGTAATATTACAAAATATTACGTTACGTGACCATATTTTGAAAAGTAGTAAGCGGGACAAATCGAAACATGGAGATTTTTCGACGTATTCTATTTGCAGCAGTGATGGTTTGGTTCATTGAAGAGCAAAAAAAGAAAATATTTAATAAAGTGCATTGTCGCGTAACGATAAAAATTGTATTTTTAACCAACTTAAATGAAATATTTACATTTTTTTTATTCTGACAAAAGTGGGACAAAATCGGGACACATGTTAAATAGGGACTAGTGGTTTCAAATCCCGCCTATATTACGTCATTCGGAGATGAATTCGGATATGAATTCGGAGACGAATTCGGAGACATTGCACAAGAAGTAAAAGAATGACCTACTGTAGCAGTTCTTGGATGATCTAGATATCGTCTTTTCATGACACTACACTGTTACCGGAACATATCATAGTTTTTATATAATATAGTAGAATTATCAGAGTTGAATAATACTTTATTTAGGAAAAAACGTGGCCTTAAAAAGACGCTCTACTTTTCTTAATATCAATAATCTCGCTCTACGTACTACATCAGACTGCCTCATGTATGGAGATGATCTTAAAGCAGGGGTGTGTTGAGTTGAGGGGCCCACCCGCAAAACTTTTCTTGGTCCACCGCAGACTTTCTCCAAAAAATATAAGTAAACAAACTATGTCAAATAGAAATGTGTTAAAGACTATAATATAAAAAATAAGTACTACTGTAAAAAAAACACAAAAACAAGAAATGAATAATTTTTACATGTTGAGATCAATGATATAATAAATTATTAATTACTAATTATTAATTATCAATAAACAAAGCAAAAATTAGCCACCTGTCAAACATAATAACCTTGAGTTCAAGCAAAATCAATGTTTTAGTTTTTACGTTCTTGGGACATCTTGTGTTATCTGCTGAACTACCAATTTAACAAAACTTGACTACCAACTAAGGATTACAAGAACTACCAACTAAAGAATACAAGAACTATCAACTTAAACAAGTTATACAACACGCTCTCTTTTTAATTTTAAGATACAAACTACCAACTAAAGATTACAAGAACTACCATCTTAAACAAGTTATACAACAATCAAAACTAAAAAATATTAGCAATAAAAAAAGAATAGGAACCATTTTCTTTCGTGGTAGAATAGATAAATACTGAACAACTAGTCCGTTAAATTATTATCATTGCCAGTGCAAAAATTGCAACCTTAAACAAGTTATACAACAATCAAAACTAAAAAATATTAGGAAAAAAAAAAGAATGGGTACAATTTTCTTTGGTGGTAGAATAGATAAATACTTAACAACTAGTCCATTAAATTATTATCATTTCCAGTGCAAAAATTGCAAATCTCTTATTTTTTTAACTGATATAAATGAAAAAAATATTTTGTGAGAATATCTCGTTTAATTTGGGGGCCCTCACACGGCGCGGGCCCTGTCTTAAAGTTTTTAAGTAAATATCCACCCTAGATGACTACCTAGACCTTCAAAATGACTCAGACTCAATTTCGGATTGGGTATTAGAAAATAAATTACTTTTTAATCTTTCGAAATGCAAGGTAAAATAAGTAATCCTCAAAATTGCATCTACACAATACAAGGATCAGCACTAGAGAGAGTATCAAAAATGGCCGAATTGGAAATAGTTTTTCAAAATAATTTCAAATTTGATGAGCATATCCATAAAACTACCAAAGAAGCTTACAAATTGTTAGAATTTCTGAAATACACGACTTTACAGACACATACTCAATTAAAAATTTATTTTTATTCTCGTATGGGATCCTACACAACAAAATTTAAATTTTTTTTTGCAAACTATTCAAAATAAATTTATCAAATATTTATACTTCAAAAAATATCGTTACAAGTCCAAACTTTGTCTCATTTGAACCTATTAGAAAAGAGTTTCAAATTGAAAAATTGCAACATAATCAATCTTGTCTTCATACATAAATTGTAGAATGGATATTTGAGAAGTCAATATTTATTGAGTCAAATAAAAATCACTGTTCCAATAGCAGGTATTAGAAAAGAAATGTCGTTTGTTTCGAAGGCATTTTTGGCTGTTTTTGATGTAGCTAAAAGCACATAGATACAGAAGGGAACCTAAAAAAATTGTTGGTCCCGACCAAAGTGATGATTTTATAGTATTTCCGCGGCTTTGATGCGGTTTGAACTCTGATTATTCTGTAAACTTTGATAGAAACTTTATAGTAGCGATGTTTATTTTTTATAATTTTAATTGTGTATTAATTAGATATTATGTATTTTTGTTGATACCCAGTATTTCGAGCTGTATATAGATCACAAATTTGAAGATACTAAAGAAATTTCTTGGCACATAATGGAAGCTTTAATATTTAATAATGTTTCTTGAATTTTCAGGTTTTGGACCCAGAGAGTTTATATTTTAGAGATGGCCGACGAAAAATCGATATGGTTTTGGTATATGAAGAGGAAGAACTTGGTGTAATGACCGAAGCTGAAGCAAAACGAAGAGATAAAAGAAAATCCTTCCAGGTAAAAACGATGTATCATTTATAGGTAAATTTTTAAAGTATTTTTTTTTTAATATGAATGATAAATGCATTTTTTTGAGGTGATAATTTTGGACATGGAAGTTAAAAAATACTAAATTTTCAATTTTTGGTTGTAGCATGTATTTAGTTTTTATATTTCTTAGGAAAATTTAATGAAAGAAGGCCTAGAACTGGAACTTGAACACAAAGATTTATCATTTGATGGTAGAACATGGTTTCTAAAAGTGCATTTACCTTGGAAAACGAAAACGAGATATGCTGCTCTTATGGCTATGAAACTTCCCATCAAAAGGTTTATTACCATATCCGTAAAAGCCTGGGTAAGTTAAACAGTTTATAATAAGTATGTTTAAAAAGGTTAGGTTTGTAATTATATTGCAATATAATAAGCAAAGAATTCTGTTTTTGACAACTTTTGTGTTTTCTGTCAATTATCAAACCTTAGGTATAATAAATATCTTTTTAGGACGACAAAAAAGAATCGAGGAATTCAGAAAGCTTTTATTTTAGATGGCAAAAGAAATGGAAGGAATTTTTTGAGTTTAACCACGATTTAATAAACCAAGAACCATCATTTTACGATGCAACTGAAGGGGGTGGTGATAGAGAAGAACAGTAAGTATAGTAAAATAATAATAAAATTACGAGTATAGAGCGTCAAATTATATGTGTACATTTTTTTAGGAAATATGTTTTAGTAATCGTTTTTTAAGTTTTTATTATATAGGGTATGGCAGAAAATGTGTGCAAGCTCCCGAATTCAGATGGTGCATATTAAAATAACATGACAAATATTCCTATGCTTTTTTCATACGCTCTCTATGGAGTTGGGGCTCCTTAACGAACGCCCCTAGAAATACCTAAGTACCTATATGTAAAAAAATACAACAAAGAAGGGATTTTATCAAAATAAAAACTATTGTAAAAAACCATACTAAATCATATTAAACCATATGAAACCATATTAAACCATATTAAATCATATTAAACCCTATTAAACCCTATTAAACCATATTAAACCATATTAAACCATATTAAACCATATTAAACCATATTAAACCATATTAAACCATATTAAACCATATTAAACCATATTAAACCATATTAAACCATATTAAACCATATTAAACCATATTAAACCATATTAAACCATATTAAACCATATTAAACCATATTAAACCATATTAAACCATATTAAACCATATTAAACCATATTAAACCATATTAAACCATATTAAACCATATTAAACCATATTAAACCATATTAAACCATATTAAACCATATTAAACCATATTAAACCATATTAAACCATATTAAACCATATTAAACCATATTAAACCATATTAAACCATATTAAACCATATTAAACCATATTAAACCATATTAAACCATATTAAACCATATTAAACCATATTAAACCATATTAAACCATATTAAACCATATTAAACCATATTAAACCATATTAAACCATATTAAACCATATTAAACCATATTAAACCATATTAAATCATATTAAACCATATTAAACCATATTAAACCATATTAAACCATATTAAACCATATTAAACCATATTAAACCATATTAAACCATATTAAACCATATTAAACCATATTAAACCATATTAAACCATATTAAACCATATTAAACCATATTAAACCATATTAAACCATATTAAACCATATTAAACCATATTAAACCATATTAAATCATATTAAACCATATTAAACCATATTAAACCATATTAAACCATATTAAACCATATTAAACCATATTAAACCATATTAAACCATATTAAACCATATTAAACCATATTAAACCATATTAAACCATATTAAACCATATTAAACCATTTTAAACCATTTTAAACCATATTAAACCATATTAAACCATATTAAACCATATTAAACCATATTAAACCATATTAAACCATATTAAACCATATTAAACCATATTAAACCATATTAAACCATATTAAACCATATTAAACCATATTAAACCATATTAAACCATATTAAACCATATTAAACCATATTAAACCATATTAAACCATATTAAACCATTTTTTACCAGTTCATTTTATGGATATCAATACAGAGTACTTTTTAGTTTAAGTTATTTTAGCCTGTCTAAAAATATTTATTGTGCCTTCATCATACAGGGTGTAAAAATTAGCATTATTGTGTTAAAGCTAGTTCGGCTCTGGCAAACTAAATAAGCCAAATATCTTTGAAAGGGTCTATTTTAAGTAGATAGTATTCATCATATTAAAAAAATTAAAATTTAATTTTAAAAATTATTGAAAAAAAATATTTCCAAGGGTGTTCGTTATGGTCCCATACTATCTGAATGAGGACGGGTGGGGTGGGGTGGCATAGGAAAACAAATTTATAGGAATAAATTGTGAATTTGATAGTTTGAAGGTACTGTCACTTGAATAAAAATTATAAAATATTAAGAGGATCGTATGTCTGTGATAGAAGAACATTTTTGCTCATATCTCATATCTCGAAGAGTGTTGAACAGTTTTAGATAAATTTGTTTTCATTTGCTAGGTGATTTAATACCCTATTGTGTATTATTTATTATTCTAAAGAGTGACATTTATCCAGTTAAAAGGTCATCACAAATGTTTAAAACGAAATGTTTAAAAACCCAGTAACATCAAAAATTTACAAATTTCTAAATTTGATAAATATTAATGGTGGTATTTGTAAATGTGAAAAGCAAAACTTGCTTGTATAAAGTTGTCTTTTTGTAATACATATACAGCTAAAATAGCTTAAAAATATTAACTATTAACCGATTTCTTCGTCTCTGTATTTAGCATATTATTATAATTGTATAAATTTCAGAACATAACCTTAAATTTAAACATAATATTTTGCAAACCGCCCCTGTTCAATCAATTTGTGTAAAACCCACGTATTCAAGAATTGCATATTACCTTCTATAAATAACAATCTCATCTTGCTCTACCCACGCATTCAAGAAATGCATATTGCCTATCTTACAAATAACAATTTCATCCAGCCCTAGATATAGTACAAGCTAAATATATTATATTTAGTGTGTGAAACATCACCATTGTCACCAGTAAGAACAAAAATCACACCATTTACCATTATATATTCTATCTCTCATATCGTAGCATTTTTTAATCATACCCACTTAAAAAAACTAACCTGTCAATGTTAGAAAATAAGTCCAAAGATAAGAATGGGTAATCTCTAGAATATAAAAACAATAAGCATAAAAAATATTATGTTTTGTTACTTTGTTACTAACGATTTTTAAAGCACTCGCTTCGCCTCTTCTATAAGTAACAGCTTAAATTAAAAAGTACTTTTTGCTCCTTGCATAATAAACTATATGTCTTTAATTAACCAAATATTACCAAATGCAAAAAGTAATTCGTCTAAAAATTATTTGTATTTGGCTTCATCTAAAGAAAAAGTATTGTATCCTGTATAATAATAAATACATTAGGTGTTTAATAGCACTATCTGTATCTGTAAGGTAGGCTGGTTGGGTTGATTCACAGCACTTAGGTCTCATAAGGCCCATTGTGCATTCTCCAGGGGCCTAGAGAACCTACCTCTCAACTTGTCAAAATCTGCTGATTGTCGCTAAAAGGTGTTTAGTGATGGCCATCTCTCCAGCTCATCAAAGGCCTGCATGTTATCAACTTGTCAAAAATCTGCTGATTCACGCTGAAGGGTGTTTACAGACAGCTATCTTCTCAGCTCGGCAAAGTTCTGCAGGTTATTAACTCATGAAATAGTTGCCCCTAGAGGATATCTAGAGATAGCCAGCTTCTCAGGTCAAAGTCCTGTAGGTTAATAACGTCGCTGCGAGAGGTGTTTGCTAGATGACTTATTTTTAGGAAGTGGCCACTTGGTGGGCTTCTAACACCCGGGTGAAGCCATTCTATCAGCCTGCTCCACAGGATACTAAATTATCTACCAAACGAAAACATAATCGTTAAATACTGTTAAATACTTTTCTAGCTATGAGCAATAATTTTCTTTGGTGTTCTGGCAGATTTACGATCTTTGAACGGCAGTATCTTCTACCACAGACATACCATCCTCATAATATTACACAATTTTCACTCTAATGCCCTTAACTTGAAAATATAAAAATATGTAATCAGTACGATGTCTTTTATATTTCAAAATGTGTGCAAGTTGCAAAGTATGCAACATGACTGTAGAATCGATTATTATACCATTGTAATTAATTTAAAATGAAGAAGGTTTAAATATTTCATACATTTTACAGATTTGTTGTAAAAGACAGAGTGACCGAATATTCCAGCGCTCAAAGAAGCTTAATAGTTATGCAAATTTTGTTGAGAGTAAAATTTGATGACACGGACAAAGTAAGTCAGAGAAAAATGTATTACCTTAAATTAATTTATATTATTATTCGTTTTTAAGGTTGGAATCCGAAGACTTTTAAATGACTCTACATACTACGCATGTTTTCCATTACACGAAGGGAAATGGAATAAAGACACAAGCGATGGTAAAATTCTTGACAGAAGGGTAAGTTTCCCGAATAAATAGGAAATACAGAATGTCTAAAAAAATAATGGGACTATTTCTATAGTTTTTCTTTTAAATAATATATTATGCCTCAAACGAAATATTGCGAAACATAACTAAATCAATACGCCCAAAAAGGATTGACTTATGCTTCAAGATAAGATAAATATTAAAACGAAAAATCAAAAATATAATTAATTTAGCTTATGAAAAATGTGATATACAGTTTCATTAATAATTATCTAATAGTACTTGTCTCAGAGATAAAGTAATTACATAGGTAAGCTTTGAAATGGCTTTTTAGGCTTTTTAGGGTACATACACAACGAAATAATTAAAACGGCGCTCCCTGTATAATAGAAAATGAATTTCCAGTTAGGAATTGTTTTATTAAATCAACTAAATTGTTTAAATCCTAAAGCTAAACAATACAAATAAAATAAGAAATAACTAAAACGCCAATTAAAACTGGCACTCCCTGTATAATTAATTCTTAATACGCTAGTTCAGTGATGATATAATTATGGTTCCACTGACAATTAAAGTGACAGTAGATTTTTTGAGTGCGTTTTTTTTCAATTTTATAAATATATTCCTAAAGTAAGTAGATAACATGCATCAAATAAACAATCATTTAGTTACCAATTACATATCTTTAAACTATTTTTTGTGACCTGTAAACAATATTTAGAAATAAACTAAAAACAGTAAAAACGTATTTGTCAAATTTATTGATGTTTTTGTTAAAAGTTTGGTTAGAATTAAATGTCAGTGGAACCAAAATGACATCACACCGAATTAGCGTATTAAATGATCTGTTTAGGCACAAAAGTCAAATAATAATTGTTAAATCAAAAGAAATAAATAAAACGGTGGTTACAATACTCCCTCCTGTATGATAGAAAATGTAATTTACAATTAATTTATGATTTAAATACAACGGTCGATCTTTAAAATCGAAAGTAACAAATCAAAAGGTAATTACCGTACTCCCGGTCTAATAGAAAATACATTTTCGATTAAAAATTATTTTATTAAATCACAAGAAAAAATTAAATAGTAAAACCGCCCTCCCTATCTAATAGAAAATAAATATTCAATCCACTGACTTGTTTAAACACAATAGTTAAACAATAATTATTATTAAATCGACACGGAATAAATTAAACGTTTATTACAGCACTCCCTGTATAATAGAAAATATGAATCATTCACCTACTGCGGCTGGAGCCAGAGACAAAAACCGAAAAAGGACTGTACACTACACAGCCGATTAGCTCGGTAGACAGCAGCTAAGAAGAGGAACCATTGTAATATGTTGACACGTCGGAGCGTCAATTTGTAATTACTCTGCGTTACTTTGCAATAAAATGTTAATTTCAAAACACTTATAAGAAATTTTGACTAGCTCATAGAAATTTAACACCAAACATTACTTACCTTTAATCAAATTAAAAAGAAATGAGCACATTGACCATATAGTTTCCTCAGTCGTGACTTCGGCTTTTCTAATAGACATCTTTGGGGATAATAGTTTTCTGGGAGAGTGGGGCGCCAATAATTCCCTTTTTTTATTTTTAGAAAGCTAGTGAGAATTATAAACTCTAGCTTTATCAAAAGGAAATTAATTAAAACTTATATAAAATTTAGGCAAAAGAGAATTGTTGTAACCTTTAAAAAAAATAAGATTTAACATATATATTTATAAAAATAAATTAGTTTATTCAGTAAAAATTGAAAATGTTCAGGAACAAGTAAATATTAAATTTAAGCTGGTAAATTAACTTTTATATCTCCAATAATAAAATTAGCCACTATTAGTTACCACTATTTGGTTTTGGCTGCCAACTTCCTTAGAATGCAGTCGAACTATAATTCTGCTACTCGGGAACGAACACCAAATCTCGCATCTTGCATAATTCTGCTACTCGAGCATGAACACCATATCTCTTTCTTTCTAGTTCTAACATTTAACTTTTAGTTCTAGCTTTCAACTTTTAGCTTTTATCTTTTAGCTGCTCCTATTCGTTTTCTAAACAAAAAATAAATTCTGTTTTTCACGTGGCTTTTGTATGAGATATAAATTAAATTTGAAACATCTACTTTTTTAAAATTAAATCAAGATACAGTAAAAACTAATTACTATAAACATTGTGCAATTCCAGCACCCAAAATGAATTATAGAAACCTATTTAAAAAATTTAGCTTGACTTATAAAAACAAACTTATAACTAACAACAGGTTGAAATATTATTTCTACCGAGATATTTTTACAATGACATTATACTTTTTTTTTTACTCACCACTTGTACAGCCAAACACTAGCAGATACTAGGAGATAAAATCGATCGATAAACGAAATTTCAAAATCTAATGGCGAAATCGTTTGCTTTACTGTACTCCCACTTCACGAAATTTCCCTTTCTTAGGAATATTGCGTGCGGCGATAATTAAATTTAAATTAATCGAATACTATTTATACAGGATGTCACACAATTAAAATAACATTTTTAACTGGAATTTTAAAATGTTACACCATCCGGTACACTTCTAGGGAAAAAACACAAATAAATGCAACCAACTTAACAATATTAAAAAAAGACAATATTATTAAGTTTCCACCATGACTACCTGCCCACAACACAAATGGCACAAATCAATCAATATTCACATGCCATTCACTCCAACCCACCTCCCACCTTCGACCTTCGACCACACCACACGACGGAATGCGCTCTGTGGACGTGGTTGATTACAAACGCTACCCCACCCTAGTCTGCCCCATAGAGTTTTCCCCGTGAGTGCTACTCTGTCACTGGACCTCATACCTTAGTTGTTTTTTCCGAGAATAATGATCTCTGTTGGTGTATCAAATAGTTTTTCATCAGAATTCAAAGGATTGTTTTTTAAATATTTTGTTAAGGACAAATTTAAAGAAAAATGCAATTCAAACAAAATTTTAGAGAAATGCATAGCAAACTAACAAGTGATTTTTGCATTAACATTGTCATATGTATTGATTTAATTTTTCTCGTTTTTCTCGAAAAATATTATGTTTATTAAAAAATAAAAAGAGTAAATAAAGTTTTAAATTAAAATTTTGCATAAAATGAAATTAAAATTTTAAAAAATCTGGCGATATTTCAGTTAATTCTTACTCACCCCCTCATGAAGCGTCTAAATAATTTACCAAATATAGATTTTTTTTAAGTTAAACGGTTGCAGAGATACTAACTTGAGGCTTCCGTAGGCAAATCCTTAGGGGTACAACTTGGTATAGAGGTAAATTGCGTTAAATTATCTTATTTTGGGGTGCCCAACTGCACCTGTGCTGTGTCGGTACTTATGCGGAACACCTTGAATTTTAGTGTTTGTGTTAATTTTATCAACTTCAACCGTTCCTAATTCCATGTTTAAATGCAAATTTCCATTCCTTAAAGGTCTGTTGGAAACCTGCATAAAAATTTTTATATTTGTACCGTCTATATTTTTAATTTACTTGCCTTTGAAACGACGTGGAACTTCTCCAAATGTATGTTTTGGGCAAACAAAACATTGAATATTAATTTTTAGACTTACAACTAATAAAATTTAAAAAAAAATTATTAGAATTTCTAAAAACTTAAAACATATGCCCTGGGAATACAAAATAATAATAATAAATTTACAAACATAACTGACAATTACCAAGCACTTGTTGACAGTTTTGACTAAATTTTTCCGCTGCTATTTAAAATAGACGAATCACATCAAAGACCCAGGAAAAAGAGAAAGTTATAGAAGGAAGGGTAGATGCTGGCTCCAATCAAATCCACACCGTTACTCATCTATATTTCATTTGTTTATCTAAGGTGGGGATACCTAAAATCTAAGGTTTGTGCGACAGTTCCTAAGAGTATTGACGTGTTAGAACGACGAATATTCCCTAGATATTATTCATAGAACCATCCACAATCACCTAAATATTCTAATATTTTTAGTTTATTTACAATATACAGGGTGTCCCAGTTTTTATTAGACAGGCTGTAACTTTTATAATAATTATCAGAATTAAATTAAATTTAAATCGAAGCCATAATGACTTGTGGGCTATCTGATGAGCGTATTTTCCAATATCTAGAACTTCCGGTCATACCGAAAGTGACCATAAATTTTGTTATTTCAAATAGGACACACTGTATATTTCAACAAATCTGAATTCTCTAATCAATTCTACATATTTTTCATGTAATATGTCCTATACCTATCTCTAACCGTTTCCGATAATTTGTAGGTTACACTTATTATGTATCTTGTCTGAAACTTTTGGATTTACATTTGCATAAGCCAATCGAAATTTCTTCATTTCTTGAAGGTGCCTCAGAAAAGAACCGACTGGCATTTTTGACTCAATCAAGGGAAAAGTATACGCTACAGGTGTCCTACGATTGGGAAACCGTTGTTGATACACTTTTCTTGCATGAAGCCCATTTTTTTGACACTCACCGTATAAAAGTAACATATCAACATATTCATTGGGTGTAAAAGTAAAAATCATTGTAGTTTGAGTCGTTACCACTAAAAATAACCAATTAGTTGTCAACAGCGATGCAAATGACATCGAAAGTTTGACAAAACAAAGCCAACTAGATAATATATCTAGATGGGCATCACAAAACATACATAAACACATTGTGTAATGAGGAAACTACTGAAGAAGTTTCAGGCTTTTCTTGAGACAGAAAGAAGGCACTTCAAATGTTCAATTAAGTTCTAATGTTAGATTTTTTTGTTATAAAATGTCCGTAAAATTTAGTAAAATGTACTATTTTCATTTTCAGACAAGAGACATAATAAATGTAACCTCCAAATTATCAGAAACGGTTAGAGATAGGTATAGGACATATTACATGTAAAATGTGTAGAACTAATTAGATAATTCAAAATGGTTAAAATATACAGTGTGTTTGAAATAACAAAATTCATGGTCACTTCCGGTATGACCGGAAGTTCTTGATATTTGAAAATACGCTTATCACATAGCAAACATGTTATTGTAGCACCCTTCTAAATTTAATTTAATTCTGATAATTGTTATAAAAGTTACAGCCTGTCTAATAAAAGCTGGGACACCCTGTATACATCCTACATGGCTCTGTCACAAAATAGCGCCGAACGAAATAGCGTTCAATCAAGCTAGCGCCTATTCAAAATAGGGCGTAACAAAAAAGCACATTAATAAAATATCGTCTATTGAAATAGTAAGTATTGAAGCAGCCTTAATCCGAAATGGCTGTCACGAAATACCGTCGAAAAAAATAGCGCTATTTAATAATTTTTTTTTCAATCAACCCGCGATGACTCAAGCCGTACAGGTAAATTAGTTTAGATTTTTAAAAATTATTTTATTGTTAATTTTTTTTGGCTCTATTTTGACTGATGCTAGTTTTTACAGAGCGCTATTTCGTTCTGGCGGTGTTTTGACTGACGCTCTTTTGATACGCGCTATTTCGTTCAAGCGCTCTTTTGGTATGCGCTATTTCGTTCAGACGCTCTTTTGATACGCGCCATTTCGTCCCACACTATTTCATCCAGTGCTATTTCTTGATAGAGCCATCCTACGTGTGCATATTCTCAGAATATCTTGTGCTATTTGGGCCCTTAGTTAATAATATAACAACTTTTTAGCTTTTATATTTGGAATGGGCAAGACCGTCGAAATGGATGAAAAGACAGCCGTTAAATTTAGTAAGAAAATATTTCGGTGACAAAATAGGTTTATATTTTTGCTGGCTGGGATATTATACAAAAATGCTATATGCTCCAGCCTTAGTAGGAACTTTATGTTTTTTATATGGAATTTTTACTATCGACGGTGATGACAATATACCAACGTAAGTTATTTTAAAGCATAAATACCTAATTTATTAAAGAGATTGATATCGCTTAAAAGTACTAAGTTCCTATTCTTCCAGCACAATAATTAAACTGTTCCTCTAATTTTTTATAAAATGATAAAACATTTTTACGCGAGTAGGACCTTGGACTATAAACCCTGTAGTCTGTGGGCTTATCGTAAAAAATAATGCTAATTTTTTTTCAGTAAAGAAATATGTGATTTAAACGGTCCAGGCAACATAACTTTATGTCCAATGTGTGATAAAGTGTGTAAATATCAAAAACTTATAGAAAGTTGTAAATTTGCTAGACTAACATACCTCTTTGATAATCCAGCTACTGTCTTCTTTGCCATTTTCATGAGTTTATGGGGTAAGTTAATTGCAATTAAGTTTGATTTTCTAGGTTAACGTTTTCTTTTTAGCCACGGTCTTTTTGGAAATGTGGAGAAGAAAACAAAGTGTAATACAGTGGGAATGGGACCTTCAGGATACAGAACAAGACGAAGAACCTAGACCAGGTATTTATTAGTCCTTTTATAGTCGTTCTTTGCTTATAAAAATATGATAACTTATCTTCATTTCAGAATTCGAAACAAGTGTCAAAACTTTTCGAACAAATCCTGTAACTAGGGATAAGGAACCTTATTTACCAACCTGGACAAGAGTAGGGCGTTTAGCTATAACAGGTTCTGCTGTATTTTTTATGGTAAAAATTTATTTTTTGGCCATCAAACAAAGGTGCTTATAGATTTATTTATTTTTCAGCTAATTGTGGTGTTATGTGCAGTTTTAGGAACAATAATTTATAGACTGTCCCTCGTATCGGTGATATATACAAGTAAAAATTCATTTATGAAAAAACATGCCAAAATAGTGACTTCTGTATCAGCTGCCGTTATGAATTTAATAATTATTATGTTTCTTACTAGGGTAAGTCGAGGGTATATTTATTAAAAAAAGGATTTAAAAATTTATAGATATGTTATAGTATACGAGGTGTCCCAGCTTTTAGGTCATAGGGTCTATCTATTCACTCTGTGGGATATTTAACAGAAAAAATTTCAAATAAAAGTAACTTGATTTTATTAAGTCTACAAAATGCCGTACTTTGATTTTAGTTTATATTTTTTCTACGACTCATTAACGAAAATTTACAAAATTTAAATTTAAAGGTTATTAAGTTAAAATAACTATTTTATAAATATATTATGACTTTTTTTTATTTATAAAATTAAATAATCTTGCATGAAAACTCTACTCTCCATTAACCATCATGCGTCTCTTATGCGTCTTTCAATACTGATAATTAGATTTTTTTAGATAGATATTATTTTACACAGAGTGATTAATAACATAATTTGAATATTTTGATTCGTTTGAAGAAAAACCTCTTTTCTATCTATTTCATCCTCCTCCAATCTTGCTACCTACTTTCCTTTTGAATTATAGATGGATTTAAATAGTTATCTCAATTTATACATCCTTTTTGTAAATATATTCTTTTTAGAAATTTTAAAACTTAATTAATCTCTTTTTTCCTTTTCAGTTTTATCATAGACTTGCGATATATTTAACAAACTTAGAAAGTCCACGTACTCAAACCGAATACGAAAATTCATATACGTTTAAAATTTTCTTTTTCGAATTTATGAACTTTTATTCGTCTTTGATATATATCGCATTTTTTAAGGTAAAATAATACGACTTAATTTTGGTTCCTAAAGCAATCTGAAAAAGGAATTGATAGGCACGAGTTCTGCACAACATTTCGAATATATTTCGAAGGGTACTCAAACTGTAAACAGTACAGAAACTATGTTCTGTTATGTAGAAACACTATCATCTGACTGCACGTTGGCACGTTGTATTTCTTGCATGTTATTTGTAGTTGGGTACAGGGGAAGGGATGAACAACATGTACTATGTCCCGGTAATGGAGGCGGTCATGTGACCTGTGAAATTCAAAGTAAAGTTGCTTATCCATTATTTTTTCTTTTTGCTGTCAAAGTAATATTATGCTTCTAGACGTCAATCGTTTTATCTTTATCTTTGTCGGTTATAAGCACGTAGGGTCTGATTTGGTCCAGAACACTGTGGCCTCTTGGGTCTATCGTATTCCCCTACTTTCCCCTTATTCAGGTGTCTTTGGTTAGTTTTACTAAGTTCCTTACCAAGTGTTCCTGGTGAGTTTTTTCCATGTATAATCTACTCGTGGTGGGATTAATATGTAATCCCATCACATGAAGGTGTTTCATTAAGCAGTGTTCCGTTAGTAATCCCACAATGGTGGATATCTGAGGCCTTGCGAGCTGTACTACCTCAGCAGCCATGCGTTGGTTTTGTCTCCTTGGCATAAGCTTACTAATTTTGTACCCAATTATATTTTGCTAGTAAATTTGGTATTTTGTAATTATCCGCCTGTTCACTGCTTGTCAAGCAGATGTTTTGCTTATCCCAAATACAGGCTCAGGTCCTATGAACGGTAGTTCTGATCCCTCTTTGGGGAGTTCATTAGCCTTTTCATGTTCTTGGATACATTTATGTCCTGGTATCAACGCTAGTTTTATCTAATGGTGAGTTGCCAGATCATTATGTATTTCAAGGCAGTTCCAGACCATCTTCGACTTGATTCTGTTTGAACCAAGGGCTGTTTAGCTATCTAGGAGAATTAAGATGGTTTGTTTTTGTACTTCCTTCTTAAATTCTCTCGTAAACACAATTCGATTGAATGTATTTCAGCCTAGAATATAGTTGTATGTTTTCCCAGTGAGACGATGATGTCACATTTGTGTCTAACTTCATGTACGCCAGAGCCTGTACCCTCATTAATTTTAGATCCATCCATATACCATACGAGACCGCTAAGCAAGTGTTTATCTACCTCCTTATTTACCTCGTTCTAGTTGTCCTGGAAGAGTGTATTTAAGGTTAGACGGAGTGTCATATGATCTGATCCAATGTTTAATATTGCTCTATGACAAATCAGCGCAGGACAAAATGGCGCAAGGTCAAAATAACGCGTAACGAACAAGATATTTTGTTTATTAATGAAATTCAATGAAATAATGCGTAACAAATACTATTCCGATGACGCCTATGTAGATAATGTTTGATTTGTAGCTCCGTCTCTCTTACATTTTAGCGCGAGACAAATTTTCTGCGACAAATTTGCGCTGAGACAAACACATGAGAGACAAGTTTGCTCCTCCTCCTGCTCCAATTCATTAACGCCCAGTCTAATTATAGTGAATCAAGCTAGCGCTTTTTCATAAAAGAGAGAAAATATGTCAGTATTTTAATTAAATTTAAAAAATTTATGTGTTATTCTGGTATGTTTTATATGCCCCAGTGGATTTCAGTTGGAGATGTGTAGCCTAAATGCACTCAATCTGGCCGCTCTCTTTATGACTAGATCAAGGGGTTGGAGATTTAGAATGATTTCCATAGAGGTTGTCGGTGTACTTCTCAGTGCTTTTGTAATAAAAAGGCATACCTGAGAAGGTATTGAGGGCTGTTTTCTGGTTTACTTCTGGCAACCAAACAACTGCTCTATAAGTTATCATGGGTCTTGTTATTGCCGAATACAGCTAGTGAACTATTTTCGGTTTTATTCCCCATAAATTCCTAAATCCCCGTCTCCCTACAATGAAAGACATTTTGCATTTTTTTATCACTTTTTGTGTTGGTTCCAAGTAAGTTTGTTCGTTCTTTTTAGCCTTCTCAAGCAGAGTTGGAGTTTCTAAGACCTCCAACCTTGTTATCCGAAGTTAAGATTATGAGTTGTGCCTTGTCAGGGTTTACCAAGAGGTTTTACCGAGCGCACCACATTTCTGTTCGCCTTATAGCTTTTTGTTATGAATTCGAAGACTGTGATTTGGTATTTCTTTTGGATAATGATGACTATGTCATCGGTGTATCGTTGGGCGTACAGCCCTTGATTGTTCAGTGTTCTTAGCAGTTTATTTACCACTATGTTCCACAGTAGAAGAGAAAGCGCATTACCTGTAGATATTCCTCTGCATGGTTTCACTAAACATTTGTACCTGTATTTTTTGTCCGCGTATATGTCTTCTATCCTCCAGCAGATAGTGTCTTGTATTCCATGTTTGAGAGCAGCAGCAACCATTGATTGAAAGGAGATGTTATCAATAGCTACTTCTATGTCAAAAAATGCTACTAGGAATATTTCTTGGTTACTAAGTCCCCACTCTATCTTCGTAACAAGATGATGTAGAGCAGAGTCATAAGATTTTCCTGATTGATAGGTATCTTGGTTTGTATGAAATGGCCTCTCTATCAGGATGGTTTGCCGGTTATGACGTCAGAAATGAGTTATTGGTTTGTAGGCCTTTGCCACTCTACTTTATTTCCAGGTGTTTGGTACATATTTATGCGCCAAACTTGCCCTGTAGAGCCTACAAAATGCGGGGCAAGTGGTTCTATTGACTGTTGCAGAAGTACAGGCAATACTCCTTCTGGTCCCGTGACTTCAAGGTGCGTAGTGCCCATGTTACTTTCTCTGTTGTGACTATCCGTTTTGCAGTTTCCCACTTTTGGCTGAAGACTATTTTTTGAGAGTTCCAGTTCGTGTGTCTTTGGTTTTTTGTGCAATTAGGGAAATGAGTTTTGAGAAGTAATTCTAATGTTTCCATTCCAGTTTTAGTTTGGGTTTTTAGAGTCACCACGGGGTTTATTGGATAATTTGCTAGAATGCGTTGTAATCTGCATCCTTTAGTTGAATTTTCAATTTCCTTACATTTTCCCCATGAATCTCTCTTAGATTTCCTAGAATTATTGTTATTCTTTGTGAATGTTTCGGTGTATTCCCCTACTTATTCGTCTTTGTCGCCTTATTAAAAAGTTTACGTGTTTTCCTTGTGAGTTTGGTGAGTTCGGTGTTCCACCAGTTCACTTCCCTCGAAGTTTTCCTGTTCTTTAACGAACCATTATAGGATGATATCAGAGCGTTCCATAGTTGTTCTGCAACTTCATCTATATCATTTTTAGTTTCAAGAGTTATTTTAACGGTTTTTAACACCACTCCCAGCTTTACCCCGTCGATTTCCATGAGAATATACCGATGATCTGAGAGCGGAGGCTCTCTAGACACATACCACTTGCCAATGTGAGTTTGAAACGAAGGGAGAACAGAGGGTAATATCAATAACCTCACTCCGTCTACTGGTTACAAAAGTAAGTTCATTTTCATTCTTCAATATTTCCAGGTTAGTAGTTAAAATGAATTCAAGTAATTACCTCTTTTGTTGTTGTCAGTGCTGCCCAATTCTAGATGTGAATAACATTAAAGCATTTTCTGTCGTCCAGTTTTGCTACTTCCGGTGTAGGAATTTCAGCCAAGTGACCGGATATTGATCTTTGTGTCGATGATATGGGTTGATATTCAAAACTGCATCCTGGCGAAAAGTGATCTGAAAATATCCATCGATAAGCTATTTTATTTAAATTTCACAAGTCATATGACCGCTCCCATCACCGGAACATAGTCAGATGATGGACTATTAACATACTACACTGTCAGTGAATATTTCTGATTACTTAGGAACAAGCCTATACTTATTTCAGTGTACCTATCGCTTATTACAATGTAAATATTTACTTGTTTTATAAGTTCTATTTTATAATATTAATTTAAAATCAATTTTCGTTTTAGGGTAGATTTTTTGATTACCCTGGCGATGCGGAATCAAGGCAATCTGAATTTTTACGAGTCAAACTAGATATCTGTGATCCAGCTGGTTGTTTAAGTGAATTATGTATTCAACTGGCTATTATCATGATAGGAAAGCAGATTTTTAATAATTTCGTCGAGCTATTCAACCCGTAAGCAACAAACTTATTTATAAGTAGCCTTAAATGTATCTATTCACATGAATATTGCTCTATATTATCCTGTTCCTAGTTGTCTCTCCTTCATCTTAGTAACAGCCTGCCAATATCTCAAATATTTGAGTTTACTTTATTTTTAGAGCATTTTACAATTGGTGGAGGATGAGAGCTCACAAATCTAATACAAAAGACTTAACAAGACCGCACACAAGGTGGGAGGAAGACTACCATCTTCAAGATCCAGGCAGATTAGCTTTGTTCGACGAATATTTGGAAATGAGTAAGTATAAATAAATTTAAGAAGTAGTGATTCACGTAGAATGTTTCTAAAGTAGGGCCATGACTGACAACGATAGAATCAGTGATAACTACGCACGGTTCTGAATTAAATACATATTGATACCTAAAAACAAGAAAAATTGAATGTTCCAACGTACGAATTTTTTCAATACCTACTTTAGAAACATTTTTTGAGGATCCCTCCATATAACTTATCCATTACAGTAATGGCTTAAATAGGATATTGGATTTTCAATTATTCGAAGACGGTATAAGCTACGAATAACATATATTTTTTTTAAATCGGGAAAAAGGTTGTGCTAAAACATAAGCTGAGGCTTTAATTATTCTTTTTAAGTGTCAGTTTGTATTTAATTAAAAGCCGTGCGTTTTTATCACGGACATGACTCGTATATCTGTCTTTGTCGATCATTGCCTTCTTTAGAAATATTTTTTTGTAAATCACTCTTTAGATATACTTTGATCACATTATGTATGTATAGGCTATATAATCGATTATGGCGTGTACCTACGTCATCACTAACATACGAAATATGTAAATATAAAGCAGGACTAGTGGCGGCGCCAGATATTAAAGTTTTCACTAACATAAAATACATCAAGACAATTTTTGACGTGTTCCGATTATTATTTTAAAACGCAATAATTTGTTAAACACGGGCCTGTTTATTTACGAGAGAGTTTTCCACCGTCCGAAACCATGCCGAAGCCACCGAAATACGATGAACGATGCCGAAACTGGCTGAATTGAGTGGTTCTGCTGGTATACCCATGCCGTGATAACATTTTAAATAATGTGGCTTCTTGGTTTAATTTATTAAATTATATTTCTCTATTTTGCAGTACTCCAATATGGTTTCGTTACACTGTTTGTAGCAGCATTCCCTTTAGCTCCGTTATGTGCCTTATTAAATAATATAGCTGAAATACGGTTGGACGCTTACAAAATGGTAACGCAGGCTAGAAGACCTTTGGCGGAAAGGGTTGAGGATATTGGAGCTTGGTATGGTATTTTGAGAGCTATAACATACGCCGCAGTTGTTTCAAATGTGAGCGAACTTTTAAATTTTTTTATTCTCTCGTTAATAGTAGAAACTGAATAAGACGTTGGCATGGAGAAATTCTGTAAATAGTAATAAGATATCACAGCGAGAATCTATTAAGAGATGTAAATACGCTGCCACTGACTGAAATGCCCCTTAGCAACACCATAGTATTTTCCTATTAAATAAATATTTTATTAATCAAATGCGATGTTTGTTTCTAAACAATGCAGGATTGATTCTATCATTTTATAATTTAAAATAACTGATTAGTTTCAACAAAATTTTAATGTCTTCATTCAAAGAAATAAAAAAATTGGATCAAAATAATTTATTTTTGTGTCAAATAAATTTGTTTTATGCAAAAAATGTTCTTTAAATTTATTACATTATTGCTTAAAATAAATAATTGTGTATATGAATTTAAAACAAATTGAGATTTGTATTCAAACAACTAATTTCTTCTGCAAGAAAGGATGTCTTGGATTAAACAAAATTTCTTTAAGACAAACAAACAAATTTTAAACAATAATATTTGAGTCGAGAAAACTTTTCAGGGTATGGGGAGAAGACACCGGAGTTGTAGGCACATTCCTGAGAAAGGAGGAAGTTGGAAAATGGTGATATACAATGTTAAGTTTTAGCTGCAATGGAGCGATTTACAAGATAACAACGTGCTTTTCTATTCAGGCGTTTTATAAAATGATTCTTATGTTCTTGTACGTCGATTGTACACAAATCATTATAACATAGCAAGAATGAATGATGTCCCAACTGCAAATTTAATTAAATATTGGTTAAGAAAGTTTGAGAGTACTGGAAATAAAATTTGACCTGATTTTTGTAAAAACGACGTACAAGAATATAAGAATCATTGTTTTTATAAAACACACGAATATAAAAAATAAAAAGCACGTTGTAGCCCCGTAAATTGCTCCATTGCAACTAAAGCTTAAAACTAGAGATGGGTCGATATTTCACAGTAGCAGGTTTTGTCACTGCTTTTCACTTGTCACTGGAGCAAAGTGCTCCACGACTCACCGAAAAATTTTTACTTTTCGGAGCAGTTCTAAGAAAAGAGAAAAACGATATACGTTCTTATTTTTTTATTCTTTTTTTATAGACTTATTTCGTCTATTTATTTTTAATATAAAAAAGATGACATTCAAAACTTTAAGAAACACTTTTGTTGAAATAGAAACAGAATGCAAAATGTTAATCTTTAGGTAGTAAATCAATAAGTGAATCCCCGATATAACGAAAGACAATTAATAATATCAATCATATTCTTATTTACTTTTGTCTTGGCTGGAAGGTCCATTTGGTCAGTTCTAACCAATCTTCAAGAAAAGAAAATAATTAAATGTGTTTTATACGAAATTATTGACTCCATAATCATTAATTTATAGATAGAACAATTTTACTAAACACAGATATCGTGTGAAATATGAAAATTATCTAAAAGCTGCTCCAAAAAATAGCAGTATTATGCCGCGTTTGAGAATTCACATCGGATGCATTTTTTACATCTGGAGCGTTTTTTTAACCACATCGGACACATCTGTACCATTACATTTACGTATACTGAATCACGTGATCAAAGATTTACTACATCTCAGATGCATCCGTGTGGATTCTCAAACGCAGCATTTGTCACTGCTTTTTTGTTCTTTTGTTGTAGCAGAAGCGGTTGTCACTGCTTCGTAAAAATAGCTTTCTTTACCCATCTCTACTTAAAACTATCGACTACCGTTTGCCAACTGCCTCTTTCTCGGGAATGTGGCTATTTATTTTCGACTTTTTCTTTTATAAAATTTGTCAATTTCATCACTTTGTACATTGTATCTATTCGTTATTGTATTTCAGGGATTTGTTATAGCATATACAAGCGACTTCATTCCAAGAATGGTTTATCAATACAAATATTCTGAATCATTCAATTTGACTGGTTACATAGACGCTTCTCTATCAGGTAAATTACTACATTCTTGACAGATATAACTGGTATTCTACATTTTTTTTACAAGTAACTGCTCTAAAAACGCTCATGATATTTGAATTTCATACGCTTTGGCAACGGTGTTGAAGTCGTAAATGAACGGTCAGCCATGTTTGTTTGTGGGCGTCAAATAAGATCATATAAGCACTCGCCGATGCCAACATAAAACTTACTGGGAATGAATGCAATTTAGCAAAAATGCTGCTTGAACCCTTCTAAAATGCATTTATTTCAAGATAACACGAAAACGTTTCTTTCTATATATTCTTTAAAAACTAATGTAATGAATGTTATAAAATTTTCTAAAAAAACGCCGAATTTTTGGACCGTTTTGGTAAAAAGATAGATTTTTAAAGCAGAGGACGCGTAGTAGGGTACAATGATTACAACTTGGCAACATTGTAATAGCTGCACTTAACGCGCGGTAACTCAAATGACTGTTAGATTACTTTAGTCTTGTTTTGGTTCTTTCGGAAACTAGTTCAGAATCACTGAATTACACTCGATCAGCTAATAGATTGTTATAACCTCGCGACATGTTCTTAAAAAACTAATTCTTCCACTGTATTTGAGAACTGGAATCGACGGTTCTGTTTGAACCAAAACAAATCCTTAAAATTAGTATGAGGAAGTCATAAATTTCTATAGGTATACAAACTCACTTGATAGCCTACCATTCATATATTTGCGACGTTGCCGGATGGATTTTACTTGAAATAATAACGTATCCGTATAATATAAACCTACATGTGTTGTGTACAGTCTTTTACAAAAATAACATTTTTTAGCATTGAGAATCTTGAACTTTCGGTATTCACCATAAGGCGTTATTGTCGCGAGTGAACTACCTTAATTCCGCATTTAATGCTTGGCTTCTAGGATTATTTAGAGTTTTGTATTACTTGGGTATTTATCAAAAAATAATGTCATTATAAAAACTAAATTATTTAATTTTAGGATTATATGGTTAAGAAATAAGCTTAAAAATATATTTAAAATTGCCCTAAGGGTTATAAAATATACTATCGTCATTATGCTATGCATATAAGTAAACCACATTTCGTTCAAAAATGATGAGCGTATTCAAAGCAACTAACTGCATGTTTATTAAGTATTTTTTATTTCATTTTTATTTTATTAAGTAATTCAAAACTTTTTCAGTTTTTAATACGTCCCATTATACGGAAGAAATGAGAGTAGCCGATGAACCAAACCCTCCACAAACTTGCCAATATAGAGGTAAGTAAATTAATTAATGAACATATTTCAGAAATATGGTCAAATTTTGGAACGTTTTGTAAGTTTTGCAACTTTAAATAATTTAAATATGGGTATCTAATATCTCAGCGATTATTTAAAGTGAAGAAGTATCTGATCTAAAGATTTCTAAGTTACAGCTACACAGGGGATTAAAAACTAAAGAATGCTTTAGCATCCAAATACATTATTAAAAAAATAGATTCATGTAACTTTAGTGTTTCAAACAATAAAATAAAATAAAGAGTAGGATGCTAGGACATTACCATTGATAAGGCAACGTAAGGATACGTCATATGCATTATTTTTGATATACAAAAGTGGGACCGGTAGGCGTGGCTTTTGCACTCACTAAAATGGCGGAAGAGCAGAACCGGATTTACAAGTTTTTATTGTACTATTTCTGGTTAAGTATCATTATTTGAATTATAAAAAAATTATTTTCCTTTTTATTGACATTGACTTAAAAGGTGGTGGAAGGCCGAGGTTATAAAAGAAGGGGATTTAAAAGCTTAAATATGCCCGGTTTTCAGCGGAGAAGTGCTGAATAAAGTAAATGAAATAAATAAAATATAAGTGATTTAATTATCACTCAAGTGGCTATTAAGCGCTGGAAAATATATTATTTGCAAAATTGCAACTAATCAATGACCATGATATAACTAACTTGGGGCCGATTCCACCATTGGGTTTAATGAAGTTTAAAATGACATTTTTACATAAAATGTAATTTTAATCTTCAATTAATAGTTTAAACTTTAACACAATGGTAAAATTAACCCTAAAACGTTGAAATCATTCACAGAAAAAATAAATAATACATTTTTGGTTCACATAAGCGACAAAAGTAAACAGAGTTCGATTTATTGGATCAATCGTCACACGTTTGCACTAGGGCACATAAATAGCTCAATCTTTAGTTTTTCGTTTTTCTATGAGCCCAATGCTTTCTGTCTTTAATCGGAAAGTACAAGGTCGCAAATGTCAAGTAATCTAACCTTACTTTAATTAACAGCTTTCTCGAAATTAAGAACAAATGTTCATACACTAAAAGCTCGATAATCAGATACGAAACTTAATGCAAGGCTCGCGGAAAATGGCTAATAAGCAATCTCTGTGTAGGTAGATGCACTATTCAGGAAATCAAAATGTGGATTAATCTTACTTGGTCTTGGTACTTTTGTAGATTCAGACTGAAAGGTGTATATCTTCATGCAAGACATTCAGTAAATCAGCGAAGCCACAACCAGCGGTGTGCAGGTGCACTCCTAACAAATGTAAAATATGAAGTGATCTTACTTGAGACCTTTAGATCTAATGACGATATTATGGTAGTTGGTTTGAGCTGGGCTTCTCATCATCTGCAGAGATTATGGCTACTTATGTAAAGGCCTAGTAACACACAACATGCACCAGAAGCGTGCCGGTCCAATTTAATTGGTCTATGCACAATAATCATGCATGTATGATTGAAAGTCAGACAAAGAATGTGAAGATAAAGTTGAAGTCTCAATCATAGTTAAAGTCACAGATGAAGTTAAAGTTAACAGCAAAAGAGTTGAAATTATAGGCTGGTTATAAAGAGAGGCCAACATCTAGGTAATAAATGTTTATCGAGTTAGGAAAAGTATCCACTGTAAGCGCTTTTCTTGACCACTAAGGTAAAAACCAGAATATTTCCTAATACACAATTTCTTCGCTAGGCAAAATAAGAAATAAATTTGTGAGAGTACTTCCCAAGTGTTTTTAAAAAAGCTCTAAGAACAAAATTGACGAAAATGGCCTAATCCAAGTTCAAATTCTAAAACTTGAACATTAAAGATAAGTATCTTACTGTAAAACAAGTAAAACCCCGTTGTTGACTAAATGGTTGAATAATTCATTACCTAGGTGGAGGTAGAACAGGGACTAGAGTTTAGCAGAAAAAGCTACTAGAAAAGGTGAACAAAACAGGACTGGGGCATATGAACGTCAAGCAAATATTGTAAATGCAAATAATGTGTGCTGTGATTAAATAAAAGTGTACAAGGAATAAAGTTTTAATATTTTCTTATCCATATCTATGAGTAATATTTATTTTTAATACTAGACAAACGGTTATGATTTTATTGCTAGTCTCATTAAAAAAAGACTAATGTTATTTTTTTTTTTTTTCGATTTATGGCCAAGGTGTATATTTTTATTTATTTATTTATTTATATTACCTAATAGTCTCAAGCTTGTGTTTAAATTCTCAATAATGTGTGTTCTGTGTAGGCTTTGTTACTGTTTCCCAGCGCCACTTCAGGAACAGCACTGTTAATTATTAGAACCCAACAGTGAATAATCGAGTGGGGAATCGTACCAAGGCATTAGAAAATATTTTTATTATTATTAGAACTTATATACAGTGTGTTCATAATATGCACTGTACAAACTTAAATATTATATTCCTGAATTCATTTCAAGCATAAAATGTCCTATGAACAAATATCCAATTCTACATGGTTACCAAGCTGCAAGAGTTTAAATATCAAAAGATATATTAACACCGTATACCATGTGTTCGAATATGTCGAAACACTGCACTGAATATTTGGTGCTTTGGAACTTGTCGGTATGGAAATCGTCGCTTGTCGAGGAGCTGGATAATCTCGAGGCAAATGTTTGTATTGTATTTTCAACAGTCTCCACTTTAAGGTTCCTATGAAGATCAGTATTGTGGCAGTACCATGGTGCATCGACGATGTTCCTTAATACTTTATTCTGGAAACGTTGAATAACTTCGATGTCACTTTTACTGGCATATCCCCAAAGCTGGCGAATCGCTTCATTTTCACCAATTCCTTTAAACGCACTAATCTGAAACAAATTATAGGTAATTAAAAAGGTATATTAATATTGTTTTAAATTAACTATAATAAAACAAACAATACTCATGCATACACAAAACATGAAGCTCTACTTTTCAATCAGCTGTAGAACTAATAAATAAAATTGGTGGAAGGACTGCAAATGTAGGTTATATTTAAATAGAAATAAGAATATAAAATGCCTATAAATTTGATAAACGAAATAGCGTACGATTAATGCACTCAAGAAAATGCTTGGAACATATACAGCTGAATTTAGAAGGTTCCCAATTATGCTTCTTGACAAACTGTATTCACGCGCTACGTTTTTCAGGATTTTTTGGAAATCTATAAATATTATTTCGTATGAAAAAGTTGATAGATGATTTTTTTTGCATTTTTAAAAGCATACTTTTACACATTTTATACAAACCTGTCATAATACTGTCCTGTATAATATTTATAATTTTGATACTAACCTATGAAACGTTATTCCAGTCGATTTTTCACAAAAACGTCTATCGCTAGAGCAGGAACGTATAACACAGCAAGGCATTATATACTTTATAAGTTTGTAACACTCAAAATTTGCTCAAACACAAATTAAATTCAAATTTAATTACACAAATGACACTAAAAATATAACCTATAAAATTTGACAATTTGCACTCACAGTAATGGCGGACCGGTCCCACTTTTCGCTTACGCATGTCGTATCCCTAGGTTGCCAGATCAATGGACATTACTAATAGTGTCCACACCTTTGCATTACACCTTTACGTCATGTGTCAAACTAACTCGTAACTCGAGCTAGTCAGTTTCGGTGAAAACAAATGCCATTTTTTTTAAAAAGCTTCAGTTAAATGATATAAAAACATTTTTATTCCGTCAATCTTCAAACATAAATTTATTTACTTGAAATAAATCAAAATAAGTCGCCATTTTGATTACACTCTTCCATCACTCTTGGCACCGTTAAGAGTGCGTTCATCTGTTACGTCGCAAACTAGTATTAATATCGTCTCTACTTCATTCTATTTCGATAGTTCCAAACAAAACAAAGACATCATAGCAACGGCTGTAACAGTTCCCAAAAATTATTTCAATATTGTTATTAGATATAGTAAGGCCGTTATTAGAGTGGTGGCGTACGGCGTAAGGTGGCCGCAACTGGTGGAGCCATCAAATGAAGCAAACAATAATTATCGGCCGCTGGTGTAACCCAATGAACTGGAGTGGGGTAGAAAGCTAATGTGCATATTTTATCAATTAAACAAGATGCGACTCTATGGGCGCAGCCATTTTTATTTCTCATCTCACTCGGGAGTATTTATAATAACCATTTTCTGTTTCACATTGTTATTGTTCAATCCACAGGCTGGTGGATCAGACAATAACAAAGTAAAATAGAAAATGGTCGTTATAAATACTCCCGAGTGAGATGAAAAATAACCTGTCTTCGCCCATAGAGTCGCATCTCAAGCCTATTGACAAGCATTCTACCCCACTCCAGTTCATTGGTGTAACCACGTTAGTTTTCACTGCGTTGTATACTCAATATGCTGAATTCAGTCATTCGCCGAAATAAAATCTCTGCTCGAGATATCAGCGAAGTAAAATAACCAGTTTTCAAACATTTTGGAATTTAATGAGCTAATTTACTTATTTCGCAAACTTTATTCAACTGCACATCTTATTTTTTACTTTTCGTAGTTTCATAATTTTTTATACTCGAGATTTTTATCTCACCTCCTTCCATGTTATGGGACGAAAATTAACTAATTTTTTTACCACTGCACACACGTGTAGGAACGTTGGTGGCTTAACTGGTGGCTTAGTCTAATATTCTACAAGCAAAATAACATCCTAACTGGTGGCGACTCCAGACAATGTGGTCCGACTGGTTGTCGAAGACGTTCACAAGTACGGCAACAATTTTTGGTGGCACACCATTTACCACCAAGGCCGCTATTATTATTAATATTATTTATTAATTTTCTTTTTGAGTGGAGAATAGTATATTGTTTCACGAGTGACGAAAATAACATTTTTTAAATGATTTTCGACGAGTAAAACACTATACTTTTTCTACGAACTCTATTATATCATGTAGGTACCTACTAAAATGAAAAAAAAAACAAACGTTAGCAAATTCTTTATTTTGTGTTAGGAATAACAAAAAATTAAATATTTCAGAAATATTATTTATTATTTAAATATTGATTTATTGTTATATTTGAACAATATTGTTCAAAATTATGGGGGTATCACACTCAAGCTTTTTATTTATTGAGGTAAATGCAGACATATTTGTTCTACTGTTAAATGTCATTTCAGATGATGATGCGCCATAATCGGATGAACTAGTAGTTTCCTTATTTTGTACAGATTGTAAAATTTTGGTTTGTATTTGGTTTTTACTGTTCGTGGATTCATCAACATATCCTTCCGCAACACTACTAGATTTCCAACCACTGTGCTTTTTTAACAGAAGCAAGTCACCTCCTGCATCCACTAATAGCGTTGCGGATGTTCTGCGGAAACAGTGCCCAGTGTAATCTTGAGGATTCGGAAGCGTTAAAAACTAAGCAATTTCGTTAGGATTTACTGATTTTATTAATTCCAATAACCTGTCTGCTACACTTTCCATTCTGATAGTTAATAAAGAATCTTGAATTAATTTGATCCATGTTTGCGGGACGTAGGCTCATATATTTTTAGAAATATCATAAAAGGGTCCAGAAATATGAAAAGAACGCGGAACTTTTGTTTTTGTATTACGGATTTTAACTAACAGAATACTTCCAGTATCCTTTACATCGCTTATTGTTAAATCTTTTAGTTCGTGGCAACGACAAGCGCCAGATAATCCAAAAACTAATGCTACCTACAAATATTAGTAGTTATGTATTAAGTATTTGTTAAAATAAAAATAATAATTCCGTTACCTTTGTTATTAAATATTTATAGTCAGGTGCATTCTTTAGGAAAGTCTTTATGTCTTCAGGCGAAAAAATTTTGGATTTTTGGCTTTTAAAACCATCAGATTTTCTTTTCAAAAGCGAACGTAACTTTGGATATTTACTAATATCGACATCATTTTTAACAGAGAGTGTAGTTCTTAGCATCGAATAAATGGACCATAACGTCGACGGTTTAAAATTTTAACATATTTCTCCAAAGTACCTATGCTAGTAGTACAGTTGCCGAAAATGATTTCACTTTATTTTTTTCTCTCCAGTCCAAAAATTTAATATAAATTTCTTCATATCTCTTTTTTGATTTGGCCGGTAATAAATCTGAAGAGGTTTCTTCAGCTTTAAAAATAATTTCTGGGGGAGTACAATCGCTTTCAGACTCAGACATCATGAAAATGTGTTAAATTTAGGACGAACTGAAACTGACAGTTCTCAAAAGTGATAAAACTTCAAATAAACAAATGAAAACCAGGAAACTAGATGTAGATTGGTTTAATTTGCACTATTTTTATACATTTTTATTTTATCTTTAATTCATTAAAGTTTAGGTAAAAACGCATATAGAATTTAATGAGCATCTTTTTATTTCATTATTAATAATTATAAGCTGCCAAAATATTATACGAGGCGACTGATATATGAAAATATGTAACAACTTACTTTCGTCACTAGAGACGAAAGTAAACGTTATGTGATTTTTTCTCACTAGTGACGGAAATCAAGATTTCGCTGAAAGTATCCTGTGGCGAAAGATGTCTATTTGTAAGAGTTCGTAGAAAAATACTCTTTTCACACCCCTGTATCGCTATTATACTAGGACATTGGTGTCGTAACAATGTTGATCCACCAGTGAATCGGCACATCTTGGGACATTTAAGTAAATGAAACCTATTAGACTGTGATAACTGGTGGCGCCGCCAAAAATTGTTGCCGATCTGTTGTACGGCTCAAGTTATGATGTGAATGGCAATACAGTATCCAAGGGAACATGAAAGCGTACTAGATAGAAAAGAGCGATCTTGGACTGTCTTGGAGTCGCTTAAAATTCTAAACTTCCTTGGAAAAATCATTATTAGCGATATAAGAGAACAGAATAGGTCTTTTAGGATGAAATGTATGACACTACATAACAATAGATAACATCTAGATAGTTGTGCCTGCCTCCTGGTCGTTTATATGCTATTTTTTTAGATGAAAAATATTTGCATACATCTTTATATATTCTTCTCAACTACTTACCAATTGTAAGTGAATCGGTTTTAAAGTTCCGAAAACTTATCGGAAAATTGAAAAAATTCTGTTCGCGGGGTGATTCGAACCCACCTACTTCTGTTCCGCTCTTCCAATTAAGTTATCGCTGACATAGTCAGAGATTTCCGAATTGGAATGATGAATATAAAATTTCGAATCCAACCTCAAGTTTCAGAAAAATTTTAATTCTTCATCGTCTGAGGAAACATGCAACCACAAGCAGATCCTTCCTCAGGTCGTCTAAATTTATTAAGTTTTTAATATACGTAACAACGCAAACACACACTGTAAGAGAATCGGTTTTAAAGTTACGAAAAATTATCGGTTAGAAATCCGAAAAATATGAAATTTAATTCCCAGGAATGTCCCAAACAAATCCCAATATTACCCCTACGAAACAATAAAAAATATTTTTGAACCGCCAAGAAAAAACAGATTTAATGAAAAATTGAAAAAATTCTGCTCTCAAGGGGATTCGTACTCACCTACCGATTCTCTCACAGTATGTGTTTGCGTTGTTACGTATATTAAAAACTTAATAAATTTAGACGACATGAGGAAGTATCTGCATGCGGTTCCATGTTTCCTCAGACGATGCATTAGTTTGTTAAAGAATTGAAAATTTTCTGAAACGCGAGGTTGTAAATCTTATATTAATCTTACCATTTCGGAAATCTCTGACAATGGGGTCTATTCTGTAACAATTCCTTTATATTTAACGGCCTTTAAAAATATTGGCGACCTTTAAAAATATGTTTGTATTCGTTAATTTACTTCTGTCATTATTTAAACAGATTTCTTTAAGATAGTCCTGTATTTTAAAGATCCGTTTAAATAATGACAGAAGTAAAGAAGAAAATATTTTTAAAGGCCGTTAAATATAAAGGAATTTTTACAGAATAGACCCCTATGTCAGTGATAGCTTAATTGGAATAGCGGCTGTGTGTAAAACATAAGTAGGTGAGTTTCAAACCTCCGGGCTGAAGTTTTTAAATTTTTTTATTAAATTTGTTTTCTCATTGGGGGTTCAAAAATAATTGTCATTATTTCGTAGGGGTAATATTGGAATTTGTTTAAGAATTTCCTAGGAATTTTACTTATCAATTGATCCTCGCCAACTTATAATGTATCAACTGTTTGTTTATCCAAACCAGCACAATTTAAGCATTTTAATGTAAACACTGCTTCTTCAATTTTAAACCAATTAATATTCCTTTTCAAAAAACTCTCTGAACCTACGTTTGCATATTAATTTATTGATGTCTCTGGACTTCCAAAATTTGCACATTATACATGTATTCTACTACTGATACCCTGTAATTGTTAAAATTGTCCTTTTATTGTAACTGTGGTATTTTAGGCCAGACGATTATCAGGATAACAGAAATTTTTTCGTTATTAAATATTTTTGTGTAGTTTTTTGTTTTTTTTTTCTTCTTTGAATTTTGTGTTTTTATTTTTTGATTAGGTGCTACGTTGACATGTTAGCATTGTTTTGTTTGGAAACTAATTAGATATCCAACTTTGTTAACATCATGAAATTATTTTTTCAACAGGTTATAGAAATGGTCCTGATGAATCTGATCCTTACGGATTGAGTCCACAATATTGGCACGTTTTCGCTGCTAGGTTGGCATTCGTTGTAGTTTTTGAGGTAATATTAAACGTTAATTTAATTTTATACAGTGGCGGCTTGTGGTCAAAGACATTGGGTGTTCTGCAAGATTTATTTAACTTATTTTAGAATGTCTAAAATAATTTTTGCAAAATTCAGATGAAATACTTGTATTTTTTGGTAGTTCTGCAGCTCTATAGCACTTATACACCAACCGCCACAGATTTTATATAATCTAAATTTGTTTGTCTTTCAGCATGTTGTTTTCGCCTTGGTTGGTATTATGCAGTACGTTATTCCAGATATACCTTCAGAGGTACGATAGTAGTTAAATAAAACATGATTTAAATGTTTACGTTTAATTAATTTTTGCTTTTAGTTGAAGACTCAAATCCAAAGAGAAAGTCTTTTAGCTAAAGAGGCTAAATATGAGCATGGACTAAAAAAGAGCGACTATGACTATGAAGAACTAATGCAAGTCTTCAGAGACAATAATAATGCTTCTAGAAGTGAAAATAGAGCAGGTAAGAGCTTCAAAACTTTAAAACTTACTTTTATTATATATGCAAAGAAAAAAACAGAAAAATGCAATTTTTTTAGGATTGAGAGGTTCTTGGGCAAGAAGATTGAGTCGACTGTCTGACGGTCTAGAAGCTCATGTTGAAGTGATAAGCAGGAAAAGAAATTCACAAGAAAATACAGTTTGGGAAGCGTCTCATTGATAGTTACTGTTAAATTACAGATTTAGTTGTAATTTTTTTTTACTGTGTATAATATATATGTATTGTTTTTGACGATGTTTTATTAAATAATCTTTGAGTAAAAATTGGACTGTTAAAAATGTTGCCAAAGGTCAATTGATCCGAGACCAAGACCATTTTATCACATTCACAATACTTTGCTGGCTCACTCTGTAAGACTGGCAGTGTTAAAATTCTTCTTCTCTGTCAACAGTCCAATAAAAATGTAGATACCGATGCCACATCACTTTTATAGCACAACAAAATTGTAGATTTAGATTAGATTAGGAGTTGGACGTTATTTGTCCTTGTCCACCGCGACCTTTTCAGATCTATTGTGGGACTCCGTTTGTTTTAGAGTATGTCGTCTAGCCTGGTTTTTTTTATTAGACTTAGTAGCTTTGACAGTGGCTCCCGCACGTAGTTGCATGCAATTGGCTTTTCTTCGCCCAATGTTAGAAACCTCATTCCAGCCAAGCCTCCACATTGGCACAGGACGTGGAATGATGTTTCCTCTTCTTCTTCACAGAACCTGCACACAGTTGCTTCTTCTGCTGGATTTATGACACTCATGTGCCTTTTAAGGCGACAGTGTCCAGTAAGAAGGCCTACTGTTATCCTAACGATTTGACGTTTTTGATCCAGTAGTTCCTTCGTAAACTTGGCCGATGGTTCCTTGATGAACTGTTTGGCCTGTCTCAGTCTTGGATAGTTGTTCCACCATTCCTGAGACTCTTTTTGCATCCATTGTTTAATGGATGCCTTGCACAATGCCTTAGCAACTCCACAGAAAGGGTTCAGGGCCTGTCAAGGCCTTATCTGAGCCTTCTCGGGCTAATTCTTGTTTTAATCTGACAGGTTAAAACGACTAAACCGACAATTCCGGAAGCAGAAGCGGATGATTAAAACGCACCTGGGGACCTATTTTCAAACCGTGTGAGTACTCATTTCTCTCAAGATTTCAGGAGAAATGTCATATGTTAACGTGGAAACTGTATTTTGAAAACCAGTGACTACCTCATGACTACTCACTGACCTTTTCTCTCGGTTTATTTCGAGAGAATTCATATTCTCAGGAGAATTTGACCACGTGATTAGGGGCATGTGTACCCTTCCTCCATGTGTGTACCCATAACCGATGTGTGGACAAGGCCAAGTCACATACTACCTTTCTCTCGATAGAGCACTCCTTTCTCTCAATAGAGCACTCCTTTCTCTCGAGTTTGAAAATAACCCCCCTGATATTTTGCTTGCTGCTGTCAGTGTCAGTGAATATTATTTTTGGAGTCACAGTTTATTGCTAAAGAATCAGTTAGCTCACTCGGACCAGTTGAAAGTTCCAAAATAACATCCACTCCAGGGATACAAATCCAGGATACGCAGAAGACTGTTGTTTTATTATAGGCGGTTGTCATATATTGTATTATCCGAGTTGCGCAGTGTATAAACTGGAACATTGACATCAAAAGTGCCGACGCAGAGTGAGCGATCTGATTCTTTAGCTATAAACTGTGTCATAGGGTTCAAAATGGCCGCGCCTTATGTCGGGCGTGTCGGACCTCTCTCTTGCCCCGTATAGTAATCAAAGTATGTGGTTTCTGTTCTGAGGTTAAGATCAACTAAAAAATAAGACGAGGGTGTCGATTTAAAACATGGAAGTTCTAGAGTTATTTGACCTAGATCTCGATCAAACTTTCAAAGTTTAGATGACTGCTAAAGAAAAGCATCTAGTGGTGAATGGAGGTCCCGTCAATTTTACAATAATATTTAAGTCAATATCATCGTCAAAGGCGACCATTAAAATATCGCCTTCCATTTTATAACTCTAGCTTTCTTTACCATAGTTGCTTTTGCTATTATACACAATACCCTTTTATATTTTACTTTTTAATTTACTCACGATCCACAGATAAAATGGATAAAATAAAAAATCACAAATTTGGAGTTTGGAGGTTAGTTACATGACTTTAATAAATGTCAAATGTTACTGCAGTTCCTTGTTCAAAACAAAAAAAATACTGTTCAGCAGACTATAAAACTGTTGAAAATTGATCTGAAACAGATTCCGATCAAATTTTTTTGCTGAACTCAGCCAAAGATTATAATGTGCGGTTTGGTGTTACTTACTAGTTAGTATAATTATGTTATCAGACCCTAAGTTATATTTTTGTAAAAATAGGTCTTCTTGTCCTTTAATTATCATAAATTCACAAAAAGTTATTCTGCGGCGGTTGTCACCTGCATATAATTTTTGATATAATCGGTATTTAAAACTTTTTAAATCATACATACCTGTTTAATATCCTTCTTACCGAATTTCTAGACATTCCACTTGCCGCAGCTACTCATTGAGTTGACTGTGAGGGATCATTTAGAATGTATCCTAATATAGCAGCTGAATTTTTTTCGTTCGTAATTGGTTTGTCTCTAGTTTTTTTAAATTAATTATATTGTGATTTTAAAATAATATCTCTGGATACCGTTTATCAAATATCCGGCATGTTCTTGATATATTTTTTTGGCATTCACCATAAATACTGATGATATTGACACAGTTGTTATGGCTAAATTTTATAGTAACTATCAGGGCTGGTATATCTAAGGGGGTCGCGACATAGGAGTCTATTTCATAGATATTTTGGACGCCATTTTTTTTCGAAATAGTAGTCGCCCAATGATCTGGCAACGTGGCAACCTGTAGTCGCCAGGCTTACCAATATAAGAAAAAAAATCAATGTTTTTTTAAATGACATTTTCATGAAATGCCCATATTTTGTAGGTTAAAATATTTTAATTTAATAAATTATTAATAATCTCACATGTACATAGAATACGTCGTGAAAAGTAATCACTTTCAATTTTGTGCTATTTTGGTTTATTTTAAAAGGTAAGTGAGGATATGAAGACAATTTTCTTATAAATGGGGATGCATAACAAATTATGGCTCCCTTTTATAGAGCTCCCTGTTGGTGGGTATTATTCACTTAATTTTTGTTTTTATTTAATTTAAATAATTTTGTGTAATATCTTGCGATTTGTTTTCTATACATAGCATGTATTTGTAGGCTACATCTTACAAAGGATGACTTTGAAATACCTTTACAACAGAGGTAGATACTTTCCTAAAACTGGCCGAAATTTGAAACTGAATACAGTTCTTAGAGAAAATCTCCAGTAAAAAATATCTGCATGCAGAATAACAGTAGCATAGATTAACAAACCTGACAAAAGAGTTGGACAAACCTTTGTCAAGCTTCTTTAATATTTCAGGACAATAGTGTTAACAGCAGACCACAACAATAACAACCAAAGTTTAGTAATCAAGCAAAATATTTCAGTATCTCCAGAATTATAAACGTATGAAAACTATAATAGGAAACGTATGTATGGCTGCGAATAGGAAATTTTCTAAATTAGCATATCTAGTGAATATTTTATTTAAAAAATATATTTTAAATCAAAACTTTTGTGTTTCTACTCCAATACTAACCATATTACCATATAGAAATGCATTTTATAGTATTAAGCAAGATTCGGATCAAATGTACCCACATTTTATAAATATTAAACTAAAATAAAGTATTTCAAATAATACCTGTTTTTTATTTAAATAAAACATGTTACTTATATATTTTTATTAAATACATAAATTAGTCTCAACCACACATTTTTTTTTTGTTTTTACTTCTACTTACTAATTCACAGTTTTTCAAGTTTATTATTTAAAGAAACGAGCTACTACAAAATATTCTATTGATGATAACTAATTTCTCTTTAATAATGGTTTTGCATTTATCAACATTTTACAGCACTGTTTATATGAAACATCTATTTAGCTCTTAATTAAATTACATTTAAATCAAGTAATTGCATTTTCATGTTCAACTTGTATGTATTCTTATTAGAACTTAGTCACTTTTTTTTAATTTGAATTTTTTGTGTGGTAACTGAGTCCATTCACCAAACCACAAACTTAGTCACTTAAAAATGTTGAAAGAGAATGTCATAAAGGTAAAATTCCTTCTTCTATGATGTTTTCCATGCAATTTTAGGTTGCAAACGTTTTGTCCAACATCTTTTTTACAATTTATCCCAAGCAACACTATGAAAGATTTAAATCCTGGATTTACAGCATTCAGTTTTGAGATGAGTGCAGCCACAATGCAGTTTCCGAGATAATTCTCACTTGAACACTTATTTACCACAGCACAAACGCATGTACCTATTCATATGTAACATTAAAATAAAGTGGAAACAAACAAATTGCATAATTCGGTATATAAAAAAGTACAAAAAACTACGAGGAAAACAGTGGTTCATTCCACTTGTACCATATTTACATTATTTTGCACGATGCAGGACAAACGATAACCGTGGATTTCGCCAAACGAACATCAGAAAAGTGTTGCCAACTTAAGCTGACTACTATTTTCCCCCTAGCCTCAGTCACCCCCTCATCCATTTACTGGGTCTATATCGCGACCCCCTTAGATATACCAGCCCTGAGTAACTATCTTTTAAGCAGTTAACAACGATACAACAAAACTGTCACTGTCATTGATAAAGCATTATTTCAAAAATGAGAACAGTGAAACACAGCCTACTTTGAAGGTTTCAGTAAAATTTATGAAAATTGTTAAAAATGATGTGCCGAACATTTGGACAGTTTTATATAAATGAGAATTTTTTATATTGTTTTAAGAGAATTAGAAAAATTTAATAAATACTAATGAATAAAATTCAGCAGAAGAATTCAGGTTACTTTCTTAATGATTCGCAAAATTCTTGTGGTTTACCTAATTATACACATACAAAAATTATGTGTATTGTCACGATTTTGTTGTTACTCTCATGTGAATTAGAAGAGAATGAAGAAAGATATAAATGATGAAAAATACGGAAAAATGCTTTTTTTCCTCACAAGTTTACCTAATTATTTTCCGTGATAGGCCGGACATTTGATGAACGGTTTCAGGAGAAGACTCCTTTGCAGCGGAAAACTGTGCGAGATATTATTTTAAAGTCGCAACAATATAATAATTGTTTCAGAACCAATGGTTGGCCGCAGAACGTCCGTTTTTTTGGCCAAGAAGCTCAGACCTACCAGCTTTAAATTATTTTTTGTGAGGGTACTTACAAAATAAATTAGTAACATATTTAGAAAAAATATTATCCAATATGGCGGCCATTTTGACAGCTGACAGTAAATTTTCAATACACGATTATTATACAAAAATGTCCCTGAAATTTAAATTTGCATTAAAAAAAGGGAGATTCATTTTACAAATAAAAAGTAAATTGCGATTTTCTTTTATTTCCGGAAAAACTGGAAGTAAGTCATGATATCACAAAATAATTGAATACATCATAAGAAAGTATTTGTTCCAGTCTTTTAAACAAAAAAATATCTCAATGAATAACAAAGATAAGGGGGGGTGGAACTTTTAAGTGGTCCACCCTGTATATCCTGCGCCATGAACACTAGATCATCGGCATATCCTAGGGTTTTATGTCCATTATTTTTGAGAGCACTAAGCCGTCCATCCATGACCTGGTTCCACATGAGTGGAGACAGTACTCCTTCCTGTGGGCATTTCCTCGCAACCCGAGCTGTTATCGTCTCTCCTATAATGGTTGCATGTATTATTTCTCCCATTTACCAAGGATTCTATCGCAAGCTTAGTTAAGTTAGATTAAAACAAAATTACGCAATACAATGAGGATCCAGAGTTGCTGTGTTGCAAATTGTACAAATATTAGCAAAAAACTGTAAATTATATAAACTTTCAGTAGCAAGATGGAAATTAAATCAAAGAAATAAATAAATAGCTGTACCTACAATAAGAAGAAAAAGAGAATCTTTAATTTTTTTAATTTTTAATAATACCAAAATTACTGAACATAGTAGATATCAGAAAGTAGGAAGGTTTCACATAAACAATTTTAAGATGTTCTTCAATATCTCTTAAATCTTAAATGGTCAGCAAGAACTACATTTCTGCCTTTGATTATGGTATGTGGCTGGAATGCAATTTTGTGACTTATTGATAGGAAACCAGTTTGAGTCATTAATTCTATGTTTTCTTCTAAAAATATAGAAAATAAAAATTACAATATCAAATATACTAATTATTTTTGTTTTGGTAATACATTTTGATTTCACGTTATTATTTAATGGTAATTTTTTTATTTTGAAATTATTTAACCTATTCTTCAATGACTTATTGGGCTTAGGCAACTTCCCATAAATTTTCTCGTAAATAATGTTGCCTACATATGTTTTATTATTGATTTGTATTGACCATACTTACTTTTTTAGCTGAAGCAATAAAAATATATAATGATATATTTAAATAATTTTTTCACTTGTTTTATAAATCCATTTACTTTTATTAAAACCAACACACTGGGTGTTGCATCGTCCAGCGGAACCTATTTTAAATGGGTTCAATTATTGGCTTCCCTAATTATTTTAGAGAAAAATTCTATTGTGATTTATTAAAGAGCATTAAAACCCACTCACCGCCCCATTTACCCTCCAATACATCCAATAAGCCTGTCAAGCAGGCAACATATTTTTTAATTACGAATTAATTCTATTAAAAATTGGTTTGTCAGTATACGAAAAATCGTCCTAAGTTCATAAGTTAGTTGGCGTTGCTGTCACGCACGGTGCCAATTAGGCATTCCAAACAAATGAATTACCAGTGGGCAGGTTTGGTATATCTAAGGGTGGCGACATATGGTGTATTCTATCATGAATAATGGATTACATTTAAATATTTTATGTCAAACACAATAAAAATAATATTTAAAAAACCCACCTATACATTTTTTCATAAGTTGGCAGGCTTGGCGAGTACTACTTCGAATAAAAATAGTGTCCAAGTTGCAAGACTATATCGCTACCCCCTTAAATATACAAGAGTTTCCCACTGGCACCTATTGTTTGACAGGTCGTTGGAATGCCTAATAGCATTACATTTTTAGCAATTAGGATAATACATACAAGAAAAATTCAAACTTGGGGTAGACATGTGTGAATTGGTTTATTAAATGAAAGGGTAGAAGGGTAGGGAAGAAAATGTCCTTTATATCTCACAATGATATGTATTTCTAATGAGACCGGTTTCGAAGTTTTTAGAACTTCATCTTGTGGCACGCCTAGTGGGTAAGAGAAACAAGAAATAAAAATGGTGAAGTTCTATTGGTAGCAGCAAGAAACAAGTAGTTGTTCAGTATTGTTAATTAATTCTTCAAATTAAATCATTGTTTTCTTCTGCTACCAATAGAACTTTACCATTTTAATTTCTGTTTTTAGAAATACTTATCATTGTGAAATATATACAGGACTTTTTTCTTCCCTACCCTTTAATTTTATGAGAAAGAGGCAAACATATTAAACATTGACTTTATTTTGATATAAAATTACAATATTAGGCAATTCATTTCTTTAAATGGCAAGTTTATAAAAATACTTTTTATTTGTAAATTATTTGTTCTTAAAATACACCAATGGACCTTTCCCATTATTGATAATCTCTTTTACTCATGCGCAAATTCTATTACCGCTTAAAATTTGTTGTCGTTATGTTTCCTACCATGAGTTCAAATTACACATCCGCAAATGTCATTTTGTTTTGGCGTTTAATAGTATCTATTGGTAGGGGAGCCAATGACACTTTTTTGGTGTGTTATTTGCGAAAGGAAAAATTTCAATTATATCGTGCATTCTTACCTTAAAGAAAATCGGGATTCCTCCATGAAGACGTCTTAAAAAAGTATGTGTAGAAAATGCTATCATAGAAGAGCAAGCTTCTTCTTTTTATTTACATTAAAAGTTAATAGAAAAGTTTGCTGCCACCTTCTTAAAATTCAATTCACAGTACCTTCTGATAGGGAATGTCACCGCCAGATCTGGTGCGTCTGCAGTAAAGTATTTCCATCTTCAACAAGGTAAAAATTAACGATACATTTATAATTCAGCCTTGTGCAAATGTGTACAAAAAAAAACTACCACTGGGTCCCCTACTATATAGATTCGATGATAGTTATTTAAATTAACGATGACATGGGGTAATTGTTGTAGCCAACCCAACAATTATAAGGCGCGGATAAGAAAGGGAACAATTACGTTGTTTGGAAAATTACTAGATTCAATATTACCGCGCTTTTTTCGCGCATGAGTAATGCTATATTGTCGAATAAAGGAAAAGGTATATTAAACTTTATTTATTTACAGATAGAAAATAAAAAATAGAGTAAGCTTTTAAATTACATTAATAATTAGAAGGTATGTTCGGATTTGAAGTACCTGCATGTAAAATTTATATTTCATTTCATGGTACCTCTTACTATTTTGACACTATGTTACTACCTTGATTTATCTTTTTGGAAAACAAAAATACTTCCTTAGATTTTCTGCTTCAATTGACACACTTCTCACATAAATTTCATAAAAGCTGTTTTATTTTATATCAAACATGTCAACAATTTCATTACTGTGTTACATCACCTTTAACTTTGATAACAGTAATAATTCTTTGGGATATTGTATTTTCAATCTCTTAAGAATCTTGTGCAGTGAACCCATTTCATATTTCTTGAATATTTTCTTTAAATTCTGGAACTCATCTTGCAGGTGCTGCACGCAACTGCCTTTTCAGGGGCCATTCAACAATAGAATATTATTATTAAACCATTTTACGCTATTTTTGATGTATGACATGCAGTGGAGGATTTATAATTCGTTTTGTTGGCGAAGTAAATATATACCTAATTTACCCGATTTTTCTTGTTATATTTATGCAGTACAAATTATTTTTCGACGAATTGTTTTTACAAATGATTTTTGGATGTATTAATTTTGGACAAACTATTTTTGAACAAATTATTTTTGAACAAATTATTTTTGAACAAATTATTTTTGGACAAATTATTTTTGGACAAATTATTTTTGGACAAATTATTTTTGGATAAATTATTTTTCGACAAATTATTTTTGGACACTTTATTTTTGGGCAAATTATTTTACGACAAATAATTTTTTGGATCATTTACTTAAAAAAATCTTAATTTCGATTTTTGATGTTTATCTAAAATAACAAAATCAAGTTATTTTAGCCAAAGAAGGTTATTCTGACTCTCTATTAATCTTCGTATGAGAAAGGAAAAACAAAAACCGTACCACACAATATTTTATTGAAAAACTGTAGCGCCTCCTCCCTAAATCCACCACTGATGACATGTAGCGTCATAGTGATTGTCAAACATTTTTTATATTAAATTAAAATTTTTACTGTGTGCCAATTGTAACGGGAAGGCACTCGTAGTGTGAAAATATAATTTGTATCATTATTTAACCGATTCATAGTCAAGTAAAAGTATGACAAATTCGTGCTCAAATATACAAGGTGTTTCACATGAAATAAATGATATGGCTCATAGAATTCTGAACAATAAATAGGGCTTATAAACATATGTCCTAAGAACTCATTTATATTTGTGTTAAAGTTAAAAAATTTAAAAAATTCGGTAGCCTAATTGGTAAAGGCCTCGAAGCGTAAATTCGGAGATCCACATTTTTTATTTTCAGCTTTTTCAATTATTCTGTGGTTTGTTTTCACCTTGCGGTTGTGGGGATGGATTCCTTAATTTCGTAGGGCGAATAAGCGTTTTTATTTTCACATTTCCAAATGTGTCCTTAATTTTCCGAACCTTTAACCGATATTCTCTCCATTCTACAACTAGAAGATTATCATTTCTTATAACTTCGAAATTAGTTTATATTTTTGTACTAGACTTGACACAGTTTAATTGATCTGAAAGACGCATAACTGCAAAAACTTCTGCCTGGTGCCTAAAGCAGCAGTATGAAACCACTATCACCCCTCTTTTGGTAAACAAATAAAGAATCTTGTAATTTATTCTAGTACAAGCTGGGCTTGGTATCCTTCTATACGATGTTGCAAGGGTGCCTTTAAGAGAATTGAGAAAACAGAGGGGTGGGGAGGAGAATGTGTGAACCCGGTGTGAGTCAGAATCTGACTTCAAATCTTGGTCTGTCTTCACTTTGAAGATGTATCAATATGTTTCAGCTCCATACTAATTTCAAAGTTATGGGAAATATTTTTTTACTTTTTAACTGTATCGCCCTGACACACAAAATCTTAGGATCTTAGGACATATTTTTCATTATTGCCATGTTTTTTGAAACACTTTGTATAATATACGATAATATTTACTATTCACTTTTTGGAAGAAGTTTTCAATAATTCACACAACACTTCGTAAACTCTAGCAAACACTTTGGAGTATCCGCTATTGGTCAGATGAAGATAATCGTGCATAAGATGATGGGATATGGTTTGATCGTTACCAACTATGTGGTCGTCGATTACTACCACATGAACATTTTCAGTGACCTCGTCGGCATTGGCTTCGTTGCAGAATTTGTCTACCAGGAAGGTGTTCACATGTTCATTTCGTTCCCTGTAGGGATTGGGATGGAGTCCGCGCGGTAAAAGTGTCTGCAAAAATTATAAATCATTTATATTTTTAGTAAATAAGAAGGATAATTCCGAAAAATTCTGCGTAAAGGTTGACGTATAGTTCCAAAATATATATAAAAAAGTTGATTCAAAATAGTGTTTGTGTCTATGCAGCTGTAGCACATAAAAACGACAGATATGAGACCCTTGATACGTACATTAGCTAGACTTTGAAACTCTCTTCTCCAAACAAATTTTTCATGATCACTCAATTCGTTAAAACCCGCATTAAGATCAAAAATGTCGTGAAGTTTTTTTTACGGGTAGTTTAATATTTACCTCAACTTAAGTTTTATTTTACATTTTCTAGGACATTTTATTTTCCTAATACACTGCTATAGAAGTTATCCTCCTTTTCAGAGTGGTATTGCTATTCTAAGTGTTGGCGCGTGGGACCTGTATGGCAGGTTGTGTACCCAAAATATTATAGTTAATTTTACTATTTCCTACCTGAAATATGGGCTCCATAGTACAAGGTAAAAAATATAATTTAGGGAAACCTAAATCACGATACTTTACCGCAATATGACAATGGCTAAATATGTTATTGACGATTGGGATTAGTGATGCCGCAAGACGAGAAAGTCTCGTCTCTTCTTGTCGAAAGAGAGACATTTTCTCTCGAAAACAGATTCGAGACGAGACAAGAGACTGTCATTTCTAGACGAGAATTTCTCGTTTCTCCGAGCTCTCCCGAGCATTTTATTATATATTAAATGGTAACAAATAATAAGTGTGTAATTGGGATTTTATCATTAGTGATATAAGAAAAAATATTTTCCATGTCATTTATTAAAATTAAAATTTCAAACGAAAACCTATTTATCGTGATTTCAATCTACCCTATTCAGTATATACTCCAATCAATGTTAAGTGTGTATTAGAAAATTTTTGAATTTTTATCAAATTTAATGCTTGATTATGAATTTCAAAATGATGAACAACTTTTCAACAAGATTTTTTTTGTGAAATATAAAATAAACTTTGTGTAAAACTTTTTGGGACACACTTTTTGTAATTTTATGTTGCTCAACTTGCGAATTATTCCAGACAACATACAAAAAAGTTATTATTATACAAGTTTTAAAGCTAAATAAAAAAGCGAGTCTGACTCCCAGACAGTAATGTTCTGGGGAAGCTGGGTGCCTCTTTGAGAGTTTATATGTTTACAAATGATAAATGGATTGAGTGAGATCCTCCATCTGCTACACTACTGGTTTAGTAAATTTTGGGTTTGAGTACTTAGTTGGTCAGAATTTTTGGCTAACGAGAACAGAGCATTATCATCGGTGTAGAGAAGACATTTTGACGATGGTTAGTTTGGAGGTGGAATGTCGTGAGCTTATATGAGGTATAGGAGAGGGGTCACGACGGAGCCCTGTCGTACTTCAGCAAGTAGAGTAAATGGGTCCAACAGGGCATTGCCTACTTTGACTGTGACAGTTCTGTCAGTGAGGAATAATTGTATGAGTTTGGAGATGTTGAAGGGGGACCTATGTTCATGAGCTTTTTGACTAGTTCCGCATGTTAAACTTGGTCGAAGGCTTTTTGAATATCTAGAGAACCGCTTAAGAGATTTGAAGAGAGTTTAGTGAAGTGACCGTAGTAGTATGAAGTGGGGGAGACTGCGTCCTGAGTGAAGTGATGAGGTCTGAAACCATGTTGGAATTGAGGAATTATAATTCGCTTTTTACAAAAGTCCCAGATTCTTTCCTTCAGCAAAAGTTCAAGAAATTTACCTAGTATAGATATGAGAAACATAGGGCGGTATGAGTTTAAGGATTTGGGACCCTAGTCAGGTTTGGGAATCAAAATGGTGTTGACGGATTTCCAAGAAAGTGGAAAGTAGGAAAAAAAGAGGCATGCGTTCAGGAGTAGGGTAAGGATGGGAAACATGGTTTCAGGAAGCTGTTTCAGCGTTCTTCTGAAGATGGAATCGGGCCCTGAGGCCGTGTGTTTGCCTGCTTGACAGGCTTATTGGATGTCTTGGGGCGGTGAAGGGGTTTTTGATTTTCAAAGGTGGGACTGGAGCGGCAAGTGTCTGATGAACATTGAGTTCGGTCTCGTGTCCGAAACGGTCGTCAAAGTAGGGATTGTCAGGGGTTCTGAAAATGGCTTAAAGGTGTGTCTTGTGTGCTAAGGCTTTCTCGTCGGGAGTTTTGTGTAGTTTATCGGAGGATTTTCAAATATAAAATTGTATTTATATACGCCTGGAAATACTTTGCGATGTTATGAGGCACGAGAATATCGAAAGCTTTAAATTTGTGCAACGATAAGACAGCACTCTACAGAGACATTAAAGAAGAAAAAAGATCGGAAACCCTCCTATTTAAAAACTAGTAGATTATTTACTATTTATCAACCAGGTCTTGCGATTTAAACATACTAGTATTATTATGCGATGTTTTCGTTTTTCAACGCCAATTCATAATCTGGATAAACTAAGAAATCGCATAACAGAAAAGTGTAAATGTTGCGGAGAAGAGTTGGTTTTTGTTTAGACGTAAATTAACAACATTTTCATCAATGTATGTATTATGTAAATTTTTATTATGATTTCGATATTAAATGAATTATTTGTTTCGCTTTTTTTGTGGCACTATCATTTAGAGGTAGAAACTTTTTTCACAATGAAAATGTCAAGTCATTCTCCAACAAAAATATTTGAAATTTAATGAAAGCTAAAAGAATGTTTATAAAATAAAATTTATAAAACAGAATATTAGCTAAGAACATTTTAGTCCTTTTTCACCGTGGGTTGTTGTACATAGTTTCAAATTGCTACTCTATATAACTTTCCGAATACAAATCTATTCGAAAGTTGTTTCACATATTATTAACTATCAAACATAACATGCATGGTTAAAGTTAAAACTTTTGTACAAATGTATTTAACTTTTGTATCAATGTATTTAATTGAAGGAAGGGTGTCTACTTATTAAAAAAAAAAAAACTTAAAACAATTCAGTTTTTTAAATGCAGAATTTTTCGATATATCTAAAACCATTATTTACCGGTAAAATGATCGCAACGTTGCCAAGTTGTCTCTTGATTTCTCGAATTATTTCCAAAATTCCTTCAAAGATTTCGTGGCCCGTGCAATCGATGTTATTAGTACCAACCATTAATACTACTGCTTTAATTTTTGCATTAAATTCGAGTTCTCCGTGTCGTACTCTCCACAATACGTTTTCCACCCTTAAATGAAAAATAAACATTTTACAACACATTAATCAAATTTTCGATAAATTTTTTCGGTGACTTTATAAAGGATGACCCACAAAAAATGTTTCTAAAGTAGGCTAAGGCTGACAAAGACAGAGATACGAGTTATATTTGTGGTAACTATGGAAGGCTCTGAATTAAATCGAAAATGTCACTTAAAAAGAAGAGTGTACATTCCAACATACTTAAATTTTTTCCAAGGTCTACTTTAGAAATATTTTTTTTGTGAATCACTCTATATGTTAATAATACAAGGCATTTTTAACCATAATATCGTTTCTTTCATAAAAAAAAGTTCAACTGTCACTAACAATAAATAATAGTTTAAATGTCTTATATTTTATTTTGTATAAGAGCAGCGCTTTTATTTAAAGTTCAGTTTCTATTTTTGTGTTATTCAATAAAAAGGTATATACCCAAAAATCTCCTATTTTAATTAGTAATATTATCATATTTTTTAGTCCGAAGTCAATATAGAATGTCGTCAATACAAACATGTCAAACAGAGACCTGTGATAAGGTTGGCTTATAATTTAAAACAGATTCGGTATGTGTCCTTTAGGTGATAAAATGCGTATCACTCTCTGGCGACTGTTACTGCACAGAAATACAAAAACTAGTTTCGAGTAACGCATCCAAGGTGTTAAAAACATAGATAGCAGTTCAGGTCACAGAAGTTAACTCATCAACTATGACTTGTCTAATCCACCTCTGAATTAAACATAATTAAAAGAACGAGGCTAGCTGATGTAATGAGGAAGCCTTAAGAGGTGGTTACCGACTCATTTACCTTATTACTAATTTTAGAGCTCTTCGAGATTCTCCAAAATTAAAGACTTATGATTTTTGTATTTATCTCGAAAAATGTGCTCATCAGCCTTTCATTCATCAGTGGGTACAATAAGAAATGCTCAGTTTCGCAACAATAGGTAATTTTTGGTGTATAGACGGATTTTTTAGAGTTTATTATTTACCTGTCTCCTCCAATTCCAAAATTCAGGCAGTGCAACGAGCTAATTTTTTCACACCATAATGAACTGAATTGCAATTGTTGTATAATGGAATCTCCTATAAAAAGAACTTCTGATTCGCTAGTTTTCGCCTCTTGAAGATATCGGTTATGCTGAAACAAAAATCAAGTTTATGTCGGCGGCACAGATAAGTTTTACTATTCCAGAATTCAATATCAGTAATATTAATATATCTATATATAATTCACAAAGACACCCCTGAGGTTCAGACTTAGAAAACACAGTTGTCAAACTGCAAAAAAAGTAATGCGTTCAATTCTATTACAGCTAAACCACTGTGTACATTTAGCGCATAGTACCCTTCAAGCAAATAAGCTCGAAGATAGTACCGCATAAATATTCACTTCACCCCATTTTGCGGGGAAAGTTGGTCACTCATTCTATAAATAGCCCATATCATTAGTAGTGCCTAGATCAATAATATAGAATAATTTTGGAGATAAAATTGGTTGCAGTATCTTAAAAAAATACAAAATTTTGTCCAACTACACCCCAGTTGACGATACTTCAATTAAATCAAATAGTAGATGAAATAATATAGTTTCATGATGATTTTGATTACAAGTCGTGAATATTTATTTCGGATTAATTACATAAGTGATGCCTTTAAAATTAAATTTAGTGACAATTATTAAATAATCGGAATTAGGAAATTATGCGAATAATGTGATATTTAAATACGTATAACATTCCTCTTCAAATATTGAATAGACAATTAAAGCGTAACATACAACTAATTAGGTCCATCCCTGGGCTGCCACTGCAGGTGTCACGAGATCCTCTGTGGCCACGTATTTTAGGGTCTAAATACCCTTAGAAAGTTCCAAAATAAAAACTGTTCGTGCCGGTCCTTCCCACCTCTGCTCCTGTTCCATGGTACTCGGTTACACTCTTACGTCATTCTTTTAAAGCTGTAATATTCGCTGTAATACGCTAGTTCGGTGTGATGTCATTTTGGTTCCACTGACATTTAATACTAACCAAACTTTTAGCAAAAACATCAATAAATTTGACATATACGTTTTTACTGTTTTAATTTATTTTATGGAGGGTAGAGGAAAGGAGAACAATCTCTGTATACAAAAAGTGTCACTCAAAATGTATACAATTAAGATGGCGCTTCTGTGCCCAGGGGACGTCGACAGTCGATAATTCAGATCACACAATGACACCAATGATGTATATAGTAATAAATATTGCTCAACCATAAAAAACTAAAAACTACACCGTGAAAAGTGACTGGTCGTAGAAGAGTAAGTGTTCTGTGATCATAGATAAATTTTGACAATACACGACAATTGTCAAATTTTATTGAAAAATAATAATATGAACAATAAATAATTCTTATGAATGAGCAATCTATATGACTATATAGCATTGGATTTTGTCCCCTGGCTACACGAGCGCCATCTTAATTGTATACATTTTGGTGGCCACTTTTTAATATAAAGATCCATATAAGATTGTCCTCCTTTTTTCTACCCTCCATAATTTATTTATAAATATTGTTTACAGGTCATAAAAGATAGTTTAAAGGTATGTAATTGGTAACTAAACGATTGTATATTTGATGCATGTTATCTACTTACTTTAGGAATATATTTATAAAAGTGAAAAAACAATATAATTTAGGTAAACAAAACGAGCAAAACGCACTCAAAAAATCTACTGTCACTTTAATTGTCAGTAAAACCATAATTACATCATCACTGAACTAGCAGTATTGTGTTTGAAGCTTGTAGAGATGATCTTGGGTATAGGCTTAGATTATACAAACCTTAGATGTATGGAGGGTAGAGGAAAGGAGAACAATCTCTGTATACAAAAAGTGTCCCTCAAAATGTATACAATTAAGATGGCGCTTCTGTGCCCAGGGGACGTCGACAGTCGATAATTCAGATCACACAATGACACCAATGATGTATATAGTAATAAATATTGCTCAACCATAAAAAACTAAAAACTACACCGTGAAAAGTGACTGATCGTAGAAGAGTAAGTGTTCTGTGATCGTAGATAAATTTTGACAATACACGACAATAGTCAAATTTTATTGAAAAATAATAATATAAACAATAAATAATTCTTATATTAAATTGGCACGGAGGTCTCAATTTACTGCTTCCTGTTTGATTTCATTATGAATGAGCAATCTATATAACCATATAGCATTGGATTTTGTCCCCTGGCTACACGAGCGCCATCTTAATTGTAAACATTTTGGTGGCCACTTTTTAATATAAAGATCCATATAAGATTGTCCTCCTTTTCTCTACCCTCCATACTTAGATGGAACATAAGACACTGCGCATAATCCCATTTCAAAATGATTCACACCCACCAATCACAGTTGAGAACATCACATGTCAGACCGTTGTCCATCCAAATTTAATGTGTCAACGAGAATTAATTTGGTATTTTAGTGACTTAAATTTTGGAAATTAATGTTGAAAATGCCAAGATGTGTTGTAAAAAGCTTTATTTATAATAAACCTGTGAAATGTGACGGAGATAAAAGAAACTTATATTTATTTCGGTGAGATATTTAATTTTTAAAGATTCTGTCGACGTCCATATTTGTTGATTTGAAAATAAACAGAATCGGACTTGGTCATTGGTACATGTTATAAGTAACAAATAAAGGTTATTATTATAAACTGTTTACTATTTCTTGTTTCATAGGGAATCTTTTTTTAGGAAGTGAAAAGAGAAACACAATCAAGTACAAAAATATCAATTTCATTGCCAATTTATTCGTTTCAAACTTCACAACTGGTTTCAATAGTTTTCTCAAAACTATTTATTTAGTAATTATCTATAACAGTGCTACTCAAAGTGTAAAGCCAAAGTTTCCGCGAAGAAAATAATCACAATAAAAAAAACAGTACTATCGCCACAAAATGGAGGGACCTGGCTTGAGGACCGTTTTTTGGGAAGTAATTTTTTTAAGTCACTAACAGGAAGGAGGATATGATTTTGCTTTAGGACTTTTTTTTAATTAATTTTTTATGGGTGAAATGGATTTGGGATAATTTTTGCAAGGAATCTTTGGAATAAATCAAAAATAAATGATGCTCTTGTGCATTTTCAGCCTGAGTTGCCGATTAAATTATTCGTAGATGCATCAAATGTGGGAATAAGGGCCATGATATGTCATGTTTTAAAAAAAAAAAAATATTGAAAAATGTATAGCTTCTGCTTCGCGTACCTTATCAAAGTGCGAAAAAAAATATTCCCAAATTGAAAGAAAGGTTCTTGCAATAATTTTTGGCTTAAATAAATTTAAAGAATATTTATATGGACATTTGCATAAAGTAGAACATTATGCAACTGATGACGAAAAGTTGATTATGTCACCAGTTACGAAATGAAAATAAATAAAACTGCCTCTTTTTTGGTTTCTAAGTTGAAAAATCGAAAAATCGTGAAATCGAGAAATTGAGAAATCGAAAAATCGAGTAATCGAAAAATCTAAAAATAAAAAATAGAAAAATCCAAAAAACGAAAAATCGAAAAAACCAAATATCGAAAAAGAGGCAATGAATAGTGACATTTCACATTTGAAAATATGACATTACGTTTAAAAACAAAAAAGAAAACAAAAAAAGAAAAGCTGTAAATTGCGTTTAATTTTTAAAATAACACCGTTATTGAAAACTGCCCAGAAATGTTGGGGGTAAAATTTTGACGTACTTCTTTAAGGATAATGGGTAAATATGTTTTTTTTTTCAAATTTCTCGCGGGTAATGTCAAAAATTAGATCGGCAACACTGCACATGTCCCTTATTTTTATTATTACTATTGAAAAAAAAAAAACGTCGTAGGGCAATCAAATACAACAATTTTCTAAAATATTTGATTGAAAGTACCTACACAAGAATGATGGTGAATCATTTTTCAACACAATTTTATAAATAATCAAGTCAAAATTAGAAAAAATCTTGTATATAAACACGTTGCGAAATGCCGTTTTGTGTTAGTCGTTCATGTTGCGGGAACTCGCTCCGCTCGTTTTGCAAATATTTACTCGTTACACAAAATAAGGCATTTCGTAACTGGTTACATAAATAACTATTAATTGACTTTCTAATATTTTAATTCATTGAACGGTATTTTCCGTAAATAATTAAATCATAAATAATTACCAGGATATAAGTACCAAAACATTTTTTTCTCTTAGAACAGTAGTAGGCCTATGTCAAATAAACTTAAAATATTATAACGAACGAAAAGGTAACCCATTTCTAAAAAAATTTAGTTATTTATTTTATTTTGGTGTGATCGTAGAAAAAATATTGTGTGTAATTCGAGCAAAAAGTACTTATAAACTTTTACTTGGGGTCGATTTCACCGTTTTGTTAAACGAAGTTTAAAATACTAAACGAAGATTAAAATAACATTTTTATATTAACAAAAACGAAGTTTAAATTACTAAATGGAGTATAAAATGACATTTTTACATTAACAATGTCATTTTAATCTTCTTTTAATAATTTAAACTTCGTTTAACACAACGGTGGAATCGGCACTTAGCTAGTTATATATTGATAAAGTGTTATTGCCATCGTCATACGTGAATCGTGCTAACAAATAAAGTCAAACAAACGTCTCATAATTTTTCATCTTTTAATTACCCACCAAAATTAGGTACTACAATACAAATATTTAAGTCCGGCCCAGAACATCTCCCTACTCCTTCCACCCAGTTTTTCGGTTTTGGCAAAATTCGCGCAGCGAGAAATGCTTCCTATGTTACCTCTACCCTTTCTAACCTCTTTGGGTATAGGTGTGAGTGGGTTCGATCATCTCGAATAAGGGCGTTTCATATAATTGAGATCGAACTTCACTTCAGGTAAGTTCGTTTGATCTTTCAATTATATTCCACGCCTTGTTCTCAATGATCATAGGTAGATGTTTAAAGAGAAGATTAAACACAATTACCGAGAACATTTTTATTCTAAACGATTAAACCCCAAGATTCGAACTATTTGGGTAGGTATATGCTAAGTACCCTACTAGCATTATTTTATTGCAATTACAGACTTAATTCTCACGAATTTAAGTACAATGTAACTTATAACTCAAAATAGATACATACAACGAATATCGAAATCGAAATTGCAAAGGCAAAATTATGTTGATCGTGATTTATAACATTTATAAAAAGTATTTTATAGAAATTGTTAAATAAATGTTACCTATTGGTTTTTTTGTCCATCTAGTGTATATTGAATTATGTCAATACTAACTCAAAATTTATTAGCAGCATATGTAGAGGCATGATGTTAAAATGCGAATTAAATATTGCGGTATCCACTCCATTATGTGAACTTCATTTCACCCAACGGCTAATATAGTGCAGGACGTTGTGGCTTTTTACATGTTTGGAAAATAGCCATTTATTACCCCCGTAAGTTCCTAGTCGTCTTGTCTAAATAGAATCCCAAAACTTTAGGTACCTACACATAAAATGTGATTTTTGAATTATTGATAAAGTATTCCAAAAGATTATAGGTAATAGTTATATGGCTAAATTTCACCGATTTACCGTTAAGCCGTCCATAACTAAACTTTAAAACTCTTTTTACAGTTATGTTGTACCGTCCGTAATTTAACAAGGTTTTGCTAGGATCCTTCTGGAGATTTTTTTTAGTTAAAGGCTATCTAATCAGAGGTTCGCCCTGTTCATCTAACTTCACTTCTCATCCCCTCTTTTTTTTATTATATATACATAATTATTATTTATTTTTATATGCAATATGTTAATTATTCAAACCTCTCTCCAGAACACGATATATAACCAATGCTATTGATACAGTTGAACAGACAGAAATAAAGCATACTTGCTATTCCACTACCGGTAGAGGTGTAACTATTATGCGTCCAATTACGGCAGGCAGATAGGTGGTAGGCGAGACGAGAACTACTCTTTTTTATAATTACTTCTGATACCTAGCCGTTAGATATTTTTCATTGATGGTATCCATCTTTTTAGCACATATGACTAAAAACCTTTTGTAAGTTTTAAAATGAATCGAAGGTTCTAGATAGGAATTTTTGTTTTTTTTTTTCTAAAAAAAATCAATGCTTATAAATTTAGCTGCAAAATATTAACCAAATAAAAGTGAATTTGAAGCACAATAACTGCAGAATTTATTGCAACTTCACTAGAAAATAATAGAACCTAATGTTATCTTAAAAATAAATGAAGTTAAGAGTCACAAAAAAACTATCAGCTGATATCAGTTCAAGGCGAAAAGGGGTTGCTTTCATCAACTAAATCGTCTAAACAATGTTAGATATTCCATTTAAACAAAATAATCATGTCTTATTAAACCAAACTCGATATCAAATGTATAATATATTTTCTAAAATTTCGTCTTAATAATAATAATAATAATAATAATAATAATAATAATAATAATAATAATAATAATAATAAACTTTATTTGCAACTTCCAGTTTTTTATACATATAAAAATATTCAGAAAAAAAGTGCCAAAGAAGGCTGCAAAAAGGACTGGTGAACAGTGGATACTGATCAAAGCACCAGCCCTGAGTATTACCAACGCCACAGGACATCGTACAAAAAACAATATAAATATAAACACAAATGATAGTGAGAAAAAAAAGTATAAACATTCTAAAAAGTAGCTATCACTCTGCTGTGTCAAGAAGAAACTTTTTGTAAAATTTTTTAAATTTACTTACAGACATTTCTTTAAAATGTTGTGGGATAACCTTGTACATTGCATAAATATTATAAGTGAAAGACCGTCTGAAAATAGCAGTATTATGTATTGGAGGTGAGATACGACCACAAAAACGTAGATTGAGGTTATGAACATCAGAACGATACATTATTTTATTAAAAAGATATGGAGGGGATTTATGTAAAATAACAGAATGAAACAAATTAGCCGAGTGTAAGTTTCGTCTGGATTGCATATCTAGCCAGTTTGAATCCTTGAGTTTATGAGAGACTCTATCAAATTTCCGTATTCCATAAGAAAATCTTAAACAAGATTTCTGTACTCTCTGAATTCTAATTATGTCTGCGTTATCTAAACAGGGCCCATAAACTGAATCACAAAAGTTAAAATTACTCAGAACCAGGGAATCTGTTAATAACAATTTTGTTGTAGTTGGAAGAACATGTCGATGTGGGTAAAGCATTTTTAAATTCATGTATGCTGTTTGGATGCACTTGTTAGCGTGTCATTATCAATTACTAAACCTAAATTGCGAGCAGATGTGGAAAATGATAAAATATTCCCATCAACTAGAATCTGCATTTCATTTTGTAGTTGATGTCGGTATTTACCAAATAACATTACTACACTCTTAGCTGGATTAATATTAAGTTGATGAATATTTGAAAGTTTAACTAGTCTGTCAAGATCTTCATTAATATGATTATTAGCTTCTAAGGAATCATTATGATTAAAAGAAAATTTAACTTGAGTATCGTCAGCATAAAAAAATGGCTTACCATTCCTAATGCTATTATCAAAGTTGGAGGTATATAGTGAAAATAATAATGGCCCAAGTATTGATCCCTGAGGAACTCCACAGGAAATCTGCTTAGTATTTGATGAACCTGCATCAGTAACCACAAATTGTTTCCTGTTATACAGGTAGCTATTAAAAAGTCTGATAACATCATTAGAGCAACCAATAAAATGTAATATTGAGAGTAAAATTTTATGATTAATAGTATCAAATGCTTTGGAATAATCTAGCATAACAAGTGCTGCCGTTTTTTTGACATCAATATCCCTGAAGAGATCATCAGTGACATCCAGTAAAGCTGTAGCACAACTATAGCCAGAACGAAAACCTGACTGTCGCAGTGGAAGTATTTGATTATTTTTTAAATGAATATTTAATTGAAATTTCATGATTTTTTCAATCACTTTGGATAACACTGGTAGGATAGAGATGGGACGCAAATCGTTCACACTAGTAACGTTCTTTTTCTTGGGCAAGGGAAAGACTTTTGATAGCTTCCAAGATTCCGGAAAGATGCAATCGGTGAGGCAAACATTTATGATATGTGTAATTATAGGTAAAATTTCAGGACAGCAAAGAAGTAGCATGTGAATATTTAACTGATCCGCTCCCGAAGCTACAGACTTTATTTCGACCAAATACTTATATACGACTGGAGTACTGACAACACTGAATGAAAATATAGAACATAAATTATCCTTTAGGTTATTACTATAGAATTCAATTCTTCGTCTTCATCCGAATTTATTTTGCAAATCACAATACAGACAAAATAGCTTTTGTAACCTAGATTATGTTAATCGCATTAAATTTTTAGGTGCTCATTCTTGAGGGATTAATTTAAACTGTGTGTTTAGATTAACTAAACGTAGTTCACATGTCGGTGGAAACAAAATTATTAATTCAAACTTCATTTAACACAACGGTTGAATCGGCCCTTTAAAGAACTTTTAGAAGTATTGCTAATTTTTAAGGTCATACAAATCTCTAGAAGTTATGCCTCTGCTTCGAGAATGGGGAACCACAGGTTTTCAAAACTTTGTGAATATCAGCGGTTCACTGTTAATACCAAAGGAACTGCTAAAAATTTTTAAATTGAATTGCCAAGTTTAGGTTTAACATATCTATGACCTTCATGATTTTTTAATAAATAAGTAAGCTTCCTTAAGGTCAAAACAATTTTTGACATAGCCACTGGCTATTTTCCATCTTAAAATGGTTAACTATGGGACTTGTTTGATATTTTAAAGTTTTTTACCATATGATTCAGATTAAAATCAAATGTTGAAATAAGGTAGGTGAATACAATATCGCCAAGCTGGCAATAACGCCAATGGTTCATATATTGGAAGGTTTGGTTTCTGAAAGACAAAAGGCGCTTGGGGTACTTTCCCAATAGTAAAAGCAATCTACATTTCAATTTGTGGTGAATTCTAACCTCACATTTATGTTTAGAAGTTGGTTTCCCACCTAAACTGCTTTGCCACCACCACCGATGTAAGCGATTACTCGTGATATTTATTGGATATTTCAAAGATTGTGCTTTTTTTTATCAGCAAGTAGTTTTTAGTAAAGAATGAGCTATCAACTAATGGTAGATATTATAAAAACGTACGTTTTTTTACCGAAGTAAGCAAGAAACAGTAGAAATGTGGGCGTGTTTGTAATATCCCCAAAATAACCGAGTACCTTTTTTAAAGTAAATGAGTTGCGCAATCTAAATTTCATACTCAAACTCTTTTTTTTCCATTGGCATAGACTTTTTAAAGGTGCAATTATTTAAAGAATCAAGTTCTACGCATATGTATTATTATCGGACAAAATTTTAACACCATTTTTTTGCAACATAAAACTCTACCAATATACCAAATTTCAGCAAAATCACATATGCCGTTTTAAATTTATATGGGAAAAACGATTTAAAAATTGTAACTTCAAGGCCCTCTGGAGCCCAAACGAAGCAACTTTGTACTAAGGTAATTTTACTTAAATCGACTTATTTCGGTCTAAGGAATATGTGGTATGTTTTTGTAAAGACCTTTTACATAAAAAATGTATAAGATAAAATAAACAGATTAAACTAATTACCAATACAATAATAGACTTATTTTATCAGAGGATACTAAAAGTTTAAAATAGCAGCACATAATTCAAAAATTCGGTTACAACGTCTCTAAAGTTCCAGGTGGTTCTGGTGTAACACTGGTATTTAGAGATGGATATTAGCAAATCTGTAACTGTTATGTACATTTACGGATTTGTTACTACCCATCTCTAAATTCACGCGATATAACCGAACTTCAATTTTAGTTCAAGGACGACTTACCCAAGTCCGACTCAGGTAAGTTCTGTTTATAAATACGGGCCTAGGTGTCAGCATCAGTGTTACCGAATCGAAAATATAAAATTTCTCATCGCTTAATCCCTAAATTCCCACTTTATCCACTCACGGTTTTAAAAATTACCCACTTTTTCCACACACACTAAAATACATGTTTCCGATATGTTTTCTCGATAAAAAAAGTCTTGCATCACTTATTAATAAAATATTAATTTAAAATATTGTTAAAGCATGTGCATTGAATTTTTTGTATTTTACAATTTTGATGCATGATTATGGTTGTCCAAACGACGCAACTTTTTTTTCATAATACTAATAACAAAATTGTTTCATTTGTTCAAAATAATTTAGGTGACATACTGTATTGTCACCACTGAACTGTAGTGATTGTCACAGATAGGTAGTAGGTATTCTGTGGTATTTTTATGACAAAATGAGTAAGAAATAAAAGTATACCTCTGAAAAGAACAGATTATTGTAACTTTTTAAACAATGTCTAAACATTTAAATGTTACTTTAAAATATATCAAGATAAAATAATAGCTATTTGTATTACTAGGGAGGAAAGTGCCACTTTTTCCCCCGCAGGATGAAGTTTACTGCCCGACGCGAAGCGGAGGGCAGTAAACATCCAAGGGAGGAAAAGGCTCTTTACTCCCAAGTAATACATATGATTTTTCCGCCTCCCTCAAATAACAAGTCATTTTTAAATAATTTATTTATGAAACTAATAAACAAAATTTATTAAAGAACTAAAATTATGAAGTAGGTATAGTATAAATTATAGGCATGTTATTTTCATTCTTGCATCCTACATATTTTTAATTTGTGGTAGAGTAATTATTTTTCTGAGTAAGTACGAATATGCTTTTCTTCTGCCCATTGCTTGAAATGTAAATACCGTTTTTCGTATTTTTCTTTAGATTTTTGGGGTAATAGAGATTGAACTGTTGCATTAACCTGTTCCAAAATATCCGCTGGTGTATTATTTATATCTTTAAATTCGCTTGAATCACTCATTTTTTAAATATTATTTTATATTTTGTAGATATATTATAGCGTAACACACTTTAAAACTGATCTGTCAATCGACCATAGCATGTTATAATATTTCTGTCCTAAATTCGAAAATCGGATGAATCTATGAATTGAAGTCAAATTATTAATGTAAAAATCGTTAAATTAAAATAACAATTTACTGATTTTTACTATTTTGTAAAATACAGGGTGTTCTATAAATAAACGGTAAAATTCATACTTATATAATAGAATATAGTTTAGGTCGTCAATGCCGTATAAGCTATTTCATTTATGACATACCATGACGTCACTTTTACTTTTCCTTCCTAGGGAGTAAAAGTACTTTTCCTCCCTAGGGAGGAAAAGTATAACTTTGCTCCCTGCAATGAGGTCAGGAAATGTATACTTTGGATAGAGGTAGGCGGAAAAAATAATTTCAAAACATAAAACATTATAATGATGTGTGTCAGGTTTGAATTTCTTACACATCATTAACCTAATAAAGTAATAAATAAATATTATCTATTTATTAAAAAGAATAAACCCAAGATTAATTAGCAAAAATATTGCTTCTACCCAAAATTCCCACCAGGGTCAAAATTTCCACAAGGGGGAAATTTCCACCCAAACAGCAACACTGGTCAGCATGGAGAAAGGATAATTAGGTGTCAGTTGGTAATGAGGCAGTCACATGAAAGGTACGTATATTTTTGGGTTGGTCATCTTTGAAATTGCGTAGAAAAATAAACTGAGATTTATACAATTTTCATGATTTGCTATACTTAGCTTATTCAAAATGAGGTTATTTTGCTTTATTTAAGGGTGTAGAATGCTCAACGTCCAGGTTTTACACTAGGTATTTTTTTTACGGAATTTTGATGAGATGAAAGTCATTTTTTAATACTATTTAGATAAAGGAACAAACAAAATTCTTGAAACGTGTGTTATTTTGGAAATTTAATAAATCATTTGTTGATCGGTTTGTAATCGTGATAGCAGCATACTCATGGCTTATTAATTTTGATTTGATTATATTGTAGATGTAAACAGGAAGAACTTGATCACATGTGAAAAGCTGATATCAGAACAATTACTTATTAACAATTTCTTCTAAAAAATATATTATTTTTAAACTAAATTGTATATGTATACATTTAGATAATAAATTATTCAACTCTTTTACTTTAATATTGTTTGGAATAAAAAAATAGGTTATTTTGAGCAATACGTTACTTTGAAGATTATACTTATATATTGAAATGTGAACCATTTCCTACCATTCTGGCCATGCTCTGATCCTTTGCCTTGTTTGGGCCTTTTTACGACCCCACTTGTCCAGGAATATTTAATGAAGAAGATAAACCCCCTTTATCCAACTATAGGGACGCCTATGGTCACAGATAGCCTATTTTTAATATTTAATTTTTAAATTGAACAATCGTTACATTATTATTGATTTTCCTAAATAACACATTCAATATTCAAATTCTGCAACACTCAACTGCAAATTTTAAAACCTTTTGAGGCAACGTGTAGATATTGATCCAACTTCCTATGAATAAAAATACATACGCATGCACAGACGACCAGACGAGATTATTTTGCGTTTTAGGATTTAGAGTACTCGGAAACGTGGAGAAAAGTGTTAAAAGTGGGGGTAAACATTTTTTTAAGCGACAAGAATTTAATACTAAAATGGGGTCTCAGTAAAATCAATTATATTTACCGATATTAATCGATATATTTAAACAAACAATTCCGTGTCCATAACTCACACATTTGCTGATAATTTAATGCTCTTAGCAAATTGAGGTCATGTTGAATTTCAAGTGTCGAATAACAATGTTTCCTCATCACTTCCTGTAATTTTGCAATTAATTTGCTGAAAAAACACGAGGAAATACGTTGTAGCTATGTAAAATTGATGAACATGGATGTTTAAAAGGAACAATACTATTAGTTATATGACTGTGACACTCCTTTGGTAAATTCAGTAGTTATATTTTAAAATAACCCCTAGTTTCGGTAGGGACAAACATATTTATCTTATACAATAACGGAAAGATAGATATATTCTTCCCTGACTGATCATCTTAAGGATTCTACTACTTTGTTTAGCATACCAACTCCGAAAAGCAAAAAGCTTATTATGCTACTCAAATAATAAGTTAAAGATAAACACATATCATTTAGAGAACACAAAATTAGCCGCTAACCGACTTCAAAACTTAGTTCATGAAAAATGTTTGCGTCAAAGACGCGATGATGCATTTTGATCTTAGCTCATAGATAGTTTATAAATAAACTTTGTAATATTTTAACTATTAATAATATGTTTGAAGGCGGAAGGGTCCAAACCATTTTCAGCTAGTCTTTACTATTCCTTACTTAGAGATAAATTAAAAAAGAAGTCGACTATCTAGCCCACAACTGGTTAGAGTAGGGACTAGATACCAACTGGGGTTTCATCCCAGATTACTGTTTCTGCCCTAACTGACAATAGCCATGAATATGAAAACTAGCGAGGAGTTGAATCGACAATGGCCAAAATTGATTGATTGATTGAAGACAAATAAACATTTTACTTCACCTAGTGGTTATTTATTGAAGGTAAAATTACCATTTCACTTGGCAACTACTTTATTATTTAGAGATGAAATCAGTGTCTCTTACAATTTTAAAGTCACAATTCACAAGTAAAATCACCATCGTCATTATTATAACTTGCACAGGCTTCGTGAGTCTAATGTTTGCACTTATTGCATCTTATCCAGTCATCTTCTTGATTTGACTGTTGCCAAAATTCTTCGTCCTCAGTGAATTTTCTTTTCAGTTCTTTTTCTGTTTTGTTTATGTTCTTCTTTCTTACCTTTTTCATGAAAATTTTTGTTTTCATCTACAATTCTCCATCATTTTCTTTTTAGTAGATTTTCTTCTGACAACACTGCTGGTTAAAATAACTGATTTTTGCCTTTTCGGACTTATATATAGTAGTTCTCAGTAATCACTTGGACTGCTGTTGGATTCCTATCATTGGCATCGTCCAAGCAGAACTCAAGGTTCAGCTTTGAGCCGAAGCCTTATTACTATTTTGTATCAACGACCTTATTTCAAACTTTTTCCCCCAAGAAATAAAAATAAAATTTGGTATTTAAAGTATGCATTATATAAATATAATCCCTGTCATTATCAGGATTTTATTAAAAATATATCTAACAACATCAATCAAAAACGACAAGTTAGTTATCATTTGAGGTGATTGACTATAAGAAAAAGGAGAAAATCAATCATGGGAAATTTTGTCAGCGTTTTAGGTATGGTCATTGAGTAATTTACTCAATGATATGGTCAAGAATGCCAGGTAGTAAAAATGTTAAGTTTGTAACCTGGCATTTTTTATCTTTAATCGGCCTCCAGTTGCACCTTACTAACCTGAAGGCGAAACTTATTTTATTTAGTTTCACCTCGTTTTATTAGGGTTTCCTGCCAATGTTAACTTTTTTACTACTTGACGCACTTGGCCGATTCCTAAACAAGCTGAGAAAATTCCGCAAGATTGGTTTTCGTTATTTTTTTATGGTCAATCGCCTAAAATGGTGAATAACTTATTGAATGTTTTGATTGATCGGGAATTTTGTTCAAATCTGTGGGCCAGTATGTTGGCTTTTCAGTTGACATTGTTTGACATTTGTATTGATGGCATGATGCTAATAGTGTTTTGCCTTTAGTTGTTGTCAGTCTATATCCGCAGTGAGTAAGTTTTGTATTAAAGTCTCCTCTCACTATGAATCTGTATCCTTGGCTATCCAGAAAGTCAACGTATTGATGCTTCTTTAGAGCATGTCTTGGTGGGCTGTGTAAAACTGTGATCACAATTTTATAAGTTTTTCTTTTAATATTAACCTATGTGGCCTGTATCTCTACTGTTTAGTAACCCATTTCTTGATAGTGCAAAATAGATTCCTTAATTATAACTGCACTTCCGCATTTTGGTGTAATATCTGGATGCATTATATGGTACACTTTATATCCTTTAAATTTAAATGACTCTTTTGTGAAATGTGTCTCAGCAATCAGACAGACATCAATTTTTTTTTTAATTCTAGGACTGTTTGAAGCTTTTGATACTGCAGCTGTTTATTTGCATTTCATTTAAAAATTCTAAGATGATTAGCCACTTTTAGCTTTAGGGATCGCTCCTTGAGCACGTTGTTCCAAATTTGAAATACGCTTATCCATCTTGTCCAGTCTATCTAAAATTGTTTGGAGCATAACATCAATATTTTTTGTTTTTTTTTTTTTGAATTGGCTATTGAATATATGGTTTTTTCCTGTTATTGCCTGTTAGTTTGGCTTCTTTGTTGGTTGGTTTTTTATTCTTTGAAATTCTTTGGCTATGGTGCATCCGCGGTAATTAGCTGGGACACACTCGGGAGGAGCATTTTTTAGTTAATCACACTCCAGTGTTAAATGTTTCCCTGTACATCTAACGCATCTTGGTTCCTTTGAACAAAATTTTTGTGTATGGCCATATGCCTGACAAGATTTACATTGGACAACTAGGTTAGTTTTTCTAATACGTATGCGTATCTTTTATATTAATTATTTTATTGACTTCTTCATCATTACTGAACGATAGCATGAACATATTCAGCGGCTTCAATTATTATTATAAATAAAGATGAATTATATTAAGTACCAAATCTTGTTTTATTTCTTAATTGCAAAGTGTAAACACACCTAAAACCTTATTGAAGGATTTTATCTTAGCTTTGCAGACGAAAGCGTCCAAGTCCACCAATCGTCCAAATTCATCCCACCACATCAAATATACAAGCGTCCAGGTCCACCACACCAAGTTCATCTGGCAACCAACGCGGATAATTCTTTAAATTCTGCCTAAATAAACAACCTCTGCTTTCGTTAAAGACCACCACGGTATATAATAGAAATTTACCATCGTAGACGTCAAACCATAAAGAACCAAATATTGACATCTAATCTAAACTTTTTTAGATATATGATAATATGAAATATATGAAAGCTTTCTTGTACCTACATATTATTATTTCTCTAATTTTTAATGTTGTTTCTTAGTTTATTCCTCCGCCATTATTAGTTAATTATAACTAATAACAATAATACAATGACATGCAATGAACTGCAACAATCTATCCTAAGTTTCAAAAATAATATCTCAGTTATTGTTCTCATGGACCTTGTGTTCAGCCGCTTTATTAAATGCTTCCTTTTGTTAATGCCTCGACTGTACACCTATCATTGTTTTATCAGATAAGAAACACACTAATAAGATAATCACATCAATAAAAAATATTAAATGATCATTTTATTTACCCAAACGACATTTTAAGGAAGCTGTTGTTGTCTTCTGGGAAATATAAACGTATCTACAGTAAAATATATCAACAGATAAACATTCATTTGCAACTTTTAACATCATTTTAAAAATAAACACTTAAGTCAGTCAAATGTATTTAGTATAAGTAATTGGATAATTTTTAAGATAATTAAATATAAATAAAAATCATTATAAATTATGAAAATATTTAAAATATCAAAAGTCCATTTCTTACAACTTTTCTAAAGCTTTTTGCACTCTTGTTAGAGGACTGTATCTGTAAAATGTGTCAGGTGGGTGTCCCTACGGCACTTCGGCCTCACCAGGCTCATTGTGTATCCTCCTAAATCCTCTTATAGTTGAGTACCAAAATCAGAGACAGTAATTTAATGCCAAGAATGTGTGAAGAATCCTGGCAGAGATGCCATATATGTAATATGGCCACCACTGAAAAATACCCCTTGTCCAGTAACCTTAAAAAATTTCTCCAAACTTTGCTGCAATTCGTCAGCCAGCCTACAGATTTGATGCAGTTAATAAAGTTACCGAGTGTATTTCTCTTACATCGACCAGTGTTAGATAATACCCGCCGAACACAAACTTCCTAGAGTGCGGATCTGACAACCCCAAAGACATTACGGACAACCCCATGCAATTTAGATGCTTCCGTACTTGGCAATGAAAAGTCAAGATGCCTGCGACCATGTTCAGATTGTTTCTAGTCATAGTCAAGTATTTTTTAACCGACTTCAAAAAAGGAGGAGGTTATCAATTCGTCGCGATATTTTTTTTTATGTATGTTCAGCGATTATTCTTTAACACGGTGTCCGATTTCAATGATTCTTTTTTTGTTAGAAAGGGGGGTACTTCAGGGATGGTCCCATATAAATTTAGTCAAAATCTAATAATTGGGTCCATGAGAAAATCCTCAAATTCTTCATTTTTTATGTATGTTCAGCGATAATTTTTTAACACGGTGTCCGATTTCAATGATTCTTTTTTTGTTAGAAAGGGGCTACTTTAGGGGTGGTCCCATATAAATTTGGTCAAAATCTAATAATTGGATCCATGAGAAAATCCTCAAACTCTTCATTTTTTATGTATGTTTAGTGATAATGCTTTACCACCTTGTCCGATTTATACGATTCTTTTTTTGTTAGTAAGGGGGTACCTCAGGGGTGGTCTTATATAAATTTGGTTAAGATGTGGTGATGGCATCTGCACGTTTTTGAAGTCGGTTTTTTTAAATTTTTAATTTGTAATACTTGTTTGCTGTAGTCTTGTCAGAGTAACTTAAAAACTTCCTGACCTTATTTTATCACACCTTTCTTTGAATTTCACAACTGAATGTTTTTTAATTAGGTTTTTCACGACCGATGTTATTAGTCCAATGGAAGAGCTAGGTCCAAAAAGTATTTGGTTGGCTGCCTTCTTGGCTAGTGAATTGGAAAAGGAATTGCCTTTCGATGTGGCGTGACCTTTGATCCATCTTAAGGTGAATACATTGTTGATGGATACTTTGACCAAAGCTTCTTTATATTCTTGTACTAAACCTGAATAAATTTGTAGTATGTCCAGGGTGAGTAGTGCCTATCTGTATAGATGAAAATATTCTTTCTAGTGATGATGTTTTCTGATAATTTATTTTGCTGCTATATAATCCTCGTCAGCTCTTTGAAATTAATTCTGTGAATTATTTTGATGAGTATATCTTACTGGTTCTCTAAATTAAATGGATTCTAAAAGTTCGCAACAATAATAAGATTCTGTAATTACCTTATAGAAAAACAATAAATCTACTATACTGTAAAACAACAGTTTGATCATTGATGTTGTAATTAAAGCTTGCAGGACGTTAACGAGATGGGAGACTGGCTGTCTTTAGACACCCCTCGGCAAGCTGAGAGGCAAGTTATATATGCTCCTGAAGAATGCACAATGGGCCTGGTGAGGCCTAAGTGCTGTGGGGAACCCACCTTTCTTCTCCACCCTACAGATATAAATATAGAAATTTGAATCAAATAATGCTGTTTACAAAAAAATGCTTCACCCGGGCATTTACCATCGGAGTGGTAGAAGCACACAAAATGGCAACTTTCCAAAATTTGGGGCATCTTAGGATACCTCTCGGCAACATTATTAACCTGCAGGACTTTGACCTGAGAGGTACCCCCTATCAAAAACCAACAGGTTTTTGATAAGTTGATAACCTGCAGGACTTTAAGGAGCTATGAAGAAGACTGCCTCGAGACACCCCTCAGTTATTGTAAATTTAGTCATAACAACTACTAATAAGACCTTCCGTCCGCATATTTTTTTTTTGGCATAGGCACATTGCCATTCAGCCAGACACATACGTCCGCATATTTGACATGGCTAATTTAGATAGTACGCAGATGTTTAAATTTTATTATATTTAAAATACATCAAATAATTCTCAAAGCCATAGTCACAACAATATAACAATATATTGTTGTGACTTTGACTTTGAGAATTTTTTTTTTGTAATGGGATGGCATCAGAGACTTTGAGAATTATTTGATGTATTTTACATCTCAGTCACATTTGAGTTTGGAATTATTTCCTTTTTTTTATTATATTTGTCGAGTCCTAATGTTAAGTAAATTACGGTAATAATGTTTTCTTTCATTCTGTATGATGCAAAAATAGGTAAAACCTTGTATTATTTCTAAACGTTGATATTTAAGTTTTTTGGTTTTTTTAACGAGCGAAAATGTACAGAGGCGGGTAACAATAAAATTTTTGGTATTATGTTTAGGTTAATATGATCCTCTGTTCACTTTAACACATAGGTGATAAAAATCCGGTATAATTGTTATCCTTTTAGAAAAATGAGGTGAAATTGTTGAGGGACTACAGTTTGTGGTCTCGGAGCTGTCATTTATAGCAGTGATTTGTCGATGATTAGAGCAAAAGAGCAAAGTGCCGAAAAAGAGCATTGAGCCACCCAAAAGAGATAAAAACCATCAATGGTACGTGCGTAACTTTAATAGTAGAGCCTAAAAATTGTTTTTCTCCACGTCTATGGACAGAAAAGCCTGATAGAGGCAGGATGGATCTTTGCTAGAGATACCCCAAAACTGCACCCCTTTTATATTAGGTGTTCTGTTGTCGTCCAAGTTAGTGTTATATATGCTGAGCACAATCGTAAAGTACGGTATTGGGATATTAGTGGAAAGGCGTGACGCATGATAAGTTTAAACTTCTCATTTACATATTATTATTTATATTCATATCTCGCCATACTCTTCGTAATACTGCTGTATTCCACTATATCAGACAATACGTATTCAGGTAATCTATTAGCAGCGTGTATGATTGCGAACTATAAGGGTATATAAATATGTCGTAGTACTGTCATCATAGTTTAGTCTAGTCCGTTCATGGGAGCTTAATATCCCTCCGGTTAGAAATGAGACATGGAAAAGGGCACACATGTGCTATGTTAAATAAAACAAACATTAATGTACATTTCTCGCTATAAGAAATAAATTTAAATAAAACTATTCTTAATCTATTTTTGTGTTTATTTTTCTTCTCCCTCCCTTACAGCTACATGGAACTCTAAACGTAAATTTGCGGTGCTACAAAAAAATAACTTCATGGGGATCTACTATACGTAATTTAGGCAATGGTTTTGAATATTGAAAAACTAAGTTAGGACTAAATAGATATTTCAAACGAGGGGTCAGTTGCCATAAAGTACCATTTAAATATATTGGTAACAGTGGCCCTGTGACGTCTTTTGTCTATTACGTCACCTGTTACCATTAACACAGAAGCTTATAACCAACCGTTTATTTTCACCATCCAAATTTCATTAAGATAAGTATAACCGTTCGAAAAATACTTTTGAGTAACACTGTATAGTTAATCTATCAGCTATGTCCCAACCTTTTAAAAATATCCTTTATTATATTCCTATTTAAATACATATACAGTTTTTAAAAACAAGTATTTAATAAAATAATACTATGGAATATAATCTCACAAATACCTACTACTAGGTATACTTGTTTTCGAGTATAGAGAACATTATCCCCGCACGTGCATGACCTCTTAAATTACACTTTGTATATATGTAACACTATTTAAGTTTTGCTAAGTCTTCTTAAAATAGAGTAGGAAAATTGAATAAAATATATAAAGGAAAATAGTATCAACCATATTTTTGTTCAGTTTATTTGGCCAACACCCACTATTATTACATTATTTTTAATATGTACGGAAATTTGGATAATAGTGCGTTAATATCAATATTTCAGATAGGATTAGATAGATATATTTGTGTACTAAACTTTCAACCATTTGATAGTTTTCGCTTAGTTTTAATGTTAATAAGACTAAAATCAGTTACTTACTATAACAATATTGAAAACTTTTATATGTACTTAAAATACAACATATTTCAGTACCATTATAATTAAATAACAAATAAATTTAATAAAATAACAGTACTTAAGTTACAATTTAAAAACCCTAATTTGATGATTTGATATAAAACACAATTTTTATTTCGAGGCTACTCTTGAGGCCTCTAAAAAAGGGGGGGTTACGTGTGGGTAACCCCCATCGCTCTACTATATTCGACCTCAGCTTGATCCTGCATTAACCATATCGAAAATTATCATTAACAGCCCAGAACCGGTATCCAAAAAAAGGGTGGGGAACAAGGTCAGCCTATTCTTCGAATTTTTCTATTTTTTTATCCATACAACCAATATCTCAAAATACTCGAATTATGAAAACATTTTCACCCCACCTACATTTAGAGGGAGGAGTGACTTGTGCTTTGGGTTTGACATTTTTTTCGTCTCAAAGTTCATTTTATATATCGACTGCTCGCCTTTAGTTTTTTTCTATTACTTACCATTTAGGCGTGGCAAAGGAAGAGGAGGGAAGTTAGGAAGTTAGATTAGTAGCGGGGAAAGAATATTTTTTTTTGTTTTTGGCGAACCTCTATCCGTCCATGTAATATTGTTCATGGAATTATTAGGTTTAAAAATTTATTCTAGCTCTATTACTCTTCATTTAGTCTGTATTTATCGTCCCGGAGACTCTCAACTAGCTGAAGATACAATCCTTATTGAAAAACTTGAATATCTGTCTTCACTAGAAAATGTCATTATTATTGGTGATTTCAATTTCCGAGATATTTCGTGGCCAGTTACTCTCACTCCAAGTGATGTTGTAAATTCAAAAAATAAATTTTTGAACTTTGTTCTAAGCTCTAATTTACAACAACTTATAACAGATCCAACACGATTCCGAGTCAACAATATTCCTTCCACGCTAGATTTGTTATTTGTAAATGATAAACAATTATTAACTGACCCTATCATTCAATCTCCGATAGGAATATCGGATCATGCAGTTATCATAAGTCGTATACAGTTTAACATAGAGAACCCATCTCACAAAGATCATACTTCATCTTATGAAATCATCGATTTCGATAACTTAAATCGTCATTTATCTACCATCGACTGGATAGAAACATTGGGGGACTCGGGAGATCCGGAAGAAGTATGGAATAAGTTCGCAATTTTTATTGCTACTCATAAAATGCAATACTCTAAAAAGAAGGTGTTTTATAAAAATAAATTAAAACCGTGGATCAACGGAGAACTAATATCCTTGATTAGACATAAAAGTAAATTATGGCGTAAATATAAGCGGTCAAATAGTATTGTCGATCTAGAATATCACAAAAATTTTTCCAAGGACCTAAAGAAATTTATAAATGAGGCCCGAGAAGAATATGAAGAGTCAATAGCATGCAGCCAAAACTGTAAAAAATTATACAAATATATTAGATCTTCACTGTCATCAAAAGTATCCATTCCTTTACTAAACAAAGAAGATGGAAGTCCCTGCCAAAATAATTTCGAAACGGCTGAACTTTTAGCTAATACCTTCACAAAAGTTTTCACTAATGAACCTCCCCAGGATCAGTTACCAGATATCTCACCCGAAAGAATCCATTCTTCCTTAGAACGGCTCAATTTTACTCCTGAAATTGTCAAACGTCACCTTTTAAAATTAAAAAACAATTCCTCTCCAGGTCTAGATCAAATATCTTCTCTATTTTTAAAACAATGCTCTAATACCATATCAGTTCCTTTATCTATTATAATGTCTTTGTCTTTTAATACACACACATTACCCTCTATCTGGAAAACAGCTTCTGTAACACCCATTTTCAAGAAAGGAAACAAACTAGACTCTAATAACTACCGCCCAATCAGCCTCACACCCATAATCTGTAAAGTTATGGAATCCATAATAACAGAGCACGTTTCTCAGTTTCTCTTAGCGGAAGAAATCATTCCCAAACAGCAACATGGATTTGTAAAAGGGCGATCAACCATGACCAATTTGCTTTGGTGTGTAAATGAGTGGACAGTTTCATTAGACAGGAAAAAACCTATAGACATTATTTACCTGGATTTTGCGAAAGCTTTTGATCGTGTGCCGAAACGAAGATTACTACATAAGTTAGAACACCTTGGTATACGTGGTGATTTACTTAAATGGATCGAGTCATTCTTAACTGATAGAAAGTACTGTGTTAAAGTTGGAAATTCGCATTCACTTGAAAGACCAGTCTTGAGTGGGGTTCCTCAGGGATCAGTTCTGGGTCCACTCTTATTTATAATATATGCCAGTGACCTTCAATTCCATATCAAGTGCAACAATATTTTTTACGCAGATGACACTAAAATATTTAGTGACCCGTCTCTGAACTTCCAACAGCTTCAAGATGACCTTGACTCCATCTATAACTGGTGCTCAGATTGGATGCTACCTCTAAATACAAATAAAAGTGTAGTTCTCCATATTGGTAAAAATAATCCTCGTCATAATTATTTTCTAAACGGTCATACGTTAAATAAAGTTAAATCTTACAATGATCTAGGTGTTATAATTACTGAAAATCTCAGCTGGTCTGAGCACGTTCTTCAAGTGTCAAAAAAGGCGAACACGAAAATGTACTTATTAAAGAAAACATTCGCAAAAGTGTCTTTTCAAAATTCTATCCGGCTGTATAAATTATACATTCGTCCGATTATCGAGTACTGCGGAGCTGTGTGGTGTCCGGAACTAGTGCGGGACAGTGTTGCCAGATGAAAAACAAAAAATATGGTATCCGGCACTTAAAAAAAATGGTATTTTACTGACAAAAAATGGTATCTTGAGTAATCTTGATAACACCAAATAATAAAGTTTTACACACATATAGTTTATTTGAAAATGCATGATAGCACAGTTTTTATTGCAAAGGACTAAATTTTTATATAATTTTGCTAAATAATACATATATTATATGTACCGCAAATAACGAAATTATCCCCAAATCTAATTAAAATGCTCCATTTTTCTCAAAACAGCAATAACATGCTCACAAATTCCTCACACAGGGTTTGAAATACAATTTAGATTAAAATTCATAAAAAGAAGATTTTTTTTATTGGTAGACATGAACAAATAAAAAATTAAAGTAACATTCAAATTTTAGTTTAAACTATGATTTAAATAAAGTATTATTGAGAGCAAGAGTGGAAGAACAGAGAATAGACAGTAGGGTCATTATGATCTTACTGAACTGAGCAAATTTGCCAGATACTCAGTGTACCCCATGGAGGAAGGATAATTAGTGTACCCTTTGTATTAATATTTTTTTTTATTGGTCTTCGGCTACGACAACTTAAGTCATTAACCTCGTGTTCTATGTACGTAATGGAGAGTACTAGTGGTCTCTTACTCCATAGTGCAGGAGTACTAGTACTCTAATATTCCTGCATCCTTACAGACAGGCCTTGTAACTGTTTACCAGCACCACTTTAGGAACAGCACTGTCAATTAGAACCCAACCGTGAATAGTCGGAGTGAGGAATCCTACCTATGATTCAGAATTATTTTTAACTAAATTAAATTAAAACAAATCCCGGCCATATTGGTGAGATTCGAACCGTGGATCCTTCGATTCGAAAGTCCAGACTCTAACCACTGAGCCATCCACTCCCTATTAATAAAATTGTAATTACAAACCTTTTAGTAATTTATACCTATAACATATCGGTATACAGTGCGTATATGGATGTATAGGTTGGAATAAATTCAATATTTTTCTGTCCAGTAGTATTTTAACAAAATGCTTTCACAGGTCCGCTGCGCGTCTTATGCTACAATACTACAATGTCATCGATATTAGTACATTCATTTGTAGAGTAAGACGCGCTGTTCAAATTAAAAATTGACTTGAAAGTACTGCGTTAAAATACTGTTAGGCAGAAAAATATCGAATTTATTCTAACTTATACATCCTCACTGAACCTACCTGTGACCATTCCTGTTACTTAGTAGAGTAGAGATGTACCTACATAGTGCTACGTTTTACTCGTTATTATATTGAAACAAATAAAAATCTAAGAGTTAATAATATGGTAGTAAAATGGTATCAGTAGCCCAAAAATGGTACAAAAATGGAAAATGGTATCCTCAAAAACTTGCAGGTATCGTAGTAGAAAAAATGGTATAAATACCATAATAATGGTATACCTGGCAACACTGGTGCGGGATAAAAATATTCTTGAAAATGTTCAGCGCCGATCAACCAGACTATTTTTCGGACGTATGAGACCTAATTACGCAGAGAGACTACATATGGCTGAACTACAAACGTTTGAAAATCGCCGTCTGCGGGGTGACATGATAATTTGTTTTCGTATTTTAAAATATAATTTTGGAAATTTAAAATGTATGTTCATCGTGAACAGTGAAAATCGACTACGTGGCCATAAATGGAAGCTGAAAAAAGAACAATTTTTTACGAAAACGAGGCAAAATTTTTTATTTAATCGAATATTCCACACTTGGAATTCTCTACCGGAGAATGTTGTAAATGCTCCATCTGTCAATGTTTTTAAGAACGAACTTGATAATTTTCTATTTTTTAATTAACATTTCATTTGTTTCATTGTTTATTCATCGGTTGTACCTGTTATTGATTTAGTTTTTAGTAATATTGTTTTATATTCAGTTAATATGGGCTTATGGGTCTTATGGCCCCTGCTCTTATCAAATTATAATAATAATAATAATAATAATATGGTCCATGTAATATTATCCATGTAATATTGTCCATGTTTATTAGTCAATCATAATTCATAATTGTAGATCAATGGATTTCATATATCGAAGGATGGAAAAAATACTAACAATAGACAATTTTTTTTTTATTGATAACTAAATAAAAATTTAAAAAAGAAAATCGGTGGCACATGAGGGGCTCTGCGTCGGTCGACCTTTCCTTCCCTAGCTACTCGTGGGAACCATATGGACACACAAAAGCAAGAACCCAAAGAGGCTGGACGTCAACGCTCACCTCCAGTAAAGGAGACTGGACAAAAACGTCCAACTCTGGCACAGGAGGCTGGACAGCGACGCCCACTTCCAAAAAAGGAGGATGGACATAGTAGTTCACCTTCAACTAACATGCCCCGGAGAGGCAAGAGAATCTCTGGGTCTGAAGCAAAGAGGAAGAAGAGGGATAAGCTGAAGACAGGCTGTGCTACGGCAACCGCCACCCTCAGCAAAATTCCCTTACTCCAAACTAACCAAAAGCGGCATAATCAAGTATTTAGGCAGCAACGCTAGTTCTGCTTCCACAAGAGGCCAGGAACACGACGCAACTAGGGATAAGAAAAGGCCGCGATCTCACACCTCTTTCGAGGTAACGCCCCGGAAGGGAAAAAAACCCAGACAGAACCACAAAGTTCTGTCTGGGATAAGCTACAAGGATGCATCTACGAGCCACCTGAAAGTAGCTATAATAGATAAGAATAACCGTTACGGTAAGATAACTACCGAAAAAGAAATCCTTATCAAAAAGATACTGATGGGAGGGCTGCAAAAAAAAATTTTGTCCGCCTCCTGCAGCAAAACCAAGCCACCCATATTCAGGTTTTGTATGCAAAATAAGATGGGCAATATCCAGCTTCTCTCCATATAAATCACCAGGACCTGACGGTATCTATCCAGCCCTACTTCAGTGGGGTCTAGGAGAACTCACACCGCACCTGGTGGGTATATTCAGATCCTCGTTGGCTCTGAGGTATATTCCCAAAAAATGGAGACAGGTAAAAGTGGTACTCATACCCAAATATGGATGGATTACACTATCCCAAAAACATACCGACCAATTAGTCTGACATAGTTTTCCATGAAGACATTGGAAAGGCTATGCGAAAGGTACATAAGGGATGTGGTGATTACAACAACATCACTACACCCAAACCAACATACAACAGACAATAAGGAGTGTTTTGGGTGTTTTCATAGACATAGAAGGCGCTTTTGATAAAACTACCTTCCCAAAGAAAATACACTCACTAAACAACAGGAATGTTCCACATAACATGCTCTCAAAGTGAGCAGTAAACATAAGTGTAGAAGATGTAAATATAAGAGGCTTCGTTGCGAGGGGATGTCCACAGGGAGGGGTGCTATCACCTCTACTGTGGAACATGGTCCTTGACACCCTCATCAGCCGCCTCAATAATGACAATCACTACACAATAGCATATGCAGATAACCTGGTCATTCTGCAAACAGGGAATTTTAAGAACATACTCTGCGAAAGAATACAAGTAGCTCTGAAAATTATAGAACAGTGGTGCAAGGACCATTCACTGTCTATCAATCCTAAGAAGACAGAAATGGTCCTTTTCACAAGGAAATGAATGAAAATGGAATTAAAACCCCCAGAACTCCTAATCTCAAAACTAAACTTTGCAACAGAGGAGAAGTATCTAGGTCTCACCTTTGACAGCAAGTTAACATGGAACTTGCATTTAAAAAACAGAGCATACATTGTTTATGCACAATGCCGCCGAACCGTGGGGCGCATCTGGGATTTACACGGCTATCATAAGACCTATGCTAACATACGAACTAGTTGTCTGGGTACCAAATAGCCAAAAATTAACAGCTATCCGTAAACCAAAAAAAAATTAAAGAACAGCATGTCTCAACATAACAGGAGCCATGAAAACAACATCGACCAGAGCCATGAAAGTCATTCTTAGTCTCACTCCCCTTGACATTTACGTCAAGGAGGTTGCTCTGACGCCAATGACACGCCTCCGCACGGTTGGAATAGAACCTGATGTAGGATCTGTTGAGGTGAGACGTCGTTTTTTGCAGGAGGCGCTCGATACGCTCCCACTGATAGATATATCTCCCATAAGCCATATAAAGTTATAACAGAACAAATAGAAGAACCGGAAGTGGCAGGTACGATTCATATCCACACCGACGGTTCTAAAACAAAACAAGGCTCAGGATGTGGAATATACTCTAGATTCTTAAACCTAAACATAAAATGGGATGTGAGCAATAGTGTCAAGAGTTGCTCAAACAGAGCTAACGGGGATTATCATAGCAGCAAAAGAAATAACCAGAAACAATATCACTGGAAGGAACATGCTCGTCTATACAGTTGACAGACAAGCACTACTCACCCTTAACAGACCACGAATTTATTCAGGGTTAGTACTAGAATGTCACGAAGCTTTGGCCGAAGTATCCATCAACAATGTGGTCACGCCTGTTACTCGCCTAACTCGCTTCTCTCACTTTGCTGTCTTGGTACATAAATAACTATTATTCGTATCTATTTGAATTTGGATCATAAATAATTAAATTGTTAAAATCACTGAGGTTGTACCTACATTGTTTGAATATGAATTTGCTGTATTTTTCAGAGCTAGACATTTTTTATCTTGCAAAAATTCGAATAATTGATGAGTGTTTGTAAGTTCATGTTTGTTTAGGTATATTTTGTTTGATGATTGCCGAATTAAAATATAATTATTTTTGTTGACATAATTGCGTGATTCAATGGTGGTTTTTGAAGTTGTTAGATAATATGTTCTGAGATTTAGATTGTTTGATGTAAGGATTTTCATTAAAATTGCGACAGAGGTAAATTTGCGAAATAATTAAATTTTCTTGATAAATATATTTTTTTTTAAGAACAAAATAAATAATGTCTTTTTATTTGCACCTAAATTGTTTAAACGATACCTTTGAATTTTAAACAATTTGCAGTTAAAAGTATCCGTTAAATGGGTTGATTACCGTTGATTACTTAGCCCCAATATTAAAAAATAATCATAAATAATAAATGAAATGCCAAATTTTATGTCTACAATTGAAAGGAAATTTTCTGCTAACTACAAATTGTGGACATTATTTTGCTATTTAATTGCAAAAGATTAATTTGTATTTTCATTTAATTCCCAAATTATGTTTTTTACTTCCCTCGATAATAAGGACCCAACAAACAATAAATTGTCGGGATATTGCTGACCTTTTGATGTAATTGAAGGGAAAATGAATGCGATTATTAAACGATAAAAGCCTACTTTTGGCCTTTCGATAGTGGCCCAGTATTATGTTGCAGATAGATGATCGCTTGTTACATACTCAAGGAGTGAACATATACTATGAGGTCAGTCTCGCATTGCTGGTATTCCATATTCAGTATTCATTGTAATTTTTTACTTTTACATGTTAATTTAGAATATTTTATGAATATTTTTTTGAAGAAGACATTTTTAATTTTTTTTTTTTTTTTATTTAAAATTTATGGCCTTGGCATTGCCAATTGGCCAGACTAAACATTTTTTTTTTCTGTATTATTATATTATTGCCGCGTTTGAATATCCACATCGGATGCATCTGAGATGTTGTAAATTTTTTATCACGTGATAGAGAATTAGATCTGAATGTAGATGTAATAAACAAACGCTCTAGACTTTATTGGTCACGTGATAAAATGACAATGAAAAGTTAGAAGTTTATACTTTTTAAATTTGACTTTTGAGACTATACAAATCAACCTAAATTTGAAATCTAAACAAAAATTAAACAAACTAATCACTTATATATTCATGCTAGCATAAACAAAGGATAAATTGACAAACTTGGCTTTAGAGAACACTTACTTTTTGGCATGGAACGAACATCTCATTCACATCTCATTTCAAATCGAGATGTAAAAAATGTAATCTGAACAGGTACATCTGGGATAAACAAACGCAGATGTAGATGTAGTAGATGTGTCCGATGTGAATAAACAAACGCTCGAGATGTAAAAAATTAATCGGATGTGGATATTCAAACGCAGCATACATAGCCGAATTAAATAAAATCCCAGTATATATACCAATCAGTATTGGCACTCTGAGGCGGCACGTTTGATCTTTAAAAGTAGAAATTTTAGTTGACACTTGACGTTTTCGGGATATGAAAAGTTTTCTTTACACGGACTTGGTATACATGGTTAGTTGAATTTTTGTTCTGCTGCTTTTCAAATTCGTGTGTATGAGGGAGATGTGAGATACCTTAATAGACAACGGTTGAACAGCTTAATTACTTTGAAGAAGAAAATAGATTAGATATCAGGGCAGTCTTCGCAAATGTAAGAAGGACAGAACCGTTTTAATTTTTTTTATATATGTGAAATATTACTTTTTGGTGAAAAGTTTAATTACTTTTAGTTCAAAATATAACGTTAGTTTGTCAAGGGAAATATATAACACACAAGGTTAGAGTAACAAAATAGAGGTATTGCTTTATTTCTTAAGAATTACTCTAATCTAAAACTTTTCTAGTATATTGTAAAAATTTATTCTATACGTTATTTAGGTACTGCAAAATCTATAGGAAAGTATGTAGTTTTAAATTTAAAAATTTGTAACGGAGACATATTTAGTGTAGTTTTTTTACAAATATATACTCAGTGACTTGTTTTTGTGAATGAGTTCAAGTATGGCAGACTAAAATCGTTATTTTTTATTATGAATTAATTTGAATTTATTTTAAAATGGGAACTATATGTATATGGTTTTCGTAGTTTTTACACTTGTGATAAAAATATCAAAGTTATGTATATTGGCCATTTACTACACTCAGCAAATTCATAGACACACTATATATTACTATTTGACATTCTTGTAAAACCACTAATTTAAAATTGACTTTAAACTAAGTGACTACACACAGAATTGTTTGAAAGCAGCCATAAGGTATAATTTATGTATTGGATACTATAAAAAAATTAATAGTAGTTACATGTAGAGTTAAGTAACAAGAAATTTAAGACCAAAAACAAAACAAACCTTTATATCTAGTGAACTTAATTTAGTACAGTCCTCAACTTTCTTAGGCTAACATTAAAGATATATATTTGGATCTCGCTAAGAAACTCATTGGTAACAGCCATCATCTTGTTAAAAAGAGATATACTACTTGGATCTAAATGAAATAATTTATTGTTACTTGGGTTTCTTAGATTAATCTTTGCCGCATTAACATTTATATAGTCAATCAATTCACAATATTTGTACTTAAAATAGAGTACAAAATATATCACAGCCTGTTGCTTTCTTCTTTGTAAAAGAGATTTAATCTTAAAACTATCGAGCATAGTATTTTTTATGACATAAAGGTACCGTAAAAATATTTTTTGTACTTTTTCAATATGATCAATTTGTGTGGCTTTCAAGGGCATCCATATTTGTGAAACATACTCAAGATGGAGTCTTACTAAGGCATAATATAATCTGATTTTGGTGGTAATCCTACATTTTTTGTATTTCTGATTTAAAAACCTAATGCTTTTATTGCATTTTTAGTTATGTGTAAAAAATGGTTATTGAACTTCAAATTAGACTGAAAGACAACTCCCAAATCCTTTACCTCATATTAACGATTTAATGTGGCATCACAGGTCTTATTTCTAATGTAAAACATTAAGAGGCTATGGATCCTTACAACTTAAAATATGCATACGTTTGTAAGTGTTAAATAGACGGATAAAAAGTGTTGATCTTTATTTACAACTATAATAAGAACCCATTAAAAAGATTAAGAGCAATAGAACATTTCAACAAATTTCTATAGGTACACATATTTTTGATACCTGATAATCAATAAATAATATATTTTTTGGAGTAGCAACAGGTTTATTAATACACAACTATTATTTTGTTACAAATACTTATAATATTTATAATTAACATAATAGTTGATATAAGTCCTTTAAAAATAATATATTTTGATTTAATTGTTGAATTTATACATGAGCAATTTTCCTTGTAGCGTTGTTTACAGTTTGCAGAGAAATATTGTATTCTGCTTTTAGCTGATAAATCATGTACATGTAAATGGGTTGAATGTAGACAATGTTAATGTTTTTGCTAATACTGCTGGCTAGAAATGCTGGGCTGGGACACCAACAGAAAAAAAGGAAGCACAAAGCACTAGATGTTTTTATCACTTATACACGTACAATTTACAACCATTCAAGTAACTAGTATGTTGAAAATACTTCACGAAAACATATTAAACATAAATCAGTCGAAGGCAATGTATTTTCTTTTTATAACACACCTTTTTAGCTTGATTACTTTTAGTACTATATTTATTCCAATGTCCTCAAATAAAACGAGCAATAATAAGGATAAAACACACACTGAAGTGTATTTGGGGTATTTTTGATCTAAATCCACTATCAAAATAACAAATTTTCCGTTTTTAAGCTGTGAATGTATTACAAAAACTACTTCGATAAAATGTAAACAAAAGTTTATATTTGTGTACGAAATATGGGTTGCCTGCGCATGGTAGCGAGTTTTTAACCGGATTTATGACAAGTGATAGGTTATATCCCGAAAACGTCAGCGCAGTAAAAGCTGCGCGTCTTTTTCCCGCCCAGAGAGTGTCATGGGCCTGATAAAATGTCTACAATATTTTATATTAAGATGCCTTTTGTTTTTGTATAGAATTTATAGTTCAAACGGTACTACTGTTCAAAGAGGCACTATCGAATATCTTGTCTGGTCATGTGCCTGATACATGGCCTTTATTCAGCAATAAGTATTAATATAGTAAAAGGCCAGCAATTTCCCGTTAACGTCCCATCAATAGACCATTAATTGCCAATATATTTATTTCTAGACATTAAAGGGAAAATGGAGGCCCATTTACTGAATAGTGACTTCGGTCCGACTGTCGGCCGTAGTGACCTATATATACCGGCCTTTTAATTATAAAAGTTAAATGGCCATCATTACAACTGGAGGGTAACAGTTATAGGGCCTTTTTTTACCCTGCACAAAATGTTTGCTGGAGAAGTATTGCAATCGAAAAAAGTCACTATCTGGAATTATTTCAGATCTTCTCGTTTCAGGATCCACAGATTACGAAAAACATTTTTCCCCATTCCGTCGGTCTGTCTGTCTGTTGCCGCGAGAGCTCAAAAACTTTTTAATAGAAGAACTTCAAATTTTGTATGCAGATTAGGTTCCTTTCTGGCTCAAAACCAGTTATACTTCCGATCAGTTATATACAGGATGAGCAATTTCAAAAAATAATGTATTTTTAAAAGTCATCAAATTTCAATTAAACAGAAGTCAAAGATAACAGATCCTAAATAAGTTTTTAAAAATTCAAAATGCCTTTGAAAGAAATCATATTTAATAAAAAAAAGATCTTACTTGAATGAAAATAATGAAAGGAGTTCTTTTGCTTTGTGTAACTGGACAATTTTAAAAGCAGCCAAGCATTACCGTTTAATAAAGGTGAACATGGTGAAGAACAATGAGCGGACGAGAAGTGACAGTTCAAAAGGGATCAAGAGGAAGATCGATGGAGAGAGGAATATGAAAAAGGGTTATTGGTTTGGAGGTTTTAATTTTAAATTGTTAAAATTTAAGTGCTTAGTTGTTCCCTATTTTAACAATTTCTATATCGAGGAAGTTCTGGGCAAAATACTTTTTTATTAGCGTTTATAGTAGGGGAAAGGCACAAATGATGGCACAGTTCCTGAGACGCCATACTATCCAGATTTTATAGTGTATCTTGCGTTGCCTATCTTTTAATAACGCAAACGCGTTAAGAATATGTTTGTCAGTGTTGCAATGAATGGCGAAAGGTCTACAACGTTTATTATCAAAATTGTGGTGAAAACATGTCTGAGGTGAGTAGCGATGTAATTAATAAAAAAAATTAAATTCATCTAGTTGCTTTGGAGAGCGCTGTAGATATTTGGTATATTTTCATATTTATAATCAAAAGTGTGTATACGATATATTGACTTTTGTTTCTGAGATTGTTTCATCCTGTCAATTTTTATTACACAAATTTATGAGGTTATAATTTTGCCTGTGATGGCACACTGAATCTGTTCTTGTGATGGAACAGTGGGCTATTATAGGCTTCCATTTTCTATAAATACTTAAATAGCTGAATAAAAGTGATTCCTTCATAATTTCAGAATAGAACTCGTAAACAAGAGTGGAGATAAGAGGATATGGCTTTGGCTATTTCTGAGATAGAAGGTGGACGAATGGATTGGATAATGGCTTCAAACACTTTCAATGTTCCTAAAACAACCATAAGGAGAAGGAAAACAAAAAACAAAGGCAGAAAAAAGGGATATTTAGAGGGATTCAAAATTACATTTGGTCCTGACTTAGAAACCGAACTAGCCTCCCTTGTTTTAGAATTAGAACCGCGATTTTTTGGCATGACCAGTAATGAATTACGAAGATTAGTTTTCGAGTTGGCTGAGAAACATAACTTGCCACATCGTTTCAATATTGAAAAAGGTATGGCAGGAAAAAAATGGTTCAGAGGTTTTCTCGCCAGAAATCCCACAATATCAATCAGAATTCCAGAAAATACATCAAAGGCTAGAGCTCAAGCTTTTAATATGAAAAACGTTAAAGCATATTTCAAAGCATTGGCTGAATTATTGGATAAACACAATTTCGAACCGCAAAATATTTTTAACATTGATGAAACCGGAATGAGCATGTTTTAAATTTGTAAACAAACAAGTGCGTCTGCGATCAACTGTCTCATGGTTTATAGGGTATTCATAATTTTATTTAAACAATTCTTTTAAGCAATTTTAAGACATTTATGTGGTTGTTAAAATGAATAAATTATTGTTCAATTTAGATTTATAAATTAATTGCAAGTAAACAATTTTCAGATTTCCTAAAGATTCTCAAAAAACAAAGTTATGACTTGAGTTCATGCAACAAACAAATTGTGAGCCAAAATATCTTAATTTTTTGTGTTCACGCCATTTTAAAGCAGATTGTTTTGATCGAACCTCAAAACCAAGAATAAGACTTCTACCAACAGCTGTTCCAACAATAAAAGTGGTCAGGTTGAAGTATATAAGTAAATAAATTCTTTACTAACTATATCATGTGCCGTTTTTTTCGTATAATAGAAGTTTATTGTATGAATGTGATGCACCCTATATAATTTATTATAGAGTTATTTACAAAAACGAACATAAATATAATTAATAATCTCAAGTAAGGAAATAAGTAGCATATCGCATGCCTCAAGATACTGTCTTTAGTCCTATCTTGTTTAATTTTATTTTAAATAATTTGTCGTTTAAATACAGATGGAAATATTGTAAGTTTTTCAGATGACACAGTTATTCTGTAAAATGCAGAGGACTGAAATTGATTAAAATTATTAATAGAAACAGATCTTATAAACATTTTCTAATGGTTTATTTATAAAAACTTACAAACCTTTGATAAAACTTATGTTGTTCCATTATACAGTTACAATGGCCTCTTCCTATAGAAACAATAATATGACGCCGTATATTTGGGAAGTTGATATTTTTACTGTAAATAGTAGGATAGTGGCTTTTCTTATTCTACTAGTTCCGATCGTGTATCAAAGCTGATTTTTGAAGTTATGATTTATTTTAATTTTTCCAAAAATGCGTCTTTTTTTTCTTAATTTTTTATTCGTATGACGCCGTATATTTGGAAATTTGACATTTTTACTGTAAATAGTAGGACAATGGTTTTATTTATTGTACTAGTTTTGATCGTGTCTCAAATCTGATTTTTGTAGTTATGGTTTATTTTAATTTTTCCAATAACGCATCTTTTTTTTCTTAATTTTTTATTTGTATGACGGCGTATATTTGGGAAGTTGAAATTTTTACTGTAAATAGCTCGGTAAATAGTAGGACAATGGCTTTATTTATTGTACTAGTTTCGATCGTGTCTCAAAGCTGATTTTTATAGTTATGATTTATTTTAATTTTTCCAAAAATGCATCTTTTTTTCCTTAATTTTTTATTCGTATGACGCCGTATATTTGGGAAGTTGAAATTTTTTCTGTAAATAGTAGGATAGTGGCTTTTCTTATTTTACTAGTTCCGATCGTGTCTCAAAGCTGATTTTTGAAGTTATGATTTATTTTAATTTTTCCAAAAATGCATCTTTTTTTTTTCTTAATTTTTTATTTCGTATGACGCCGTATATTTGGGAAGTTGAAATTTTTACTGTAAATAGTAGGACAATGGTTTTATTTATTGTACTAGTTTTGATCGTGTCTCAAAGCTGATTTTTGTAGTTATGGTTTATTTTAATTTTTCCAATAACGCATCTTTTTTTTCTTAATTTTTTATTTGTATGACGGCGTATATTTGGGAAGTTGAAATTTTTACTGTAAATAGTAGGACAATGGCTTTATTTATTGTACTAGTTTCGCTCGTGTCTCAAAGCTGATTTTTGAAATTATGATTTATTTTAATTTTTCCAAAAATGCATCTTTTTTTCTTAATTTTTTATTCATATGACGCCGTATATTTGGGAAGTTGAAATTTTTACTGTAAATAGTAGGACAATGGCTTTATATATTGTACTAGTTCCAATCGTGTCTCAAAGCTGATTTTTGAAGTTATGATTTATTATAATATTTCCAAAAATTCCTCTTTTTTACTCTTTATTTTTTTATTACTATTATTATTTTATTATAAAATTTCCAAGAATTCGTCCTTCTTTTATTTATTTACTTTTTGTATGACTCCATATATTTGAAAAGTTGTTTTGGCGCCGGTTCTTTATTGTATTTTGGGTATATACAGAAATCACCGATTTTTAAAAAAAAATGACAAAACGTTCTATAGATTGTATATAAATCGATACTATACTTTTTTTTAGCGGAACCACTATTACACCTAAACCTAATTTTTGCCATCTAATAATTTATGACGTCACTTTAAATATAGTTTAAAATTTATTTTAAACTTCTAAAATTTCTACTTTAACACCCTGTAATTTTTTTACTATCCTTTTTTTATATGATCAAGTTACATTAAATCGGCTTATTTTCGATCCCAGAAACTTCGGTTTAATATACTATACAACTTTTTGTTACACCCTGTATAAATAATGAAGATGTCCTAATTTTGTTTGATATGTAACAAGCAGAGTGATGATCATATGCACAGCAGTCTCTTACTCTGATAATTTAAAAATAGTATTGCTGTGTAAATTGGGCTTGTTGGTGGGGGTTGGGAGCTGGAAATGGGAGCTAGCTCCGGGAGCTATCTTCACACAAGTCTAAGAAAGAAATATCACAGCGGTGTTTGACCTAAATATCAGTATAAGATATTTAATTTTTTTTAAAGCATATCTACAAAACATTTATTTTTCAAACCTTAATAATTTATAAAATGTAGATTAATAAAGACATTGTCATAATAAAAACGTAAAAAGTCAATATATTTTTTTAATACATTATTGCTTTTATTTTTCAAATGAAAACCCTCTATAAATTATCCCAAAAATATTTTCCTATATTTATCCCACCCAACATGCAATTTTAAAGTAAAATTTATTAACATAATGAAGGAGTCATTCCATTTAAAAAATCGTCTAATTGGCAAAGCTGGCCCATCTTAGATTTTCTTGTAACTTTGAGGAACTATTCCTTAGGGTCCCAAAGAAGAAAATTTATACAATAACAACTCTTACTCTATAGACGAAC